>QPKB01000009.1:27421763-28021763 GCA_003546025.1 Camphora micrantha | reverse complement strand
AAACAGATCCAGCATCTGTTCAAGATAGTCCAGCGTCATCTACTATCTGCAACAGTTCCATCTTGAAGGTGGCCCACCCCTGATCATCAGATCAATCTCCAAAAACCACACGGACATGGTCGCCTGATATTTCTAGGATTATTGGCGATTTTTTCAGGATTTTTCAGCACCTATAGGTAGTCTTTCTGATCATTCTTGAGTTATTTCAAAATATTACACAAGATTCAATATAGGTGCGGAAATACTGTGGCTTCTCAGATCAAACACCTGATCAGTGCTCAGATCCATCTGTGGGGCCCACGTATAGGATCTGAAGCACCAGTCGAGGTCGTCAGAGGGGTTTTTTCACTATTATTGGTCTCACTTGTTTTTTTTCCTTCTCTCACTTGTTTTTTCACTATTATTGGCCTTTTGCACTCACAAACAGTTTTTCATACAACTGTTGCTTGATTTGCTTAATGCTTTTCACTGTTTCAATCCAATTTTTCCAATCTAACATTGGGATGGAAAAATCTGAGGTTACTTTGATCAAGTTCACTGGAAAAAATTACCAAGCCTGGTCTTTCCAACTCCAAATCTACCTAAAAGCTAAGGAATTGTGGGGTTTTGTTTCTAGTGCTGACCCTAAACCCAATGAAGATGAAAAGAAATCCTCTTGGCATACTAAAGATGCCAAAATCAAATAATGGATTCTGGGATCCGTCGAGCCACATCTAATAATGAATCTCAAGCCTTACTCAACCTTTGAAGCCACGTGGATGTATTTGAAGAAAGTATACCATTAGGAAAACTCTGCACGTCAATTTCATCTTGAATGTGCGACTGTTGAATATGCACAAGGGAGTGAAGGGACCTAATCGGTACAAGAATACTATTCAAGATTCCGTACAATGTGGTCGGAATACGATAGTATTAAGTATGCGGATGTCCTAACAATGTTTTGACAGTGATCCAAGCTCTTTAGGCCTCTAGTCAAAGAGATCAGTTTTTGATGAAACTGAGGAGGGGAATGAATATCAAAAGTGTCTGATCTGCCCTGATGAATTGGATGCCCATACCTTTATTGGATGTCTACTTGAATGAACTATTACGCAAAGAACAGCGCATTACGACTTTGGCTCATATTGCTCAACAAAAGACTGAGACCTATTCAATCACGTTCTTGGCAAATAAGACTTCTTAGCCTCCGCCTCGAGACTAGAGCAAAACACAATGCTACCCATAGTTGTTAAAAATTTGGGCATCTTGCATCTCAATGCAAACAGAATGTCTGCAGTTACTGTAAAAAGTCAGGACATATCATCTCTGAATGTTGCCACCGCCCATAACGTCCATCACCGCAGTATCAGACTCCACAGTATCAAACTCCACAGTCTCAGACTCCGCATGCTTACGATGCTTTTTCAGTTATGCCTGCTCCCACTTCTACACCCTCACAGCTTGGGCCCTCATCATCTCTAACTCCTGAATTGGTTCAACAAATGGTTGTCAATGCCCTCTCTGCCTTTAGTCTCTCAGGTAACTCACCTTCATCTTCTACTTGGTTCCTTGATTCTGAGGCAGCTAATCATATGACGTATTCCCGTACCCCTCTCTCCAATCTGACAAGATACAATGGCAATTTTCAAATACAAATTGCTGATGGAGGCAATGTTCCCATTACTGCTCTCGGAGATATCCCTAGTCCAATCCCATTGAAAAATGTTTACCTTTGTCCCAATTTAACTTCAAACCTCTTGTCTGTCGGGCAGCTTGTTGAAAATAATTGTAGCATCTCTTTTTCTTTTTCTGGTTGTATTGTGCAGGACCAGATGTTCGAGAAGGAGATCGTGAAGGGGCCTAAGTGTGGACGCTTGTTTCCCTCGATTTTTCTAATTTTATAGGAATAAATTTGACAATAATGTGTTTTGTTTTTCTATTAGAGATAACTACCAATTGTGGCATAATAGGCTTGGACGTCCTAATTCCAAAGTTTTGTCCCTTATGTTAAACTCTGGTTTATTAAATAAATCTATTGGTCTTTCTTCTTGTGTGCATTTTGATTGTGTAACTAGTAAAAAGGGAAAGAGTAAAACTCTTCTGTTTCCTAATTCCACTTCACACAGCACTCAGTGTTTTGATTTAGTTTATAGCGATGTATGGGGAATTGCTCCAGCTCTTTCTCACTCCTCACTATAAATACTTTGTGACTTTTATTGATGATTTCAGTCGGTTCACATGGGTCTACTTTTCACAAGGATCTACTTTCTGCAATCCAAATCTGATGTTTTTAATGTTTTTTTTTTTAAAAATTAGCTTAAGTTGAAAATTGCATTAAAATCTTGCGATCTAATTCGGGCAGGGAGTATGTGTCCTCTGGTTTTCAACAGTTTTACAAAACAAAGGCATTATTTCTCAAAGAACTTGTCCTTGTACTCCACAGCAGAATGGAGTAGCCGAAAGAAAAAATAGGCGTCTCCTTGATGTCACTCGTTCCCTTCTTCTTGAATCATCGGTTCCTACTCGTTTTTGGGTTGAGGCACTGGCTTCTGCAGCTCATCTTATCAATCGTATGCCGTCAACCTCTATTGAAAATCAGAGCCCATATTACCTGTTGTACAAAACATCTCCATCCTATGCCGATCTTCATGTTTTTGGCTCAGCTTGCTTTGTGCATTTTGCCTCCTGAAAGCACCAAACTAACCGCTCAATCAACTCAGTGTGCTTTTTTAGATTATGCACTTTTCCAGAAAGGGTTCCTTTGCTATGATCCTCACATTCGTCACATCCGTACCTTTAGGAATGTCGTTCTTTTTGATCAAAAGTATTTTTTTCACAAACACCTTGATCCTCCTGCTCCTCCTCGGTGTCTTTACCTGGTTTTTCTGACAACATGTCAGTTGTTCAATTTAATCAAAATTTTGTGTATCATAGACGACATAAGGAAGCGCCTACCATGCCTCCCCATCTTGATCTTCCCCCAGCATCTAGTCCACCTCCGGCACTTGGTCCATCTGACCATCCTTCATTACATCGCTCCACTCGCATTTCGGTACCACCAGACCGCTATGGGTTCTCACATACTTCCTTGATGGCCGCTTTGTCTTCCTTTTCCATCCCACAATCCTACTCTCAGGCTGTGCAACACCAATGTTGGAACCAAGCTATGCAAGATGAACTGGAGGCTTTAGAGCAAAATCATACGTGGGATATTGTCCGGTCTCCAGTGGGTGTCAAACATATTGGCTATAAGTGGATATTTTCTCTCAAATTAAAATTTGATGGCACATTGGATCGATGTAAGGTACGCCCTGTCGCTCTTGGAAATCGGCAGGAATATGGCATCGATTATGATGAAATTTTTTCTCCTGTCGCCAAAATGACCACCGTACGCATAATTCTTGTTGTTGCTGCATCTCAGTCTTGGCCTCTATATCAAATGGATGTAAAAAATGTGTTTCTTCATAGCGATCTCAAAGAAGACGTTTATATGTGTCTGCCTCAGGGGTAATCATCCAGGAAGAGTATGGTTGCCAAACTCCGTCGCTCTCTCTATGGTCTGAAGCAAGCTCCTCACGCATGGTTTGAGAAATTTCAAGATGCTTTTATCCGCTTGGATTTTCATTCGAGCCAATATGATCCTTCTATGTTTTTACATCATGCTCCGTCTGGGATTATTGTGTTACTTGTCTACGTTGATGACATCGTCATTACTAGTCCAAATGCACAAATGATTCAAGAACTCCAAGCTTCTATTCATCAGACATTTCACATGTAGGATCTCGGCCCTTTAAACTATTCCTCGATCTTGAAGTTCATCAATCGACTAAAGGTATAGTTCTCAATCAGCACAAATATAGGGTTGATCTCAATGACTTGGCTGGCCTTACTGCTTCAGCTCCAGTAGATACGCCAGTCAAATTGAAAGCCAAACCTAGTAAAGAGGAGGGTGACCTCCTTCCAGATCCTACCACATATCGCCAGTTAGTTGGTAGCTTGATCTACCTCACGATCACTCGTCCTGATATCTCCTATACGGTCAACATGATGAATCAGTTCATGACTGCTCCTCGTCATCTTCATATGGCTGCTGTAAGCCGCATCATTCGGTACCTTATTCGCACGTCAACTTGCGGGTTGTTTTTTCGATTCAACAATCCTCTATCTCTCAAAGCTTATTCAGATGTTGATTGGGCTGGTTGTCTGGATGCTCGTAGATCGACAACAGGATGGTGCATGTTTTTGGGTGATAGTCTGATTTTCTGTAAATGCAAGAAACATGAAAAAGTTTTCACATCTTTTACCAAGGCTGAGTACTGAGCCATGTCTGCTGCATGCTCCGAAATTCTTTGGCTCCGAGGTCTGCTCTCTGACATTGGATTTCCAGCAAAAGGAGCTACCCCCCTCTATGCAGATAATACAAGTGCAATTCGGATTACTGAAAATCCAATTTTTCATGAACGTACTAAACACATCGAGGTTGATTGTCACTGTGATGAGTTCAAACGTGATGTCATTAGCCTTTCGCATGTCTCCACTGTGCTCAATTTGCTTATATTCTCACTAAAGGTCTTCCACGGCCACGCCATCAGTTTTTTGTTGGCAAATTGATGCTCGTTGATTCTCCCGCATCCATTTGAAAGGAGGGGGGGGGGGGGGGGTAATCAGGCCCACGAGCCATCAAAGGGATCCAGCCCACTTCTTATATTCACGTTGATTGCTTGGGTCAATGACACACTGTACATAGTTGTAGTATCTTCCATTTTAGTCATTGTTTCTGTAAACTTAGAATTGTAATTGATACTCTTTCCTTGATTAGAGCCTTGATTAAGGCATGTAAATGGTTATATATTGAGGAGGGATCTCCAAAGGAATGGACACTATAATTAATACAATCTCGATGAATATTCTTCAAGTTCTATCGTGAGTTTATCAGGCTCGCCACCTATCCTAGTGGGCAAGCTTTTTCTTCCTTTGCCAGGGATGAACCCCAGTACAATTGATTGCAAGCTTTTGCTGCTTATGTTGTTTGTCCTCATTGACAGATCTGTATGGTATTTTACAGTTTACATCAGTGATACGAAAGGAAAGTAAATGCAAATCATATCCCACATCAATCATGCCCAATCTTCTAGGTTGTGAAACTGTTAATACTCCAGTAACCTCCTATGGTACACCTCTAACATACATGGTTCCTCTTTATGATATGGTACTCCATGGGCCTTTTTGACACGTCTCAAATGGTTGTTTAGTTGATCAAACAACGCAATTTGTTAACTAGAAAATGATGCCCTTCGTGTGCCACTGACTTGGCGAACAAATCTGCAATATGAAAGTTGAAAGTAGGGCTGTCAAAGGGCCGGGCCAGGGTAAGCCTTCACCCTACCCTCATATATGTGGGCTTGGCCGAGGTCAAGCCAAAGCCTATGGCGGTTCTACAATATCGAAGCCCTTACCCTAGCCTCCCGGGCCAAGGCTGAAATAAATTATTTTTTAATATTATTATATATAATAATTTTTCTTTACCATAATGTTAACCCTCCTTTATTCGAGGTGTAATGCAAACGTCAATCCTTTTGTAGTTTGTACTGCTTCTAAAAGAATGCACAAAACAAGTTACTTTGTCCTTTTATAAAAATATTATTTAGGATTAAATGAAATGAGTTGATTTGATAGTATTGTGGCATGAAATTAGGATATGGAAGACACTATTAAATACCTTCGCATACTAGCAGTAGTTACATAGTTTAAGTACTGTGCTTGGTTTTGTTTGTTGTCAGGCTATTAGTAAGATTGTCGCCGTTGAAGTTTTGCTAGTTGTAGCCTTCTTTACCAGTTCATGTACTATGATTTTTTTTTTATAAAGCAATAATAAGGACCATGAGAACATGTTTGGTAAGTCCCATCTCATGCACTTAGATTTATTTCAAATAGGGTATTAGACCTTTTCCAAGTTATTCAGTATATGTGGTTCAAAATTCAAATAAACATTAGCCCACTCTTGAATTAGCATTAACCCTAACTTGTAGTTCTTAGAAACATCAACATTGGATTTTATAACGAAGCAATAAACCTTTGGCTACAAAGATGATTTGATGCATGAGTCACAAACTTTAACTCCAGATGTGGGGTCCTTTTGAATGAAACAACAACGGTCATGAAAGTAAGGGGATCAAAAGAAATTGGCATCGATAATTGGCTAGTGGCTGAAACTCAACCCCACTCAATGATAAAGTTGATGGTCATGTATCTAAACTCTCAAACTTCAGCAATTTACATTGGTGTAAATCAGTATGATGAATCACAACTTGAGAATTCCTTTTTTCACAAAAGAATACGTCCGTGTAGGGCAAACGTAGAATCAAATATATCGTTCAAAAGAAAACGTAGAATCAAACATAGATGGCAATATTGATATCCATTAAAAAATTTCTAAGATTTGGTTATTATTGTTTGACAAAATATTATGTATGTATCATTAATTTCTAATTAGAGTTCTTTATAGTTTCTTTGGTAAAAATCCTTATATATATATTATATTATACATATTATTTATTCTGTATATTAATAGACAGAGGGCCAGGCCGGTTAAGTCAAGCCCTAGCTCGGCCCTCAAGGTTGCAGGCTTTTCAAAATCGGGCCTTACCCTCCCTACCCTCGGGCTTTTGGACAAAAAGAAAAGCTGTCGCTTTGAGAGCTTTGCTGGCCGAACCAGGCCGAGCCCCCTCATCAAAGGGCCAGATTGACAGCCCTAGTTGAAAGACACGAGGAACTGTGAAGGAATTACAAACAACATGCTTCTCGGATAGAAAGGCAAGCCACTTCAATGTGCTTGGTACATTCTTGAAATACTACATTGGCTACTATTTGAATAACAATAGTGGACTCCTTAGGATTAACAGGTGTTGTGATTCTCTCAATATTGTAGTTTTTATTCCAGATTGTAACTCTTTTCTTCTGTTAGTATGTTTCAAATACCTTTTAATCATATTTAGTTGTATTTTTGTAACTGTTAAATCAAATTATACCATTACAGACCAAAAGCAAATGAAAAATCATGTCTATAATTGGACAGCTAGGCTTCTCAGAGCAATGGAAGAACTGGCCCAAACACCACCCCCTGTCCATGAATTGGATTGACTGGATTCATGTCACGGAAGCCATATCTCAGCTAGAATCACGCATGTGCACACTCCACTATAGTGCACCAATTATGCATGTAATGACCCCTTAGGAAAGAGTCCTAGGAAAAAGACAGAGAAATATTCCAGCAAAAATCAACTAATACTCAGCTGAGATATTAGCATATCTGTATAATACGAGGCTAAATTCTGATAGAAGCTTCACCATATCTTCATTATGAGAAAATAACCCAACGTACACAAAGAGGAGAGGAGGAGAGAGAAAATAAAATTCAAACCTGTTTGAAATTCGAACTTATTCAAACCTATTTAAATTTAAAATTCAAACTCATTTCCTAGCATCTCTTTCCCCTCCTAATATCGCCTACATCCTCCCGCAATTGCACGGCCCTTTGCTTGAAAGGATCATGCAATTATCAATATAAAAGAGACGCAAACCCTTGATCTCTCTTAATAGTTTGCCCGATTATCATCTTTTCCTGGGGATCACCATCTGTCTTGTACAGTCCACTGCTATCACAACCCTCTTTTGAGCCTGTCCTGCCTGTGGCCCCACCAGAGCAGATTTTTTTCATAATTCTTCTAGAAGCATTCATTGTGCAGCTTAATGAAGATGATGAGATCCCAGATTTGGATAAATGAATGATGGACAAGGTAGGATGCTTATATATATATATATATATATATATATATATATATATATATAATTCGAAGAAGGAGATATTATGGAAGCAAAAGGGGTAAGACCATGGCGAGCCTAATCACAAGATCACAACCAGGCAATGGCTTTGATACCATGTAGAAACCCAAGAAGCTATATTTTGATAGAAACTTCACCGTCACCCCAATTTATACGAGAAGAAAAGAGAAGATAGAAAATAAAGTCCAAAGCTATTCAAGCTTCAAACGTATTCCAACCTATCTAAACTTAAAATTTAAACTCATTTCCCAACATCTCTTTCCTCTTCCAATCTCTCTCCTGATATCTCTAACAAAATCAGTATATATAGGATTGTTGAAAGTTTTGGAAGAACGGCACTGCCAATTATTCAGCCAAGATGCACCAGGATTTAAGTGACAATTTCTATCCATGCCGCGGACCATATCAGCCCTGTTTTGCAGAGGCCATACACATTTTGTTTCTGATGTGCTCATAAATAAAAATAATTTTTTTAATAGGAAAAGCAAGCAGAAACGGAAAATCAGCCCAAGAATATGAACATGCAACATGGTAATGTTGCAACACTCTATGGATATACCTGTTGATCGAGAAAAGTTGCGATGTCTGTTGGGTGAATGTTTTCAACATTGAATGTGCAAAGTGCAGCTCGTTGAACAGTATTTGAAGGTACAGGGCCATATATGCGAACACCGGGGATAGAACTGAGGCTGTGATAGAGATATGTAGCTAGCTCCATCTGTAAAAAAGAGGGATATAGCAGCCATGAATCAATGTTTACTGCTGAGTAGGGCAGTACTAGCAAAAAATTATATAAAGGTGGAAAGAGAAGCAGATTTGGAAGATGATCTACTGCAATTAAATATCTATAAACTAAATTAATTGTCCAAACTAAAGATTTCCAAACATGCATGAGTGGAAGCATCTGCATGTGCAGATAAGCAAGATGACAGATAATAGGAAAATATCAACAGGTACATGGATTCTTTTTTCTGGTGAATCAAGTGTCTTGGAGTAACCTATGAAAAAAGGATGCTCAATTTCTTGGAAATTGCAGCATCCGATACTTACATCAATATTATTCTATTGATGCACCTCAACACTTCAAATAATAAAGATCACAGAATAATTTCTAAGGAAGATACTCCATTTTTACTCTATGTTCATAGCATCATGATGCAGGACAGAACCATGGTCCCCATGGGTCGGCCAGCCTTTGAGCTCAGTCTAGCCCAGCCATTTACATTCGATTTTGTTTATTTTTTAAATTGAGTTCTAAGTAGGGTCCTACAAGTCTTTATTTTATTAATTGAGTTATGTAAATAGGGTCCATAGGTTTTATTTAAGTGCTTAATCTTGACCATTAACTGTTTCTATGGTTGAGATTAGTATTGGATTTTACCTTTTGCCTATATATTGATATAAAGCCTCTTGGCTTAGACAATGGTTGATGATTAATGAAATTAAGTTTTGGGATCTTCCCCGAGTTCTTCGAGTCCTCTCCAAATCACTTTACCTCCTGGATTGGAGTTTGGTGTGAGGCTAATTTTCAACTGAAAGCCTAAGCTATTACCGTATCTCTTCCATCCCTATTCTACCCACCCCACGTCTCTTTCCATTCCACACTACATCAACACAGTACTTATATCAAACTAATGCACTCTATCCTTAAAGGTACATTTTTCATATATCATAACTTTTATTATGTTTGTATGGAGGTGGTGTTGGCATACCAGCCTTCTTAAAGTTGCCACGTTGGACACCCTATATCCAATTACCCATATCCGGTAGCAACGCTAGTTTCATGTCAAAGGTGATAAGGGATATCAAACTGGAAAAGCAGTCCAATCATTTATCAACACGATAACCCTGGAAATTAAAGCAATTCCTTCATTTATTTATTTACTTATTTGGCTGGAAGGCAAAAAGTGATTCATTAAGGAGATTAAAGCAATTCCAATCTGCTCAAATATTTCCTGATCTTCTTGACATAAAAATAATCATGTGACTAAAATGTTTCATTCACAATTACATCTATTAGGGACTGAAAAAATATCCTTAATGGCTAATTTACACTTGCTACAAGCAATAGATAAAGGTAGTAAAATCATTTCACTTTAATCACTGGGATTGTGCCCATTTATTAAATATACGAAAAATATTCAGCATATTGCATTGCATTAGTTGCTTTTGCAATTAAGATTTACAGAATGCAGAAAGGGCTAAATTAAATGATAAGATCGCATTCACCTCGTAATCATGGATCTTTTGCATGCCAATGCATGATAGATAATCTATTGCTGCTCCCAGTCCTATGGCTTCACCAATTGCAGGTGTTCCAGCCTCAAACCTAATGAAGCCAAAGTGAACAAACACTGTGGATTAAAAACTAGCTGGAGAGTTTTAGCCAAAAAAAAAAAAAAAAATTAGTGTGGTTGACATTGAACACTTTCCGCTATTAATATAATAAAAGCCAATGCTAGTTTTGAAGAATGGGAATTCAATGTTTTGCCGACTGATGGAAGAACATTTGGACAATTAAATCAATTCAAATTAAATAATATATACTGATATGCCCGCGTCTTTGATGTTGAAAAGTCTTTGATGATGATGATGATGATGACGCATGTGAATCTCCTCTCTTATGCCTTAAAGAGTCCCCCTTTCGAGAAAAAGAAAAAAGCAGTTCCTTGCTACTTGCCAGTCAGAAAAGCAGAGAGAAAAAAAAAAGGATTTTGTGCTTATATGGGCTAAGTCGCTAACAAAAGCGAAGTTCCAGACAAGGAACAATTACATGGGGGGAAATATACCAATTCAGACATGGTATAAAGAATCATTGATACTAGAAGGGGAAAAAAGGAACAACGAGGACATCTAAAGAGGTTGTGTATACTGCAACTTGGTCTTCCAAAATTGCAGAGGACATCTAGAGACTTTGTTCTCTCTCACACACACACATGCACATATCAGATATTCCTTACCTCTTTATGGACGGTGCAATCTTAGTTTGCTGCCTCTTTCCATGACTTTTGTTACCCAGCCTTAAATACTTAATTTTAATCTTGGATATTTGTCTCTGGGGCCTCCTGTCCCGTGACATCTTATCATCTATTCATCTCTCTTTACTAATTGCCACTCGCCATCATTGTCAATAACTATATTATAATAATGGTCTCCTTATGTCACCTCTATTGGCACTATTGCTTCATCCATTCCTGCTGGCTTGCTGTATGTTTCAAATGTCTTGATATTCGGTCATTTACTTCAACTGGTTGTATTGTCCACGATCCTCATACCAAGAAGCAAAGTGGTATAGACTGTAAGACAGGTAGACTCTATTTTCTGGAGACACTTTCATGTGCGATCTTCTTCTCCAGTCTTGTATTCATGCCAAGATGAGTTCCAGTCTATGTTTGGCATTCACGCCCATAATAACTTTTTTTTAATAAATTAAAACATATGAGTTCTAGTGGTAGTTTAGGCAAAACTTCTCCAATTACTATTTTTAATTACATGGTGTGAGACACCAATCCTAATTGCATTGGTTTATGCCAATTAATTGTGTTTAAGGTTAGTTAATTGCATCTAGTTGTTAGTTAGGCGGGCTTAGATAGTAATTCATTGGTTGGGTATGTTAAATTTGAGGTTGGGTAGTTTTAAGAGTTCTGGACCAAGTTTAGTGCCTAAGAGGACCCATTTGGGATTTCTAGAAACGTTGCTGTTTTTACCGTTATTCCGAAAGTATGTTAATATTGGGCTCATTAGATAGAGGAGATTATTTCATGAAACTTTTGTGAAGACCGCGTACCCTTCTGCCATCCAGAAAATCCCGTGAATTCATTTGACTGTTTTTTCTCGTCATTTTAGAGTGGCATTTTTGTAAATACTTCATCTTTTGTCTATCTAAGCAAACCAGCCCCCAGCTCAATACCTTCTTCCTCTCCATTCTCTGCTCTCTCGTGGTTCTGCAGCAGTAGCTGGCTACTGCTGCTGTCTTCACCACCTTCACTTCTTTCTTCCTCCATTTTTCTTGCAAAACCTCGGCTAAGCTTCCCTCGCTCCTCTCCAGCTCTCTCGCAAAGCCCCAGCCCTTCCTTTTCCAGGATTCCACCAAGGCAGCCCCTATACCCCACAGTTTTCCTCCATTAAGAGCTCGTTCACGTAAGCTCTGTTTTCCTCCTAAATTCACGTTTAGAAGCCCATTTGGACCATAGATCCTTACATGCAAGTCATGACTCCTTCGTTTTCTTTGGTTTTGAGTATAGAGGCTCTTTGTGTAGGAACTTGGGGGTTTTTGATAGAAAAGAAGGAACCGGCGGTGGATTGCTTGGATTCCAAGGACTTGACCTAGGAGTATTCAATTTGCAAGTTTTTCTTCAATTTGGAACCAAAGGCAAGTGAGCAAGTGTCTATTCATTACAGAGCAAGTGTATATTCATTACATGTGTGTTTTGTTTTGTTGATTCTTGGTAAATTCTTGATTAGTCACCCCTTAAGCACATTATTTGTTTGAAAAATTTGATGTTTTGGTGTTTTAAGAACATGGTGCCTTAGTTTTTTGCATTCCAGACCTGTAGGCATCTTGTGGGAAGTCTTTTAAGACACAAATTTCCCAAAGGAATGGACAATTCAGACCGCAACTGTGCCACAGTAGGCATTGGCCGGCTGAGCAGTGAACTAGCCGGATGCACTGTGCTCGGCCCAGTGCACTGGGTGCACTAGCCGATAGTGACCCTCACCCCCTTTACCCCTTGGTTTTTTGACCTCCTTGATGATTTGACCCTGGACCTTAAGCTTTTGGACCCTTGGACCCTTAACCCTAGAACCTTTCCAATTGGACACGAAACACTTAGGTATGTTGGCCAATGCAGCCCAACCGGCTACTGACCCTGATGTTGAGCCTTCTACGTCTTTTGACATTAGATTCTTCATCATTTAGCCAGTCGCCTTAGACCAGCTGAGGACCCTCAGGTTCCCTTCGTTCGGGTGACCCTAAACTTAGGATTTCAGAGAAGTCTTGAACCTTTAAGGCTTGTTAACAATTGATTTGAGTATGAGACTATATTAGGTCATGTTTAAGCCTAGCATTCACCTATAGATTGTCCGGAAACATGTGTAGGGCAATGCTAAGTCGAGAGCATGTGGGCATGGGACCTTGAATGACAATCACCATCAGCAGCACCAAGGAATTTGTAAATTATGGGCATTCAGGACCCTAGGAGCGCATAGAGTCGAATGGTATTGTTCTCACATGTTAATAGCAATCCAAGACTTAGGATTGGCAATTTGTAGTGGCTCTTTGAATGACAGTTTACCTTATCTTGGTTTTACCTTTATTGAAATTGTATACTCAAGCGCCTCATGCATGCAGTTCTTGTGTAGCTTTTGTTGCTCATTTTACCCCATTACCTGTCCGGCCCCAGTTTAGCCATTTGACTAAGGTGAGTTAGTATTTAGGGCGTAGCTCACATTAAATTGCCCACTTTCCTCCTTTAGACTGACAAGATCCATGGTATGGTCTACTTGGTTGGCGTGCACACATTCTCTACACTACTGCCTCCCGAGTTAACTGGATCCAACTTACCCTTTCTCACCCATTTGGGGATGATATCCATTTGGATATGATTGAGTTGGTTTGTTTAGGTTTAATCTAGTATGTCGTATCAAGTCTTGTCTTGTCCGGCCTTGTCTTTATGGTGTTATTAGTTTGCTGGTCTTGTCCGTTATTCATTCAAGTTAGCTAGTTTGAGTTTTGAAAGAGCTACTTGTTGGAAAACGTGATTTCTATCAGACTTGCTTGCTACTTGGAGTAGTTCCCTTCTGGTTACAGTTTTTGACATAGAGTGTCTAGTTGGGCCCCCTTTTGCCTTGGAATCTTGAGTTGACACCACTCAGTTTTGATCCCATAACAGTTGGACACGGTTATGTGGATTTGGACATTATATAACTCACTGTAGCATAGTCACTTGTTAAAGTGACCCGGGGTCTCTTCGGTACCATACCTGATACTTCATGGCCATATTTAAATGCCCGAATGGAGTCCTGTAGTACCAATGTTTTATTTCTTGCTTGTTCTTGCCCACGATCACGCAGCAGCAACTGTGATTACTGGGAGAATTTAGCCACGTGGATTTAGACCTTACATAACTCACTGTAGCATAGTCTCAATTGTGTGGATTTAGACATTATATAACTCACTGTAGCATAGTCTCTTCTTAAGTGACCCCTGGTCACTTCGGAGCCATACCTGATACTTGGTGGCCATATTTAAACGCCAGAATGAAGTCTTATGGTACCAGAGATTTATTTCTTGCATGCTCTTGGCCACGATCACACCGCAGCAACTGTGATTGCCGGGAGAATTTCACCGTGTGGTTTGTCATTTTTTTTAGGATTTACACCGTTACAGCATTGCCTTGAAGATTCTCTGATGTTATTATTATTCTTGCACAATCATGCCTAGCTGTGGATATCATAGGAAATCTTTAATTTCCTGTCTTAAATCAATATTGATGCAAAATGTACATGTGATTTATATTACTTCCCAGGTTATTGTAGACCTGATATTGCTTTCCTTGGTACTGTAGTTGACAATACCGCAGCCCCAGAGCAAGAGAATACGGCAGTCCCAGAGGAATCGTAGGGCTTGAAGGAATGGTACGCAGACGTCATACTCTCGAGCATCGTGCTGGCGTGGGAAAAGACGTCACATTTTGGGATAGTTTATTTTGTTTAATAGCTTATGTATTGGCCTCGTTTTTGGAGGTCTTTTCGGAAGTTGAAATTAATAACTTCGTAAATGCTGAACTTTAATGTTTAAGCATATGGGAATCCTGTTCTTATTTTGTTACCATGCCTAATGCTAATATGATTAAATATTTATATTGAAATGTTCACACAAGTTTCCACTAAATGTTTTGTGGATTTGAGGAATTTGACTTAGCCTCGCAATGCAGAATCCTGTGAGAAATGCAACTGCAAGGGAAAATTTTTTAATTGGCCGCCCCCTGTAGCGGCAACGTTGCGCCCTGAGATACGGACTCAGCAGAGTAAGCCAGTTTGAGGGCGTGACAATGGGGTACATTCAAAGCAGATAAAGTTTCCTTAGATTCTAACATTTGGGAGCCTGCATAACCCGAGAATGCTTACCCTTTTTTCACTTATAAGGACCCATTCTAATGCACTGTCAAGATGATAGCAACCAATCATCATCATCATCATCAAAGCCTTGTCTCAACTATGTTGGGGTCGGCTACATGAAATTTGTTTCTCCATTTTGATCTATCCTAAGACAAATCCTCCGATACTATAAAAACTCCAGGTTTGACTCCAAGGGGGGAAATCTTCGACAAAGGTTTCATGAGTTTCTTTATAGTCAAGGAACTCAAAAACGGTATCTTGTCCTCCTTAGCATGGAAAAATAATCGTCGTGAAAGGAAACACCATCATATTTCGGAAGCAGCTAGGTCTTTCAGTTCCTCTTGTTTTTTGTTGTGAAGCTATCTTAACTACTGTATATTTTGTCAATCATACCCATTCAAATGGTTGCTCAGGCATCAATCCTTTTGAAAAATTGTTTCATCAAACGCCTGAATATTTCTATCTCAGAAATGTAGGTTGCACTTTCTTTGTCCTTCCACCTAATGACCATATCAAATTGTTTTCTTCAAGGATACGGGATTGAATGCAAAGGATGTCACTAACATGATTCCAAAAAAAGGCTTTTTCTATCTCAAAATGTAACTTTTCTTCAGCATATTTTGTTTTGTTCATTGCCTACTTCCAATGTTCCCAAAAGGCCTTCATTTGAGCTTGTTGACCCGCTTTCAGACTTGTTTCCTTCAGACTCTAAACCTTCCTCTAATATTTCTCTTCAAGTTTATCAATGGAGATCCAACATTTCTCTAGCAACAACTTCTCTTACTCCATGTCTCATCCGCACAGGATTCTAGCAACTCCACTTTATAGCGAAGAGAGTCACAGGGGCATCATGACTGTCCAAGTGGCAGGACACACACATGATCAGATGGATAGAGATCTTGAAGAGTTCGGAAGATTTGAGAAGACTCTAGGATAGTCTTGAATTTGTGAAGTTATCCAAAACATTCTTGCAAAATCTGGAAATATATAAGATGTCTTGAGTATTCTAGAATAGTGTGCGTAAGTGAAAGAATAGGTACTCAATTCTAAAGTACCTTTTGAAATGTTCTCATCCCTAAGATGACTGTGGTATAATCCTAGCCTTCATTCTATTATGTAGAAATATAATAGGAATAAAGTCTATTCATTTGTAAGCAAGGTTGAAGAATCAATCAAGAAGTTCTCTCTTCAGCATGGTTGAGGAATCAATTAAGAAGTTCTCTCTTCAGCATGGTTGAGGAATCAATCAAGAAGTTCTCTCTTCTCTAAGTGTTCTCTCTTTTTAGTGTGTGCGCGCGCACACGCCAAGCCTTGTTGTGAGTTCTTGGTCTAGGGTTTAGACCAACATTGGGGAAGACTGAATCACTAGCACAGGAGGCATAGCTGAGTGCAACACAAGCTAGAATCAAGAGGATCCACTTAGTCCATGACAGTTGGTATCACAACATGTAGAAGATAACAAGGCTGTATAGTCACAGGCCCCAGGCCCAGCCCAACAAAGGCCCATTACAGCCTCCCACACATGGGTTGATTTAGTCAAAGATTGTATAGCTGTGTTTAGCTGACTTTTCTAGATTAGGATTGATTCAGTTGTGTTTAGCTGACTTTTGTTTATTCTAATTTGTACTCTTGACATACTTAGTGCCTTGATTAAAGGCCTAACATAATGATAAATAGAGCAGTCGATCATCCAAGGATGAATGACTTTCTCTCCAATCTCTTCCTCCTCAATCTTCCCAATCTGACATGGTATCAGAGCCTATGTAAGATTATCTGAGCACCGTGTTGGGGTTGAAGTGTTATGACATTACAAGGAGCATGTGCATAAGATGGTGAAAGCTCAAATGAGAAATGTTGCAGGATTATGGCCAAGGCCACCTTTGCTTCTATCATGGCGAAATTCTGCCTGATACATATGCGTGGTCCCCAACCAAATGGAAAGAACACGATTTGATTCTTTGATGCCTTTGAAACTCCTCCTGAGAATCTCTCTGGTTTGAATTCTTCCACATCTTCTCCCCATATTTCAGGATCGTGATGAATTAGTAGTGTTGGCAGAGAAACTTGTGCACCCGGCGGAAGGATAATATCTCCTAGTTTCGTTGGGAAGAATGAGGAGGAAGAGATTGGAGAGAAAGTCATTCATCCTTGGATGATCGACTGCTCTATTTATCATTATGTTAGGCCTTTAATCAAGGCACTAAGTATGTCAAGAGTACAAATTAAAATAAACAAAAGTCAGCTAAACACAACTGAATCAATCCTAATCTAGAAAAGTCAGCTAAAAACAGCTATACAATCTTTGACTAAATCAACCCATGTGTGGGAGGCTGTAATGGGCCTTTGTTGGGCTGGGCCTGGGGCCTGTGACTATACAGCCTTGTTATCTTCTACACAACACAGTTGTGATACGTTTGGGAAGGCGAGCATAATGCAAGGAAGAACGCCTTGGCGGTGTCGAAAACCAACATGACTAAGGTACAAGGGAAGAAGGGCAGAAAAGGCAAGTCATTTTCTCGTGACCCATCTTAGGAACCTAGCCATAGGGATGGATCGGTTGTGTTGGAGTAATGCTTGGTTCTTTCCTGAACATCTTGAGGAGATACCCAAGGATGTCTGGGAGCCCCTTTCCATGATCAACCAGCAAAGGACGCGTTCTTGGTCATCCAAGAAGATATTCGAGTGAGATTCACATCTTTGAAGGAAATTTCATGAAGGAACTAAAGGTAGAAAATGAAGGACTTCAGACTAGGTGTCAATCTTGGAAATGGCCATTGTGAATGGGAGACGGCTCAATGGGAAGGTGTAAGGATGCACGTTTAAGAGCCAAGTACTTCAAAGGCTCCCGAGGCGCCAAGGGTTAAGGAAATTCATATAGAAAATGAAGAACTACTTCAACGTGGCTAGGGTCAAGGAGGAAGCTAAGGTCGAAACAACTACCATGTCCATGATGGATTATGCATGCTTTGACGGAAGCAACTATAGGCAAAAAGAAAACTTACATGGTTTGGAGTGCAAGATTTAGCACTAGTGATAACGAAGCGGATAAGATGTCGGAGCAATAAAGGATGGAAATATCACCATGCAAAAGGAGACCCTCTAAGCCCCATACTGTTATTGATGGGGGAGAAGAGAATCGTTCGAAAGGCAGACGTCCCCAAGTCAGAGGACAACTCAAGGAGATTTGTACATGAAGGGTGAAGAAAAGAGAAACATGTAGCTATTGTGCTTCATTTGTGACAACCAAGATCATATTGTGAGAAATTGCCCGAATAAAAGAAAATGAACACACTGGTGGCATGCAAAGAGGAGACCAAGCAGAAGCCATAACAGAAGAGGATTACATGGAGCAACTTAGGATTGATACCAAGGATTAAAATATGTAGTGGCCACTATATCACTACATAATGAGATTAGACTGCTACTTTTCATCATTTTTTAGAACACAGTAGCATAAACCCCTGTCCGATGCACAGATTAATCTCGTGCAAATTGATTAATAAACTAAATTACTCACCACAAACTCAGCCCAAACTAAAGTAATTAGTTGTATATTTTACTAATAATATCATAAATATTCTTATAGTTAAAAAAATCCCTATATGTTGCAACCTACTGACAAAACATATAGAGAAAAAATCCCAAAAACCTATCAGATTACTCCAATCCTTGATTTTAAATTATTATTGGATTCTATTAAAGATAATTTGTATCAAGGATGGAGAATACATTGGGAGTGTCGGGGTCCGAGTGGGGACTTATATCTGTTGATAATTTTATTTTAAAGAAAGCAAAAAAGAAGCCCCAGTGATTTCATTTCTTGAAAGAAAAAGAAACCAATTACAAGCACTTCTATTCACATTTTTTTAAGAAAATCCCTCAATATCAAATCCCCATATTCTATGCCCTAAAAAAAATCAGTAACAGACACATTTCTATTGACATCAAAAGCTACAAAATAACAGAGCATTAGAACCAGAAACCATACCTTGGTAGGTGTTGACATAGAGAGAGAAAGGGGCACAGAGGAAGAGGAAAAGGGAACCGGAAACCATACCTTGTTAGGTGTTGAGATAAAGAAAGAAAGGGGATGGTGGAAGAGGAAGAGGAGAGTCAGGGAATGAGGCATGAAGAGGGATGAAGAGTCACAGTGGTTGAGGGGGAGGGGATATTCTTGTTTTTAGATGAAACAACTTAGGAGGTGGGCCCATATGCTAACATGGATCAAGGGGAGAGAGTTTGCATCTGATTTCTTGATGGAGAAGATCTACACCTCCGACGGTGAGATCGAGTCCTAAGACTCAAAACCCTAGGGCATGTTTGGATGTATGGTGAATTGAAGTATGGTGAGGTAAAGCATCAAATCAGGAGAGAATAAAATATAAGGTGTTATGATAGTGTGTTGTTTCTAGTTGTTTGGTATGGAAATTTTTTGACTTTTTATATAGAAAAGTAGAGTTTTTTTGTTTTTTAGTGGAGAAACGAGGCTGCTTTTTTTACTTTTTTTGAAAAATTCGGAGGGAATTTTGAAATTGTGTAATTTTGATATGACCCCTTGTCATTTCTTGTTAGGATTCACTTTACTTTACTTTAACTAATTAATTGCCAAACACGCCCTAAACTCACTTAGGGGAAAATACTCAAACTCACGAATGAGAATAACTAGAATCTTATTAGAAAATATGGCATAGCTATTACAATTGGGTATTCCTATATATATATATATATAGAGTAAGAATACTGTTTCTTACTAACCAAGACTTTCTACAACAACAAACTACTAATCTTAATCAAAATTAGAATTTAGGAAGTATTTTACTAAGCAACTCTATTAATTTAGAAAATATCAAAACGAAAGATAGGAATCTCTAATTAGAGATCATGTGGACCCCATCAAGCAGGTCCATCAGAGCTTGCGGGTCCATCAGGGCTTGTGGGCCCTAGCCTTTGATCGGCCTGCATCAACTCTCCCCGGCTTGAAAAAGCTCGACTCCAGTGAGTAAATGGCCTGATATCTCTCATAAAGATCGGGATTAAGACGCTGGAAATCTGTAGTTGTAATCCACGTGGCATCAGAGAGGGGACGATTCTTCCAGCGAACAAGAAACTTCTGAAATCCTCCTTGTCGAGTTGAAACAAGCTGATCAACAAACACATCAACAATTGTATCCGCAAGGGCTGGGGAAGGTGGTAGATGAATCTCATCTTCTTCCGACGGACTGTCATGGTCATGGCCATTGTAGAGTGTGAGATCTTCAACATTGAAGGTAGCATGCAAGCCAATATCTACTGGCAAATCCACACATGCATTAGGATCAATTTTCTTGAGAATCTTGAACGGTCCGGAGTTGCGGGGGTGCAGCTTTTTGTTGGCGCCTAGCGAAAGGTGCTCTGGGCGATTACAAAGCATAACCATATCTCCTTCCTCAAACTGAACGAAATGACAGCGCTTATCTGCATGTTCTTTATAAGAATCATTGCTTGCGGAAATATGGCATCGAACTTCTTCATGAACTTGCTGCATATGGCGAATAAAACTGTCCGCATCAGCACTTGGTCTTGCTTCTACAGGAAGGGGAACAAGATCAACCGGTAGACGTGGTCTGGTACCAGTGATTGCTTCAAAAGGAGAAATTCCTGTGGACCGGTTGACTGAGTTATTGTAGGCAAACTCATCCATAGGCAAAACCTGATCCCATGTAGTAAGATGGTCGCGCACTAAACAACGTAGCAGATTTCCAAGGCTAGGTTGACGACTTTTGTTTGACCATCAGTTTGTGGATGATAGGCAGTAGAAAATTTCAGCATTGTTTGAGACATGCCCCACAATGTCTTCCAAAAGTAGCTAACGAACTTTGTATCCTTGTCAGACAAAATGGTCTTTGGAAGTCCATGCAGACGAACAACTTCCTTAAAAAAGAGCTGTGCAACTTAGTAGGCATATACTGTATTGGAGCAAGGAATAAAATGAGCCATTTTCGAGAAACGATCCACAACCACAAAGACAAAGTCTATTTTTCTGCTGGTCATAGGCAGCCCAAGTACAAAATTCATACTGATATCCTCCCAGGGGCCTGTGGAATTAGCAATGGCTGATACAATCCCGCATTCTTCTTGCTTCCTTTGGCCAACTGGCAAGTATGACACTGCTCACAGATACGAGAAACATAGGGTGTCATGTGTGGCCAATAATATCTATCTCCGACAAGCGCAAAGGTCTTATCACGGCCCAAATGTTCGCTGCATCTGCCAGAATGGAGTTCCCTGATAACATGCTCGCAGATAGAGGTATTTGGCAAATAGAGGCGACTACCATAGAATAAATATCCATCATGAATGCTAAAGTATAGATGTTTGAGATGCTCACCCTAAAGGATCTCTTCATAGATGGTATCGTAGTCTTTGCTTGTCGCATATTCATCCTTGATTTTCTAAAATCCCGATACAGAAATAGCCATGGTGGTTAGGAGATGTTTCCTGCGACCGAGAGCATCCGCTATCACATTTTCCTTGCCAGATTTATGGCGGATGGTAAAGGTAAACTCCTGAATATAAGCGCTCCATTTGGAAAAATTAGCACCCATTTTATGTTGTGAATGAAGGTGCTTGAGAGACTCATGATCAGAGTAAAGCACAAATTCTATATCTATCAGGTAATGCCTCCAATGGCGAAGTGGCTGAACAAGAGCATAGAACTCCAAGGCATAAGGAGAGTACTTGCGCTTTGAATCTGAAAGTTTCTCACTATGGAAAGCAATTGTATGTCCCTCTTGGCTAAGGACACTTCCAATGCCAACATTGGACGCATCGCAAGCAACTTCGAACAACTTGTCAAAATCTGGAAGGTGAAGGACAGGAGCTTTTGTGATTTTTTGTTTGATTTGCTTAAAAGCTCAAGTCGCGGCATTGGTCCATTTGAACTCGCTCTTTTTTAAACATTCTGTAATTGGAGTAGTGATACCACTGAAATTCTTGATGAATCGCCTATAGAAAGTAGCAAGTCCATGAAAACTCCTGACTTCAGTTACTGTGGCAGGAAGTGGCCAATCCAGAATTGCTTGGACTTTCTCTGGATTCATTTTGATGCCTTCTGTCGATATGATGAATCCCAAGAATATAACTGAACTGCTCATGAAGGTACACTTCTTGAGATTGATGTAGAAGCTTTCTCGACGAAGGATATTGCAGATACTGTGGAGATGAGTGAGATGTTCCTCCCTTGTCTTGTAGTAAATAAGGATGTCGTTGAAAAAAACAACAACGAATTTCCCAATATAAGGCTGCAACAGATGGGTCATAATCTACATGAAGGTATTGGGAGCATTTGTTAACCCGAATGGCATGACTAACCATTCATAAAGACCATCTCTGGTTTTGAATGCAGTTTTCCACTCATCACCTAGACGGATAAGAATATGATGGTAACCACTTCGCATATCAATCTTGGAGAAGATGGCTAAACCTGTCATCATAACAAGCATATCATCTAATCGAGGAATAGGAAATATGTATTTTACCGTGATCTTGTTGATAGCTTGACTATCGATGCACATGCGCCAACTTCCATCCTTCTTGGGAGTAAGAAGGGCTAGTACCCCGCAGGGACTGAGACTTTCCTGAATGTACCCCTTTTGTAACAGGGAATCCACCTATTGCTTGAGTTCGGCGTGCTCTGCAGGACTCATCCGATATGCAGGTAGATTCGGAAGTAAAGAGCCAAGGACTAGATCAATGGCATGTTGTATGTCCCTCATAGGTGGAAGATTATTTGGCAGTTCATCCGAAATAAGATCGGAGAAGTGTTGCGGGAGTGGTTTGACTTCTTCCGGAATGAACTCATGTGGAGAATCATTTGTCACTTGGCAGATAATGATGGAGAAAATCTACACCTCCGACGGTGAGATCGAGTCCTAAGACTCAAAACCCTAGACTCACTTAGGGGAAAATACTCAAACTCACGAATGAGAATATTTGGAATCTTATTAGAAAATATGGCAAAGCTATTACAATAGGGTATTCCTCTATATATAGAGTAAGAATACTGTTTCTTACTAGCCAAGACTTTTTAAAACAATAAACTGCTAATCTTAATCAAAATTAGAATTTAGGAAGTATTTTACTAATCAACTTTATTAATTTAGAAAACATCTAAACTAAAGATAGGAATCTCTAATTAGAGATCATGTGGACCCCATCAAGCGGGTCCATCAGGGCTTGCGGGCCCTGGCCTTTGATCGACCTGCATCATTTCATCATATCTGTTTTCGAACTTTAAAGAAGAAAAATGGAAAGCCTTTTTTCATCTCTTCTTCTCTCCAAAAAAAAATTTGTAGGTAACTCTTTTTTTTTTTTTTCTTTGAATGCCTACTTTCATTAATAAAACACACAATCAGTACAAGAGAAATATACTGACAAGCAAAAGCAAGCAAACAGGGAAACCAAAAGAGACGAACAATCCACTAGACTAGACTAGACTAGACTAAGTTTTCCCTGAAAGGGAGAAAGCCAACTCCTTCCAATGCATCATTATTTGCTTGGAAGAGTAGCTCTTGAAAGACGGACGGATAGACACCCACTGCACGACCAAAAACTGTGTATTCTCCACCAACAAGCAATCACTATTAACAACACCCTTAAAGCACCTTAAGTTCCTCTCCTTCCATATTGTCCAAATAACTGCAAGGAAAGTCCGCCTCCATAATTCCTTGCCCCTGGGTACCCCAGTTGGTAATCTCCACGATTGAAAAAGCTCTAGAAGGGTCCTCGGGAATACCCAGCAGCAATCAAACAACTTCACTACCAACCGCCAAATGTATTGGGCGGATTTGCAATTCACCATGAGATGGTCCACAAACTCCTCCTCGTTTAAGCACATTGAAAGCCATTAACCACAATCCTCCCCCTCCTTAAATTATCCAAAGTAAGAATTCTTTTCCGGATAACCAACCAACCAAAGATGACCACCCTTGGTGGTGCTTTGATCTTCCAAAGGTTGTTGATCGCAACCCTATCCACCGGACTAGAATGGATGGTAGAAAAAAAGGAGGAGACTGAATATATCCCATCCTTTGAAGCCCTCCACACCCTTGTATCCTCCCTTCCCTCCTGGATGTGCACATCTTCCAAAGTGTTAAGCAACGAGATGAATTGTAGTTCCTCATAATCCTTTAAGTTCCTCCTTAAGATAGGGCTCCATGCCATCGTATCCCCTGTTCTTGACACATGTCACAACTATAGATTCCTTATCCATAGCACATCTAAAAAGGTCAGGGAACTGATCAGCCAAAGGCCTATTCCCCACCCACCGGTCTTTCCAAAAGAGAGTCCTCTCCACCGACCCAATAGGATAGCTGATTTTCTTCATAAATTGATCTTTAACTGAAAGGATTCCTTTCCAAAGAGCTGACGACTTAGTGGATTTTTCCTTTACTTCCCATCCATCTCTCGGGAGGCCATACTTCCTTTCCAGGACCTGTCTCCGAAGACCCTCTGATCCTTCTCCAACCCTCCACAGCCACTTGCCCAGAAGAGCATGGTTCATTTGTTTGAGAGGTCTTGGCCTGTAGTCCCTTATTCATATTTCACCCACTTTCTTCGGAATAAGCACAATAAACAATGCCCCCAGCCCTTTGGATAGCTTCCCCTCTGATGAAATTCATTCATAAAAGCCATGATGTCCTTTTTCAGCATTGTCCAGAATCTTTGAAAGAAGGACATCGGAAACCCATCTGGTCCCCAAGCCTTGTCCCCTGTCATGTCAAAAACCGCCTTACGAACTTCTTCCTCCTCAAACTCCCTTTCCAACCACTGAACCAAGCAGTCTCCAACTTCATCAAAAGCCAAGTTGTCCAAAGACGGTCTCTTCCATCCATCCACTGCATAAAGAGAAGCAAAATAACCTTTAATGTGATTAATGATATCCTCTTTCTTCTCCAATCTTTTTTGCTCATCCATGATAACTGAGATCCTATTGGTCCTTCTCCTTGATGAAGCCACCCCATGAAAGAAGCGAGTGTTCTTATTGGCATCCTTCAACCACTGACATTTAGATCTCTGTCTCTATTTGATCTCCTCTTCTCTCACCTTACGCTGGAACTCTTCTCTTAGCTCGCCCTTTTCTTCCCCTCATCTATGGATAGCTGGCCAGATTCTTCCTTTTTATCCAATGCCTGAATTTCCAATAAAACATTAGATTTTGGGTCTGCACATCCCCAAAATTTGATTTAGCCCAAACCTTAATTTTGTTCTTCAACATTTTCAGTTTAGTAGCCAGCCTATAGCCTGCCCAACCCTCCACTTCGAGCTCCTCCCACCATCCCTGAATCAATCCAGGGAGTTGCTTTTCCTCCAGCCAAATCAATTCAAAGCGAGGCGAGGGACCCCATCTTTCACACTCGGAATCAACCACAATAGGACAGTGATCTGAAACTGGTTTAGGAAGGGCACTTTGTAATACTCCCGGGTACATTTCCATCCAATCTGTGGTAATCAAGAACCTATCCAATCTTGACATTGCTGGATTCCTCTGGTTGTTAGACCAAGTATAGGACACTCCACTTAGCTGCAGATCAACTAGAGAATGGAAATTGATCCAATCTGAAAAACTGCTCATGTCTCCTGTTAGTCTGCTTCCTCCCAGTTTCTTAGTTGGGAACCTTGTGATGTTCCAGTCTCCACCTATGCACCACGCACCGTACCACCATCCCCTAATCATATCCAGCTCACTCCAGAACTCCTTTCTTCTCTGACTATTGTTAGGGCCATAGACATTTGTTAGAAGCCACTTCGAACTGCTCTTCAAATCCTCTACCAAAGCGGAGAGGGAGAACACATCCTTCCAACACTGTAAGACCACGACTGCCATAGTATCCCATATCAACAATAATCCTCCCGTAGCACCTACAGCATCAACAGCCACACATTTAACATTCCTCCTCCCCCAAGTCTCTTTGACTACCCTATCTTACATCTCTTTTAACTTGGATTCCTGCAACATTGCAATTCGTACCCTGTTTCTTCTCAAAACCTCTTTGACCACCATCCTGTTGGAGGTCCCCCCCCAAACCACGAATATTCCACGAAAGGATCTTCATTTGGAACCTGGTACAGCCCCCTGGTTTTTCCTCCCACTCTTGCTGCCACCATGCCCCCCTTCTCCCTCCCTTTCCTTACCTCTGTCATAGTTAATGGAACTCTCTCCCCCTTCCTCTTAGATTTGTTTTCCTTCATCCCGTCCTTGTTTTGCTTCTGTCTTCCTTGGACGAACTCTGTCAAAGAGTCCCACCCCTCCTCTGGCTCTTCCATAGTCATCACGATTGCCTTTCCACACTCAATGACTCTTTCTGGCAACCAGTGTTCTTCCCCTCCCTTGGGTTCCTCGTCAGAGTCCATCAGGTCCTCCTCCCCAGGCTAAAAGTCCCAATGGCACCGTTCAATTTCACTGTGACTGCGTTCATGAAGCCCCAAATCCCCATTAAAAAATGGCCTGCCTAGCTTTCTGTTGAATATTGAAGCTCTTCTCGGTGAAGTCAGACACAACTGTTCAGCAGACCTCCCTGGACTGACTTGCATGTGGTGACCATGACGGACTTGGGGTGGCGTTGACCCAGAGCACCCTCTCGCCCGAATTTCTTGGCAGCCAAGTCGCCTCTTGAGAACCGAAATCCATCCCTGAGAGTCTGTCGAGGGAGATCTGACTTGGCTGCTACATATTCCCGCCTTCCCGACTTCCCCTATCGTCAATTTGCTTCCATTCTCCATTCCAATGTCATTCTAGTCTCCACTACCTCCTTCTGTTGTGGATCCTATGTTGGTTGGAGGGTCTGCCAGCGTGTCACGGCCGCTTGAGTCTTCCTCACACAACAAACAGAGAACGACCCCTTCCCTGGCCAGTTGATGGGCGTTGTTCCTTCTCCCCTTCCCTATGTAGCAGTTCCCCAAGATGTCGGTTGATTCCACCTTGAAAAGTTCTTCCGTCGCCAATTTGGTCATCCGCCTTGGATGGCTCCTTGTTTCTCCATCGAAGTCCTCTTCCTCTTCTCCCTCTTCTTTTTCGGGCACCCCTTTATTACGCCCTAACTTAAGATAGGGTTGTTTGTTGGACTTGGGCCTACCCGACCTGCCTCGGTCTAACCCATCTTCGCTAGCTGAGTCCAAGCCCATACAATCAAATGGGCTCCTTTCCTTTAACTGGCCTAACTGGAGAAAGGCGGGCTGTTCAAGCTCTATCGCTTTCTCTGCTTCTCTGAGGGTTTGGAATCTGATAAATGCAAAGCCTCTCTTGTTGTTGCTCCTCTTGTCTATAGGAATGAACACATCTACTATTCTCCCTGCCCTCGAGACCATAGCTTCCAGCTCATTTTTTTTAATCTGTTAAGAGAGATTGGAGATGTAGACTGAGAATTACTTCTCTTTGAGTTTCTTGATCTGTTGTGGTAGCGGAGACCTTTGAGTTCCTGTAGCTCTCTCCATGTCCAAAAAATCCTTTTTAATTTGGAATGGTATTGAAGTGGATGATTGCTCAAAAAAGAAGAGAACAAAAGACTACAAGAAGAAAACCCCAACAAAACAAAACAAAAAAAAAAAAAAAAAAATCAACTAAACATCGAAAAGAATATTAGTACAAAAAACTCCCTCTTTTGCAAGAGCATTCGCCATAACATTAGCCTCTCGAAAGATATGGTGAAAAGAAGCACCCAAACGACTAGAGATATCTTGCACCTCCTCCACCTAATCCAGCAACCTCCATGGAATAAAAGCTTCCCCATAACCCCACTGAATAGCTGAATAAGAATCCCCTTCACTAACAGCATTGATGCTTTCTAAAGTTAACAACTCACGACAACCAATAAAAAGAGCATAAATTTCTACATCATCAGCACTTAGAGAATCCACAGGTCCCGAGAAATTTCTTTAACACTTTAACTTTCCAATCTCTGATAACTCCTCCAATACCACCCCTTTGCGAAGAGTGAAGAAAACTGCTATCAAAGTTTAATTTTAAAACACCATTGGGAGGAGTTGTCCAAAGATTTTTCTGAACAAAAGTAACCTGGCGACCCCCTTGGAAAAAAACTGGCCAAGATCTAGAAAGATCTTCCAAATAGACTCCTAAGAATTCTTTCCGCTTCACCACCCATTCCGAAATAGACCAGACAATCGATTCAACCACCTCTTTTACTGATTTACAAGTATTTTGAAAAACTCTTTTATTTCTTTCCAACCAAAGCTTCCACATGGTACCATACAAAGCTTTTATCCATAAAATCCTTCAACAAAAGAATTTGCATCCATACCTCCACTGAATGAAAAGATCTTCAACAGTTCCAGGCATAACCCAATTGATTTCAAAAACCCAATTGTAGGTAACTCTTCTACCCTTTTATGCTTAAAAAACACCAAAAAATACAAGGTTCCGCCAAATTGAAGTTGATATATAGAGTACCTCTCAAGGGCTCTTCCCTAAGTATATCTTGGCAGTCATCCCCTTCGGTATTATTACAAGTATACATTTATCAACTCTCAATAAAATTACAGTGTTTTGATGAAAATTAATTTGTCTTTTTGTTTGAACTTTAAAGCTTTAAACCTTATTTAAGCATTGTTTTATAATTTATATATCTTGTGTTATATACAATTGTGCTAAATTGCTTATTTGAATTATGAGTTAGAAATACATAACAATTTCTAACGCAATATAGCTAACCAACATGAATACATGTAAAAAACATAGATTGATACTTGTTATTTTATAATCGTCCAGTGATGCAGAACCTCCATGCACTAAAGGGACCGCTACATCCCCCTATCTTAGTAACTATAGGAAAAAAAGTATCAAATTCAAATATTTTCCAATATCCTGGATTTTATTTTATTTTAGTTTTGAAAATTTTGAAATTTTTTAACCACTTATTCGATTCACGCCGTTATGCTGCTACGTGTCACCGCTACCGCTACATATTGCCCGCTACGTAGCGTTTTGGCCACCAGCCGCTACGCCCGCCACAAGTGCCATTTTGATCCTTGATTGGTACACTCCAACTTCTCAACAAGGTGAAGGTGCTGGAGATTGATCCAAAGAAGAATCTAGCAAGCTTCTTGTTTGTGGATTTGCTCGTGAATGGGAAGCAGGGAGGTGCATTGAACGACATTGGAGCAACACAACTTCGTCACAAATGAATAGGTTGAATAGTCAAGTCTCAAAGTAAAGGAGGATTCATCTTCCACCATTAAGTCGCCTTACTCTGCAAGCACGAGAAGCGATGGTAAGGCAAAGGTGTTCTTGAAAGTAAGGGTATTGAAAGGTGGTATTTCTTGGTTGTGCATATGGAATTATGGATAACTACGACTTCATCCTAGGCATTTACTTCTTTTGAATCAATTGCAGGGCCCAATGTGCAAGCAAATGCGTGATGATCAGTGATGAGGTATCTCCATGTATGGTCACATTCATGAGAGGAAAGTCTATTGGGATTGCTTTGTCTACTATATGGGTTATTAAGGGGAGCAGGCTGCATGAAGGGGATGGGTCCTATAGTGTGCGCAAGGCACATAAGAGGAAAGGGCGTCACAAGAAGTCACGAGGCATATAGTTATCCGAAGAAACAGAAGTCATGAGGCATATGTGATAAGGCAGATTCGTAGTCCGAATGCATGAAGAATCATAGAGGAGAGCATCAAGCCGATAGCAACAACAGCATTCATGTTATCTGTTGGGAAGGATCGGCACGCAATCATGGCCCACAGCAAACAAAGGAAGCAATGAGACCTGATGGTGATCTCAAAGACTTCTTAGAGTCACAATGGCATCATGACCATACCATCCAAGTGATGGGACACATGATCGGATGGACGGAGATTCTAGAAGATTCTAGGATAGTCTTGAATTGTATATAGTTATCTTGGACATTCTTGTAAATTATGGAAATATGTAGAGATGTTTGGACTGTTCTAGAATTGCCTAAAATGAAGAGAGAACAAAAGCCACACCTTTCAGAGCATGATCGAAACCACAATCCATTACGTACAAGCTGGAACCTAAAACCCAAAATGTAGTGATGATTTAATGTAGTTTGTAGTTGCCGTAGTCTGTTGCAGCATGAACTGCTTGTCTCAAAAAAATCAGGAAAAAGAATCTAAAAAATCTAGAGCATTGTAAATGCTAGAATCGAATGCTTTCTTTCACACTGGAAAATACAAGGTCCAACAAATACACAAGCACCCCAAAAAAGTCATCTAAATATTGAACGCAATCAAAACATAAACTGCACAAATTCACATACCTAGAGGGAGGTTCTGCATATGTGGAGTGATCCAAAAAAACATCAGAAATCATTTCGCCACCACCTAGTACAGAATACGAACAATGTTTTCCAATTAAAAATGTAATTATGTAACCATCTTCCAAAGAAACTGAAAATCTAAGTGCCTCTAGTCTAGACTTGTGGTGCAAATAGAATTCAGTGCCGGCCAATAAAAAGTAAATAAATCTCATAAGCTTAGCACCAAGCTACTAAGCCAGCTTACCTAGGAAGGGTGGCATAGCAGACAAGATATTGCTTCTACCATACAAAATTCCAACGCCTGTAGGCCCACACATCTGAAAAATGATTATTTCTCAACTTTCCAGTACTTCATCAAGACAGAATAATGGTAACCAATTGCAAAACTGCAGCACACATGACACAACAAACCTTATGAGAGGACGCAACTAGAAAATCAACATCCAGATGTTGCACATCAACAGCCATATGTGGAACACTTTGACAAGCATCCACAAGCACTTTTGCACCCACATCATGAGACCAAACTGCAATCTCACGAATAGGAAGAATAGATCCTGCAAAAGAGAGAACATTGTCATTAGTTTTCTTTCCTTTTTTTTTTAGACATTGTCATTAATTGTAAACTCCTATATTAATGTTAGCAGATGCCTAGCCAACATCATCAGCTTCGAAATTGCTTAGGCAGTGTGAATAATTAATTAACCCAAATGGGGAAAAAAAGAAAAAGATGAAGAAACAAAGGAACCCGCCTACCAAGTGCATTTGAAATATGATGGGCCACTACAAGTTTAGTCTTCTTGGAGAGGAGGCCCTTCAACTGCTCAATATCTGGTATTTCTTCTTCTGTCAAACTAACAAACTTCAGAATGGCACCAGTCTTTTGAGCAATAAGTTGCCAAGGAACTATCGCACTGTGATGTTCAGCAATTGTGAGTAAGATCTGCAAGAAAATTGATGTCAAACAATGCAAAAGAGATGAAGGAAAGAAAAAAAAAAAGGTAACTTGAATAATGTATCTGAGGGAAACGTTTTTGACAAGCAGGCAGAAGCACAGTTTTTTAAATCAGTAACAATAATTTATTAAACACAGATGAAGTTATTTGAAAAGCATGATATACGGTAAACAAGCTATTTACCATATAGCCATGCACCTAGAAGAACCTCTGATCTTCAAAGTCAACTACTCTGGCAATATCGATCCTAAGAACATTGAAACCTTATGAACCCTACTAAAACTAATTGCTAGCAAGTCCACAACTGCATCTGCTTCTTGCATGTTGAAACTGCACTTGCATTGTGTTACACATGACAACGACAATTTCCACTGTTTTATGGCTCCACCTGCTGCACAAATATAGACTCTGACATGGCAAAACAAGTGTTCAGAAGCCTTCCATGCATGTTGATCTTACACATTTTAAGTTAGAAGTTACCCGAATAATATGATCTAGTATGACCACCTTGTTACGGTTTCAACATATTAACATATTAAAACAATCAACTCAAGCCCTTATCCCATTAATACAACTTACCATATTTAAGTTTAGACATTCATGGTCCTCCGGATAAAGAAATTGGGGTCTAACATAATAATTAGAAAAAAGGATGAACAAAAGAGAAAAAAATGGGGAGAGTCCCCGCAACTCACCGTTTCTATACCCTTATTATAAAAGGGAAGAAGTGTCCTGCTTCTTCCCATTCTCTACACACTTAGGTCCCACTTGCATGATCGTTTAGCCTATGGCTCATCTGGTAAGGGCCATGTGAAGGGTCACTAAATTACTAATCCTCTAACAAACAGTGAAAAACCAAATCCTTTCATCATCTCTCCATCTCCCCGTAGGAACTGATGCTGAAAGGTAAGATTCTTCTACGAAAATCCCTTCTTTTCTTCTTTATTCCATCTTGATCTGCCTGCTTCTTATTCCATTTTCTTAATTATTATTTTTTTTGTTAGGGTTTGGGTCTCTTTGAATTGATTATTCATCTCTCCATCAGATGGAGTTTTTTTCATTTTCCTCTTCTAAAGAGGATAATACTCCTAACTCACCCAACCTTCCATTTTACAATATAAGTGCATGTATGGCTTTTTCCTTTGCTGAAAATCTTGTGTGTTAAAATGAGTTTTTGCTGACAATATTCTGATCTCAGAATAAGCCCTTCTTTGGCAAATATTTTCTAGAATATTTTTTTCTTACAATTATCATGTTCATCTTGATCATTCACATCATTCCAGACCGTTACATGGTAAAATTAATCTCTCTCACTCTCATCTGTTAAATAGTTATCTGAATTGGTAGTTTTCTTGTGACCTTTTTTTTTTATTGTTGTTTTGCTTGTCTGTATAGAAAATGCCCACCATCTATTTGTTTATGTTACTCTAATATTTCTTTGTGTTTGTAAAAGAGTGCTTACCATGTGTTTGTTTATATTCCTCTGTTAAGAAGTTAAAAAAATGGCATAAAACTTGATGTTGGTTTGTTAATCTTATTAATCTTAGATGAAAAAGAGGCAAATAAACATTGAAACATCCTGCAGCCCCTTTTAGTTTTTTTTTTTTTTTTTTTTTTTTTTGTAGTTAACTGGAATGTCCTTTTAATAATGCTTTTCCTGATGGTCCCCTGATTTCTGATGCTTCTTGTAAGTAATATGATGATTTTTACTGATACATGTAAATCAAATATAAATTTAACAGTTTCTTATACCTTAATCTTATATGAAAAAGAGGCAAATAAACATTGAAACATTCTGCATCCCGTCTTAGGGGTTTTTTTTTCTCTTTTTTTTTTTTTGTTTGGGGGGGGGGGGGGGGGGGGGGGTTGAGGGGATGTAGTTAATTGGTTGATGTTTCACACTGAGATGTACTTTTGATGTGTCTCACACGTCCCACTCCAAAGTTGCAGTATTGTTTCCAAGTGCAATAATCATTAGGAGGTGTTTGTTTGTACTAATTGATGTATATAAATGATGCACAGAGGTAACAGTTACATGTTACCACATTTGTACACTCCAAAGTTACAGTTTTGTTTCCAACTGCAATGGCCATTGTGGGTTGTTTGTTTGCACTCATTGGTGTATGTAAATGATGGACAGATGGAATAGTTACACGTTACCGCATCTGTCTAATAAAGGGCCAGGGACTAGAGAGAATATGGTTTCACCAGGAGAGATAAGACACAATTAGGAAGACTTCTACACAGTGTAGTGCTGGTTGATTGTGAAAATACTGACGTTTAAAGTAGCAATGGCATTCATATAAATGAAACTTAGGGAATGATGAGAGAAACTCAGATGTTCAGATATCTTCTTGTCCCACAATAAAAAGAGGTGATTACAACTTGGTATGTAGGATGCTGTGTGATGTGCCCATAGACTCGATGTCGCAGTAATTGAACAATCATAAGCACCCAGTTTTTGTTAATTTTAATCATTTTAAATATATCACAGTTCATCTTTTTGCAACTTGAAGATCCCCTTTTTTATATCATCAAAAATATTTCATCTGAGGAACACAACCCAAAATTATAAATTGGTAAGTGACCATACATATATAAACAACCTGCAAAAACATGTAAAATGCACAATCCACCACTCATATGAACATTGAGGGTTTCTTATTAAAAAGTACGCAACCCCGGTCATTACTTGGGTTCCAAAAAAGAACCACTGCTACTAATCATACATGTTTTCATAACATACCTATATGGCATAAAATTGAACTGTCATATGAAATTCATAAATTCTTATCATAGATGTTGTTGCTTTATTACTGATTTCAAAAATATCATGTGCTCATTCTCCATTATCAAGATGTTCTTCCTATGCTCTAAATTTTGATCCATAGTTAGAAATGATGTTTCCTTTTGCACTTTCTCATCAATCTACTGAAAAGAATGTAAATATTCACTGTAAATATTCACCTGTGTTACCATTTCCACTACATTTCTACATACTATGTAAAAAGAATCAGCTATTGTAAGTAACAAACTCATTGTCTAATATGCTTAACTGTTGTAAATGAAAAGCTCAGTGCCCTTTTTTTTAGTTTTACACTTTTACATGTAACTGATACATGCCATAATGTATAGGTTTTCTTTTCATTGTATCTGATTACTTTTTATAAGGTGTTTTTTTTTTTTATTTTTATTTTTATTTTTATTTATTTATTTATTATACTAATGAAGAAACTTTTATCAATTGCGAATCATAATTAAACTCAACTTCAATGTCAGCATGTATGATTAACACGGGTCAACTTTGTTACTAAGCTTCGTTCTCAAAATACACCATTAAATAATATCGAGACTCATAATTGAAACCTTCATTCTATTGATAATAAGAAGATTGATCAACAATTTTAATACATCATTTGTTAAAATTCAATCAAGCGCGCGCGCGCACACCCCATTACATTATATTTGTATGAAGATACTGGTTATAAATATATGTTGTAAGTGAAGATGGTTTCAAAAATGGTGATGAAGATGCTATCTGTATGGATTGTGTTACTACAAAATTGATTTAGGTAAAACTCTAAATAAATGTATGAGAATTGGATTGGATGATCCCCTACATCAATACCATTTTCACATGCTTCTCTTTCATTTTGGTCACACCTTCCCGTGGAGCCCACATAAGTTCAAAAGCTTATTTAGCTTATACAAATTAAAAAAACTAAAAAATAAAACCAATAAATGCCATCTGCAAAATCAATTCTCTACTCCTTTCCTCATCGGATCAAGAATAAAGCATGAAACAACTCCAATCTCATTTAGCTAGGTAAGAATATCTAGCTTAGATTTTCTTCTTCTTTATTTCTTCTTCTCCCCACCCCAAATCCTCACTCAAACTCTCTACTTTTTTATCAGATTCTTGATCAGCCCATCCTTAACTCACAATGATTCAAAGACTTCTCAGGTAGGAAATGCATTCTCATCTGTTTTCTTAAAACACTAAAAAGATCATCTATTTATATCAGATGGACTTAGGATGTCCATCTATATCAAATATTGTTACCATTAATTTCAATTTTCAAGCCACTTATTTTAGAAACTGCTTATTGCTTTTGATATCACAAACCTACTTCTTCTAATCTTGCATTGTCAACAGCAACTAGAGCTATCAAGAAAGAGCTGTAGGTATTTATTATTCACCAACACAAAGAAACCTAGAGGAAAGCTGTCATTGCAATGTAAGTCTATTATTCTCATTGCTTAAATCTTCCAAGTCAAATTGCCAAGTAGTATCTTATGAAAAATGTTTGTTTTTCTTTGTTATTTTGTGTTTCTTCAGCTTTCACCTTTATAACTTGGTATCATAATGCCTTTCTTAAAATGCTTTGAATTGGGTCTTCATGCTATAATTTTTATGGTGATTATAGAATTAGATTTCATAAAGTGCTCTGATCCATGCATTATGCCTTAGTGCTCTAACTATTATCATAATTGTAGAATTACTGCTTAAAATGCTAAATTAAATTTAGAAATATATATTTAGCTTTGTAAATATTTTCATAAGGAAATCCAGTTGCTACCAAATAACTGCCACAAAAGCAAAAAAACTAAATAAAAATAAGTGCTTTTGATATGCAATGTCGTGCTTTCTTCATTTTCTTTTTTAAGTCAATGCATTAAAGATGCATGGAGAAGCCACGCTAAATAAAAAAAAAAAAAAAGATACATGGAGAGGGCAACAATATATGAAAAACCTCTATGGCCTATTTCTTTCTTGTTCCTTTTGTTAGGCTTTTCAGTTTGGTTCATTTAACAAAAGTAATTTCTTTTACTTAGCTTTTTTACTTTTTTTTTTTTTTTTCTAAATTTTGTTTCTCAGACTAACCAGGTCCTCAATCAGGCTCAGATGGAAAATTAGATTCATGTGAAGGATGCCCAAATCATGAAGCCTGCACAACAACTCTAAAAGGACTGGACCCAGGTGTGGATTATCCCTCTTTTGCTGTCCTCGGATTGGTTTATCAGTCTTCTTCTTTATAGTAGAAATAATACTTTTTTGGGTTGTTTTTGTTTACTGATGTCAAGTTTTATGTATTGATTATTGAATTTGTTGAATATATGATCAACATCCATAAAGTATAAGTACATCTGCATGAAAAATTAGTGTTTTATGGGGAGAATTTGGCCCCTTCTTTTGTAAATTTTTATTAATCTAGCATTTCGTTTATGTATTTATCCTTTTTTGCAGGATCTAAATGAATCAAGGTTTTAGCTACTAACTTGGATTCAACGATTGAAACCAGTAATTTTTAGAATTTTCCCTCTTTTTTATATATGTGATGGCATTATATTGATGTTCTAAATCTACTAAAAAAATAAATTGATGTTATTATTCCAAATGTGTGTGTTTTGCAGGAATTGCAAAACTTTTGGAGATCACAATTTGACACAATTTAAGGTCTACTGTAATGTGTGTGTGTGAGTGTGTGTGAGTGTGTGTGTGTGTGTGTGTGTGTGTGTGTGTGTGTGTGTGTGTGTGTTTTCTTTTTATCTTTTGTCAATACAACAATTATAGGACTAATTCTTACAATAACAGTTAATATGGTCCTTCTCATCTTTGTGCTTGTAGGAATGGTTGTCTATACTCATGCAAAACAAACAGTCACAAAAGCAAAAAGAGAAATTGAGTAAAGCAAACCTTTCAGTAAAGTGCCCAAAAAATAAAAAAATATTATCACTTGTTAGTATAGTATCAATACTATTAGCCTCTTGATGTAGAATATACAATTAATAAAAAAAATATTGATTAACTTGTCTGTTCAAATTCTAGTATTCAAAACACTTTTAAGTTGCAATGCACATTTTCTTACAAGTATAGGAAAATTGCCTACGTTTCAACATATTTTCATTATCTTCAATTTAAGAAAATATCCAAATGAATGTATGTTGTATATGGACGCACTTGCCTTGCACATGCAGGGCACCACTAGTTATTAACACATAGTAACTAATAATATGACCTACCAAAAAATTAGTCCACACTTCACAAGAAATTTTAATTGTCTTTGCCAAACTCCTTTGAAGAAAATCCATAAGTTGGTTCTCATAATTTTTTGCGCTAGATACACATCTCCTTTCACTTGACATTCTCATGTTATATTTATATATATATATATATATATATATATATATATACACACATATATATATATATTTGCAATGTGCAATCATTGAATAATGTGTTTCAAATATTTTTAATTAATTGCATGATCGTGACCTATCAGCTTTCTTTAAGTCCCTGTATCCCACACCCCAAATCTATATCTGGTACACTATGGACACCTATGTTTGCATGCATGGATTCAAGAAGATACACAGAAATGTCAAAGAAAATAACATTGAAAGAAAGAAAATGAATCAAGGAGACATACCTCGTCCCCAGATTTTAAGTTTGACACGCCCCACGAATAAGCGACTAGATTTATAGCTTCAGTAGCATTACGTGTGAACACAATTTCTGTTGATTCTGGCGCATTAATGAAAGCTGCCACTTTTTTCCTAGCTAACTCATATTCATCCGTAGCCTTTGCACTGAATTTAAAAAAATAAACATACATGGTAAGCACATAAGCAATACAAAATAAACTCCATGATCACCAAGTTTTAACAACAAAAGAAAGCAAAAATAATATGAAAGGTTAAATGAACTAACGGAATGTGAGATGCAAAAGCTACTCAATGGAGGCTGGATTAATGTGGAGTCTTCACACACATCTTGGAGCCATGCTAATGGAGTCGTCACACATTGGAGATGCCAAGGAGTCGTCACACAAGGCTAAGAGAGGGGTTTTCACCAAGTCAAGATAGGAATAGATAAAGGTGTTCATTGATTTTCTTTGAAGAGAATTATAACCGTTACGTAAAGTAGTAAGCAACAATCTTGGCTTTCAATTAGCGACTAGCCTTCTAATTAGAGTGGCCAGTAATGTTTGACTCTCAATTAGGGACTAGTAATTTCTAATCAAGGATCCTAAGAATTTTGGCTTACTCATTTTTCTAAATTAAGCAAATTATAATCAACTTGATTCTCTCAAGATGAAACTTCATAAAACATGAGATTTGGCATGTGACATGACCACAATGCCCTTCTTTAACATGTGACTATTCAGTCACTTAAGGTATGGGCCCTCTCAGTAGACTAAGTGTTTATCTTCTTGGGTATTGTTTTATGCATCTTCAAGAATGCATTTGGGTCATGGCCTGCATCATACTAAAAACAGGGAAAAAAATGGAAACAATAAAATAATTTCGGTTGCATATTCGATGCATCCTCATCATTGCAACAGATCCAATCCAAAGCTCGACAGGCTCAACCACGATTTGATCTCATAAGGCCAACTGAGCCCTGCCTGAGTCCACCTAGCCCAGCTAGACCCAAAACCAGGTCAAGCAGGCCCCACCAAACCCTGCGCAGGCCGGTCACTCCCAAGGAACCATACCCAGGCACAGCCAAGTCATGCCAAACCTCTACCAGCTTAGCCATGCCCATGTGGGCTCAGTTTTAAGGAACAAAAAGTCTACATGGACAAACTTTTTGGCCAGAATTTTGGACAAACCCCTAGATATCCCTTGAATATCACTATGATATTCAAGGGATATCTAGGGGTTTGTCCAAAATTCTGGCCAAAAAGTTTGTCCATGTAGCACTACTGTTTAAGGAATGGTGCCCACAGCCCCCAGTTCTCTATTACGGTACTCCGGAGGCCTAGTTGATTTCTTTCTTTATTTTTTGTCTAGATGTAATTAGGAAAGTAGTTACTAGCACAACTAGAGTTTTCTTTTTTCTTTTTTTTTCTTTTTCTTTTTTTTGTGCCCTTGAAATGGCATAATTACAGAGTTCCAATCGAATAACAATAGAAAATTTTGATTAACTATGATTAGAATGGAAAAACTTATAAAAAAGAGATGAAACATCCAGTACAAGACCCAATCCAGAATTCTTTTAGATAAAATCTTCAGAGTAATTTTTGTGTGCATCAACTTTCTACACAGTTATCACATATGAAGGCTTTTGGGTTCTCCAACCAATTCAGTTGACTGTGTCAGTACTCAGTAGACTTCATTCCAGGTTTGGTTCAACAAATTCCAAGCACAGTCCCTATGGGTTGGTTGCCTGCCATTTTCACCAGCTATAGTTTCCGCTTTGTTCAGACCCTGCAGTTGAACACTGCCAAAAACTAGGGACTGTTTGCAGTGACTGCACTCAAAACAACCATGCTGCTTGTGCAAGTCTCAGATCATCCTGTGGTGGCTTTTGCGGTTCACATTCTGTCTGCAACCAAGATCAGGATATCTGGATATGTTCTTTTTTTATTATCATTAATTCTTTGCTGTTTCATGAACTTTGTGATCTGCTCGGTTGTATCTTAGTCATCACAGGCACTTTCTGTGAGACATGTCTTGGTCAATGATTTCCTTCAACTCTTGGGGTTTCAAAGTTTGTTTGATTTTTCTTTTACATCAAGATTGCAACAGTGCAAATTAAAGTTCTTCGTTGCTTGTTGGATCTTGGCAAAGAATGTCCAACCATTTGACAAAAAACAGGTGCTCCTAAATCTGCTGCCATTAAGAAAGCAGTAGCTGGTTCTATAGGAAGAGGGCACTCCTATTCTGGAAGCTTTAGCTCCCAGATAGCTTATGGTCAATTTAAATGGAAAGAAACAGCCATACTTCCAGAAATGTTCAAAGACCCAGAGATATTTAGGAAAAATCGTCGGCACTGGTTCACATATGTCGCAGCCACCTGAACAAATATTTACCACATGATGGCTGGTTCCATGCATTTAATGGGTCGAGAACAAGAAATAATTAAAAAAATCATTTGGAGCCATCTTCTAACGGCCCCAACTTAACTTATGTAATATGAGTATGGATGCTCCATCATCAAATGCACTTTCACTGATACTAACTCATAGGGCCTAGCAGTGACTTAATGCAGATTTACTTCCAAAGTTGAATCACTTAAGACTGCCCTGTAGCTTCAGTTTCCTTTTGCAGGTTTTTTTTATAATAAAACTGTGTTCGTTAATAGAAAATAAAATGATGACATCATTCTTCTACAAACAAAAGATGGTTAGGTTACAGCAAATGACAAACATTAGCTTTGAACAAGAAATTTAATTATAATAAGCGACTAGAATACCTCAAGAAATGAATGCCACGGTGCACATTAGAATTATAGGTTTCATAATAATGATGCAAAGCCTTCAGAACAGCAGTAGGTTTCTGAGAAGTTGCAGCATTATCCAAGTAGACCAGTCTTGACCCATTCACCTCCTGCAAAATTCAGTAGCATAAAAATCCATACAACCAAATTTAATGAAACATATCACAACTGTTATGCAATTATTTTATTTTGTCAAGAAACAAATAGCAGAACTGACCTTATTTCTTAAAAAATAATTCTACTTAAAATGCCTCCAACATTAAAAGGAGAAATGAAAAAAGACTATAGCTCTATGGTGCCTGAACACTACAAAATAAGCAATATATATGTAACATCTCGTATCTGATACAATTAAAATCAGCATCCCTGTCTTATCCATGGCGAGACTTTGTCATACCCATGTTGTAACTGAACATCATAGGTATAATTGCACTTGCATTGCCTTCAAAACCATAGTTGTCAATTTCGTATCAGACCTTTTTTCAATTTGGCTCCAAACTAAAACATTTCAGCCAATTCAAAATTTCGACAAAACGTGTTGGCGTTACATTGAGAAAATATAAATAATACAATGTATTTCTATATACATCTAATTAATTCTACTAAATCAATAATATATATTGTTATTTCTACATGCCAAACGAATAATTCATAGGCTCTGTGTATTTGAAAATGTGAAATTAGACATGCATTCTCAAATCTCAATTCATTATATGACATGCAACTATTTTATATTTGCATACGATCGGCTTTGCATCTATTTTATAATTAAAACAATTATAAAAAGACCATGCTCTTCGGGTTCTTTTTTAAGGTAACTGTAAATTATATTAATAAGAAAAGAAGGTACATCAATAATCAATATACATAAATTATCCTATGTGCACCTTTTTTGCGCAGACCTGTGCACACCTCATAGTGGGCCCCACCTGACCCATCCGAACGGACCACACACACAAGACCCCCTGAATTAAACCCATGCAATTTTTTAAGGGGTGAAACTTGTTGGCCGTTGATGCGGGGGTTAGGATTATCAGATAGGACCCATATATCGCACTAAGGTAGGCACAAAGCAGATGAATAGGCCCACCGGTCCCATCCCCAAGTGGGCACCATAGTGAGGTGTGCATGCACTAGATAAGCCATGTTAGATTGTATGGACTCAATCCATCAGATGATGTAATAAATTGATTAATTTCTTTATTTATCAATAATATCATGCTTTCCTATCATGAGATGAATGGTGTTTTACTACTTAATGCACATGACCAATACATATGACATAAATGGTTCATGAGATGAACTGGGTCCCATTAGTATATTAGATGTGATATATGTGTATGAATGAGATCCACACATGGGAGACATTTGTCACAAATCTTATACTTAAACATCTTCACAACCGATGATGAAACTGGGCATCTCATCTGATAAGGTTGCAGCGCTTTGATCACTATGAGATAGTGTGATTTGTCTCGATCATCAGACTGTAAGACTCTAGATCACAGTGCTGGTACATTGGATGTATTGAATGACCATGAAAAGCACCTTATGGAATACTTTCTCAAGTTTAAGGTTTGCTCTCATAATTCTCAAGCAATAGGCTCTCAATCCTGAGACATTGATGAACTCAAGTTTCTATCTACTCATTTGCTTTGAGTCACCAATGAGTGAGGCCAACTGTAGGTCAACACCTCGGTGTATTGGGTACGTGGTAGTAGGACTGTGGGAACATCTAATGGTCAAGATGGAATCTATCTATATTATCCCCTTGTGCCAATTAATGGATTTGTCATTAGTAAGTGCGCACCCATCTCGATTAAGAGTTAATTGGATGGTACTAATGATCACTGTGATTAATTGGGGCTCAAGGATAATAAGATGTGGATTTAAATTGGTGGGACAGTTTTAGTCCAATTAATCCATGGATATTGATAGAGAGGGGCTTACTTGTGGTAATCGGGAAGTTTAGGGTCTTCATTGTAATTTATTCCTAAGACTGGAGTGTAATTGCATTTATATAGTGGTGTTATTTGCAATTAACTGTGGGCCCGGATTGCACATGAGATGTGGGGTCGCGGTGTCCCAGTTGGAGCCAGCTTTCTATGGAATCCCTAGTGGTCCCCACGCTAGCCCAAGTTATTGGAAATATACTAAGCCTACTAGAACTCTAAAATGAAGGAATTAGGAAGTTACTACTTCTATTTGAAGTGAAACTTCTAATAGTGGTAATAGTAAGGTTACTATTTTGTGTAGAAGTAAGACTTCTATTTCAATTAGTACAAGAGAAGGAAAAGAGGTTGCTTAAAGCTATAACAGGAGAAGCAAGGGGCCTGGGACGTCTATACTCTTGAAATTCACGCCCAACCCCCTTATGCACAAGATTTGCACATCTCTCTTGATCTTCTAGTTTTCTTCTAGTTCCTTAGTTTTCTTGAGGGATTTTCTCTTGAAGTTTCCACTAGTCTTCTTGAGAAAAGATATCTGATTCGGGACATAGCGTGGAAGACTAAGAGGTCTTGGAGATCAAAGGTCTTGGAGAACCTAAGTTGCTTACAAAGAAAGTAGTTTCTTCAGCTAGCAAGTCTTCTTCTCCATTAGAGCACAACCAGGCTCCAAAGGTATAATCTGCTTCTCTATCTATTGTAGATTATATTGTTGCATGGTGTTGCTTGTTTTATTGCTGTACATGATAGATGAGTATGAGGGATTGCATCCTGGATGTGGTTTATGGCCTTATGGGTGTTTGATCCCTGAGTCAAGTGAGTCAAAAGTTTTTGAAATCCCATCCACGAGGCCCACCTATTTCCAACAAGCCCTCCATCAATATAAATCAAAAGAAGCCCCACATGATGGTGTACTTGTATAAGAGATGTATACCGGACACCAACGAAACCTACATGATAGGACCGAAATGCCGAAATTGACAAAGATCAACCCACAATCGATTGTAAACATAGTCTAGCCCAAACCGGAGGAAAAGAAGAGAGAGAAGGAGATCGAGAAGGAGACTTGCATTAGGGCATACCTGGCAGCACAAGTTTCATCCATGCCCTGTTTTGTCGTTGACTTGTTTCTCCACTGCACCATCGAGCTCCACCAATGCCAACACCAGGATCGTCAAGTCACCTCTTTCCAGCGCCCATTAGCACCATCACTCCACTGCAATCTCCTCATTAGTCTATCAAAGGTAGCAGCTAAACCCTCTTTAATTTTCCTTGTCTGCACAAAGTCCAAGACAATCAAAAGAGAGGAAAGCTCACCACACACATGCCACTATGTTGGCACGAGCTGAACTTCAGTTCAGATTGTACTGGTTGGACCTGAGTTTGGGTTAGACCCGAACCCCAAAAAAGAAGGGAAAAGAAAAACTTCTGTAGCTATGGTTACCCACACTGGTCAAATTTTTTGCGGTAGACTTGCAAATAATCAGCGCGACAACTGGCATATCTAATTTATATGCATGGGTGCAAGCGTTAGAAAACACAGTTGGTGAATTAAGTAGGCCCTTTATCAATCCTAATGGTGAATCTTCTAGGTCTTCCATCCCACAAAATCACGGACTTCAGTTGGATACCCGACCTCATGAATCAGTCTAAGAATTCCTTCAACATCTCTTTGATGAGAGAAAGAATGATATACCACATATCCCACGCCGAGATGACCTCACAAAGAAAGTCAAATTAGAGGTTGTTAGGTTTTCTAAGCAACTTGATTTTAAATCCTTCCTTAAGTAGCTTACTTCACTTGAGGATTATTTCACTTGGAACCACAAGAAGATCCTCAACGCGTAACTATTGTCAAGATGAAGCTGAAAGGTCTTGCTAAAATTTGGTGGAAAAATATTGACTACCACAATGAAAATATGGGCCACCCTCCTATCACCCGATGGAAAGTTATGAAAGAAAGATTGGGGGACAAATATCCGCCATCTGATTATCTTGACTTATTCCAAAGAGAGCTCATCAAACTTCAGCAAGACTCAATGTCCATAGATGAATACACTCATGAATTCCATGAGCTTTGTACAGACCGCTTCATGGTCAACCATTATCGTTTAAGACTACACCCTGATATAAAGCGTGAGATGGTAATGTTTGACTTTACAAATATAGATGAAATCTCTCACAAGGCTCGACGAGTTGAGCAAAAGTTGCAACAGCAGGCTGGACGACCCTTTGGTTTCCAAGCCAGGGGGAGTCTTTCAACAAGAAGGGTCCAGATTATAATTTCTACCAGATCCCACTGCAAGGGTGCCGATAACCTCCGAGACAGCCATAGAACCAAATTCAAAGGCAACAATAAGCTCCGCCATAGGGACAGCAAAATAAAAAATGGCAAGCGAACCAGAATAATGCTAGAGGACGTGGTAGAACAGATCGACAAGATATTATATGCCATTCTTGCAAGCAACGAAGGCCATTATGCCAATGAATGTCTGCACAGAAATTTGCATTGTGAAGGTGAGCCTAATGATGATGAACAATATGATGAGCACAAAGAGATGAAGCAAGCTGACATATGACCACAATTTGAAGCAGAGCAACCGCTTGAGGTTACGGACGTTGATGAAAGCCCAAACCTTATCCTTCACTGGCATCTTTTAGAAGATAATGAGAATCAAGCTCCTATTTTTCGGACAAGAGTAAGTTGTAAAGGTAAGGCTTGCAATGTAATCATTGATGGTGGTAATGCTATGAATGTCATATCCAAAGAAGCATTTGAGAAACTTCAGTTACCAACTAAGAAGCACCCAAAGCCTTATAGAATTGCATGGGTAGATGATTATTCTATTCTCATCAACTGACATTGCATTGTTCCTTTAAAAGTTGGCTCATATGAAGACAGTGTTAAGTGTGATGACATTCCCATGAAAGTCGCCCACATCTTATTTAATCGACCTTGGCTCCAAAGCCTTAAAGTCATCACTGATCATGCATGTAATACATACACTTTTAAATGGAATGGGCAGCGAATCTAGTTGCAACACATGAGAATCAGCCTTCATCACCACAAGCTACTTCTTCAGCATCTACTTACATCCTCACTATGCAGAAGTTCGAAGTAGAAAGTAAAGAACAAGGTATGATGTGTGCTTTAGTTACCAAGCAAGTGTCGGACTCAAAGGAAGACTCCAAGTCATCTATTCCCCAAGAGGTAAAATCATTGCTCAATGATTTCTCTAATTTAATTTCTAATTAACTTCCAAATGAATTGTTGCTAATGCAAGACATATAGCATGCCATAGATTTACTTATAAGAGCATCGCTACCAAATCTTCATGCTTACCGGATGAGTCCGTCAAAACATGCTAAATTAAATAAATAGGTTGATGATCTTTCATAGCGGGGATATACTTGGGAAAGCCTTAGTCCATGCGTAGTACCCGCTCTCCTCACTCCAAAGGAAGATGGAAGTTGACGTATGTGTGTTATCGTGCCATCAACAAAACCACTATAATGTATCGCTTCCCCATCCCTAGACTTGATGACATGCTTGATCTTATGATTAGTGATTCTGTATTTTCCAAGATTGATCTATGCAATGGCTATCATCAAATCAAAATCAGACCTAATGATGAATGGAAAATGGCCTTCAAAACTAAAGATGGTCTTTATGAATGGCTAGTTGTGCCTTTTTGGACTAACCAATGCTCCTAGTACATTCATGCGTGTTATGAATCAATTGCTGAAATCTTTTATTGGGAAATTCATTGTCGCCTATTTCGATGATATTTTGATTAATTGTAAATCAAGAAAGGAGAATCTTGATCACTTGAAGAGCATCTTTCAACTTCTTTGCCCTGAATGCTTTTATGTTAATCTAAAGAAGTGCACTTTTATAAGCAACTTGGTGGTTTTCCTTGGCTTTGTTATATCATCAAAGGACAATGGATATGTCCAAAGTTTAAACTATTCTTGATTGGCCAACTCCAACTTAATCTTACTGAAGTTCAGAGGTTTCATGGACATGCCACGTTCTATAAGCGGTTCCTTCGAGATTTCGGAAGTATTATGGCTCCAATCATAGAGTGCATTTAAAAAAGGAGAATTTAAGTGGATAACTGCAGCAACTGGGGCCTTGAAAAGAATTAAACGCAAGATGATGGAAGCCCCTATATTGCGACTTCCAGATTTCGATAACGTCTTAAAAGTTGTTTGTGATGCTTCCAATGTTGTCATTGGCGGAGTTCTTAGCCAAGGTCACCTAGTTGCATTTGTCAGTGATAAGCTCTCCAATGCCAAGCGCAAATATTCACCATGTGATATGGACTTCTACGCCATTGTGCAAGCATTGCGGCATTGGCGACATTATCTAGTTGGAAAAGACTTCGTCTTATATTCTGACCCCGAGGCATTAAAACACCTTCAATCAGTCAGAACAGCATAGTAGTGATCGTCGGGTTTAAATGGAGTACCTATCTTCAGAAGCTCACTTTAAATATATGACATAAAGCAAGCAAAGACAATATGATGGCTAATGCATTAAGTCATTAGAAACATCTCCTCACCACAATGACAAGTCACTGTCAACGATCAAAATAGCAGTTACGGCAGGTGTAGCAACCGGTGGCGAAAACACTATGTAGCAGCCGATACATATCGGTAGTAGTGACACGTACCGAAGTAGTAGTGTAAATCGAACAAGTCGTCAAAAAAATTTGAAAAAAAAATCCAAAATATTGGAAAATGTTAGAATTTGAAGCTTTTTTCCAACAATAACTAAGATAGGGGGTGTAGTGGTCCCTACTCCCTTCAATGCATAGAAGTTCTGTATCGCTAAATGATTATTAAAAAAAAAAAAAAACAATAGTGATCTAGTTTTTCCCATGTATTCATGTTGGTTGGCCAAACTAAGTTAGATTCTATAATGCATTTTTAAATTCATAATTTAAATAAGCAATTTAGTACAACTGTATATAACAAAGGATATATAAATTATAAAATAATGCTTAATTAAAGTTTAAAGTTCAAACCAAATAACAAATTCCCTTTCATAAAAAAATAAAAAAATAATGTATTTTTGTTGTGTAGAGAAAAGAATACCTCTACCAAAGGGGGTGTTTACCAAAATATACCTAGGGAAGAGCCCTTGAGAGGAACTCTCTACATTGATTGCAATTCGGCGAGATCTTTTTTTTTTTTTTTTTTTTGCATTCTTTAAACATAAAAGGGTGGAAAAGTTGCGTAAAAATGATATTTAGAGAGAAAAATGACATAAGTCTTATTATGCAATTTAAAATTTTTTGGAAAATAGCAGTCTAAGTCCATCTCACTCCATAGTGGCCCCATAGCGGACCGCAGTGGCCGCTACGGATGTGAGTGGAGCTAAATACCATTTAGCATAGCGGCCACTATTTTGATCCATAAAGGTTTTATGCATATCAAGTAAGAGTATGCAGATGACAGATTTTCGCAATATCTATTCAGATCATCTTGCAGGTGACCAAGAAAAGCACATGCATTACAATATCTGAGAAGTCCAAGATATTGCATATTATTGTCATCATTCCATAAGAGGTTTTGGACTTATTTCTGGCCAAATAATTTGCATTACATAGAAATATGCATTATATTTTCAAAATGGATTTAACAAGAATTTGTATATAATTTTGGAGATTTGCAAATTTATCGGATTATTCTTTTTGGATTATCGAACTATCATTGCTTATATCTTCATTTTTACACGTAAACTCATTCAGTATATTTTTACCATCACATTGTACATGAAATTCTGAGCAAAATGATGTACTTTCATGAGTTAATAGCATGCATTTGAGTCCGCAAAGCATGATAATTTTATACGTGTAATCCTTAATAATTGCAGTTATTATTATTTTTAATTTAATTATTTTCTTTTGTAAGGACTACACATAGGGCCTCACTTGTGGAACCAACTTCCATAAACTGAGATGAGCTAGGAATCCAAACAAAGAAAGGAAAACAAGATGGAGAGGAAACCCAAGGCACTACCGTCAAAATTAAGCTTAAGGGCATGTTTGGCAATTAACTAGTTATAGTAAAGTAAAGTGAATCCAGACAAGAAATGATAAGGGGTCATATCAAAAGTACACAATTTCAAAATTCCCTCCGAATTTTTCAAAAAATGTAAAAAAAAAAAAAAAAAAAAAAAAAAAAAAAAAAAAAAACCTTTATTTCTCTACTAAAAGAAGTAAAAAAAAAAAAAAAAAACCCTCCACTTTTCTATATAAAAAGTCAAAAAGATTCCATACCAAACAACTAAAAACAAAAAATCATCATAACATTTTATATTTTATTCTCTCTTAATTTGATGCTTCACCTCACCATACTTCAATTCACCATACATCCAAACAGAAGCTAAGGGGATGCACTGGAGGAGGAGACCAAGACGGCAAAACTTGAACTCTGGAAGGGAAAGAAAAGGCAATGTCTCTCCAATCTCTCATGAGAGAGTCAATCGAGTATCCTCTAAACAGCATAAGAAAATACACCCAAGCCAAGATAATGTTTTTAAATCATTCATTTCTCCAAATCCTTGCCCTCCATGCATTCTCTCATATCCCCTACTATCCTTTACTACATGTCCATTTAAGTCCCTTCCTAGGAAAATCATTTAACTAATTAGTATCTCATATTAAACCATTCATCTACCTTCCTAAAATTCTCTTAATACTTTCATCTGATCCATCAAAAAGGCATATTTGGACCAACTCTAGAACCATTTGAATGGTAGTGTTCTCGTAAACTCCCATCACAGTACCCAAGCAAGATCCCTGTCCAAGCATGTAACGAGTAGGCCCCATAAAATCATAAACATCGCAGTTAAAAGATTGGTCCTAGACCTTCTACCCAAGGATTGATACCTTTCATATTTTGTTCTTGAATGGAAAAGATTGATTCATTTCCATCAAAGTTAAGCTCTTTTGGTCAACAGCAACTCCACTAACCAGCAGCAATGGAATAATTAAAAACCTCAAATTCTCCAAGACAAATGACAACCACCACAATCATTCCAAATCAACTTTGAATTCAATTCTTCCGCAACCACCATGTATTATAAGTCAATTCAACGGCTGAATTCACAACAATCACGACAAATGAACATTCAACTCCTATTCATACCATTCCTGGTTGTAGATTGAACATCAATTGATCATCATCCATATGGTGCCCAATGCACCAAATGACAGGGATAAATCATCATCATCATCCCAAGCCAAAGATGCTAAAAAAGAAAAAATAATAATAATATATTACTTGTATATATAACCCTAACAAGTAACAAGCATGGTTTTGCATAATTAAAAACCTCTGAATTGAGAACGATAAGAGGAATAAACAATACATATCAAAGAGCAGCTGGAAAGTCTTCCATTGAAATAGTTTGAAATCTGAAGCACAGAGCATTAGACGACTTGCACAAACCTGATGGAGGATAGGGAAATCATGTCTGGTGATTGCGCCGAGCGAGGCGGTTTCGGCTTCTCCTTGGTTTTCTCTTGTGGGAGAAGAAGAGATTGATGCTGTTGCGGCGTGAGAGAATCTCCGACGCCCTAATTTGCGGGAAGAAAAGCGGTTAAAGGAAGGGATTCTCAAGAAGACGGTCTCAACCGGGAGAGGAGGAGGAGGAGAAGAAGAGAAGGGATAGAAGAGTTTCGTCAGAGATTGATGAGAAACGGAAGGAAAATGGCAGGGAAATGCCATTCCAGAGACAGAGAGGGCTACAGAGAGTACGGTTTTTACAACTATCTTTCTCTCTATTTCTCAAAGTGAATGGGCGATGATGGATAGATTCATCAGATTTGGCGGCGGGACTTAGTGAGTCTGGATCCCATGTCTCTGGCTTTCGGATGCTTTGCAAATCTGGCTCTCGGGGCCCGTTTGGCTACATGTGATTTGTGCCGAAAACCGGATGTCGTACTCGTGTCCGTATAATTTATGATGAACGAAGGCCATGGAAAATAAAAAAAATTCTGGGTGTTGGCACTTGGCCATCTAGATTTGGGACTCAAATCTTTTTGAAATTTTTTTTGAAATAGAGCTCGAGTTTTTCCTAAACATACAATCCAAAAAAGTAAAATAAAAAAAGCAGCTTCTATATGCACATCCAAAATTATTCGGTGCACATCCATCCATAGAATCCCTATCAAAAAAGACAAAAATACCACATTCTTCTCTCGCACTCTCCTTCTCCTTCTCCTTCTCCATGCTCAGCCACCCACCTCCCTCCTCTCTTCCTCCACTTCTCCCTCTCTATCTCCATCTCCTTGCTCGCCACCCAACTCCGCCCCCTCCTCCTCTCGCTCTCTCCCTCTCCTTATCCTCGTCCCTCCCTCTCCCAGCACCCACCTCCATCGTCTCCCTCTCTCCCCCTCCTTCTCCATGTCTCTCCCTCTCCCTCTTTCTTTCTCCCTCTCCTTCTCTTTGATTGCTATCCCTCTCCCGTTCGGCCACTATGGGCCAAAAGAAAAAATGAATATGTTGTTCCGCCCCTCGGCAGCCAGAGGGCTGAACAACATCAGCATCTTGTTTGGCCCTTCAGCCACCCAAGGGCCGAACAATATACTTATTTGTGTTCGGCCTTGAGTGGCCAAACAGTAGAGGGAGGGAGAGGGACGGCGATCGGGGAGAGGGAGGGAGAGGGAGAGACGGAGAAGGAGAAAGGGAGGGAGGGAGGGAGGGAGGGAGGGAGAGGTGGGCTCCGGGAGAGGGAGGGATGGGGAGAAGGAGAGGAGGAGGGTGCGGAGTTGAGCGGTAAGTAGGGAGAGGGATACAGACAGGGAGAAAGGGAGGAGCGAGGAGGGAGGTGGCCGCCAAGTGGAGGTTGGCAACCGAGCAGGAGAGGGAGAGGGAAGAAGGGGGTTTTTAGAGGGTCCCATGGATGGATGTGCACCGAGCAGCTCCCAAAAAAGAATTCAAATTTTAAAATAAAGTGTTTTACAAAAGGGCCCCTATGTTTTTATAAAACCTCAAAAACACACCTATACTCTTTTATTTTACTTAAACATGCCTTGACTAACAATCAATCCTAACCAAAACCACATGGCATTCACTTCCTACTGTCCTTTCATTTTGCCCCTTCCATTTATTGAAAAGTGGAAATGACATTTTTGTCCTATGAACTTGACCACATGCTACCATGTTACCTGACTTGCATTAAACCAGCAGATTTTATAGGTCAGATACGGGTTGGCAAGTCTAAAGCTGTACTAAGATAAAAACTTTAGCAGCCTTCAAAATCTGTGTTGTATCCCAACCTAAATCTTCCAAAATACATTATTCTACTTTTTCTAATTCTAGACTCAATTTCACTGCAAATATAGTATAGCATCTTATTAGATAAATCAGGCATAAATTGAATGGTTCACTCCATTCAAATATTTTTTTTTTTTTTTTTTTTTTTTTTTTTTTAATCACATTTTTGACATGATCCGTTTGATGAGGGGTCATTGTCTAATTGAAGTGTATTTGTACAAATGGTGGCCAGGGGAAATAATATGTTTTAAGTGGCATGGATTTGAATTGATTTTGAGAGCAATGAAAAATGATGACAATTACAATCTTACAAGGAAAACTATATGCCATATAAATCCATTGGTATTGGTATTGGTATAGAAGTCCTCTAAAAAAAATCTACCTTTCAAAGAAAAAAAAAATCCATTGTTATAGGAATCCTGCGGGTGAAGAAACTGTGATGTACATGACATTAATACCAAATAATTCTTACAACTTTTTAACATTAGTATTAAATCTTTCGGTTCGTTCCCTTTGGTTTTTCTCAAAACACATATTAATTAAGATAATCCATTCGATGGCGGGCCATTTTCTAAATGGTAAGTACTTATACCATTGATGGTTGGTACCGTATGCTTTGAGTGGTTACAATTTAAATTGATTTATAGAACATCAATTTTCTGGTTAGAGCCCTATGAGACCAAATTTGGACATGGATCACTAATTTCAATATGGTTAGTTGTGAAAAAAATCTTGAAAAAAAAATTGTTAATAACCTCACAAATATACGTGCCATGAGCATGAGTAAATTAATTGACCTCCATCTTTCATTAAGTCCAAATGGAGATGTATAAAGAAGCTTGCAGGAATGTCATTACAATTCTTTTTGCACAAAATGGATAATAGGAGCTTAAACAAAGAAAAAAAAAACTTCTCATATGCATAATTAAAAAAAAAAAAAAAAAAAAGAACATCTGCTAAGTCATGAGTGCCTTTAAAAAAAGTGACTATTATGCTCAACCCAAATATCACCATAGAAGAGCATATTTCACGACCCAGAATCCAGGGCCCTTCGAATTCCGTGCCAACACACACATAGGTTAAATCAAAGATCACATATAGATTCAGGCATTTACCAGCTTAAACTAACTTGTATTAAAAATCTAAATCTTATAAACAAATGTAACATTGTCCCAAAAATATAATAGCAATGTCTCGGAACAATTTATTAAATCTAAATCTTCTTCATCTATGTAGCTTCGACGCTCAAGTATGCATCCCAAAGTCGATCTTCCAGTCATCACAGTTTTCCTGAGTTGCCAAGTTCTGGTTACCTGGATTGGGGCAAATCCACAAAATATCAGACAACTGAGTGAATAGATATTCTAATCTATTTGTGCATTTAAACATATACATAGATAAGATTACACAACAAATTAAAGTAACATCCCAAAGTCTCATTCAAGCAAACAAACGACAACCTCATAGCCATCTGATAACACCATCCCAAATAAAACCGACCACCAAGGTCCAATATAAAACCGACAACAAGGTTCAAAATAAATCCAACCACAAAAGTCCAAAACCATCGACCACTAAGGTCCAAAATAAATCCGACCACAAAGGTCCAAAACCATTGACCACTAAGATCCAAAATAAATCCAACTACAAAGGTTCAGAACCAGTAAACTGGTACCACCAAATAGACCTTTCCCAACAAGGCCCAACATCAACAATTCTCACAAAATCGGCCATACATGCTCGTGTTTTAGGGGTGTCCAAAAAGTTCCTCCAAACAAACAAAGTCATCATATCTCAGTTTTCCAATCAAATCACAAATATATGTCTCATCAAAAATATGATATTTAGCATGTCCTCAACATTAGTAATGGCAAATTCCATAATCAACCCCTTCTCAAATTATGTGGATTCAATCTGCCCCAGTCTGAATCAAAATTGGTGTACGAGATGAGAGAGGTCAATTACATAACTCACCCTTTACAGTTTTGAGGAATTATTCAAGTACCAACTCAACCGCAAGATATACATATATAAACCACACAATTTACCATATGAGATCCCCAAATAACAATGGCACACAACGGGTAACATAATCCACAACAGGTTTCAAAACATAATTACTCAAGTAATGAAATAAAGAAAACAACTCCAACAATAAATATAATAATCATAATTGATCAGCCCTTAATTGTAATTTCATAAAGTTTGAAATCCAAGGAATGGTCTCAAATTAATTAAAACAGGCTCAGCTATGACAACAATAAATATCAGGCCCTTATTCTAAATTCTAAAAACTTAAGGGGACAAGGTAAATAATTTAATAGAAAGTTAAAGCTTGTAACATGTGGACTCCCTTGTTCAAAACGTGTCCAGGTCACAACACCCTTCAAATACAGAACCCACACATATAGAACCCATTCAAGACTATGCGTTTCACGCTTGCAGAAACACGGATGCTTGGATAGTGGGCCCCACTGGTCCAAACCTAAGATTGACCTAATCACCATGGTCGCCCAGCAGTCCTTTAACTTGTGACTGGACCTGATCTCTAATCAGGTGGGCCATGGGGTCCCAATAGGGCTTGTCGACATTCAGCCAAAATCTATAAGTCACCGGCTCCCTTCCATCAAAGCAACTGGATGAGGGCCCAGATGGGACCCACTCCACATGGGTCCATCAACCTGGAGGTCACCCATGGGTCCCTTGTCGGATCCTTAGACCAAATTAATGAACAAGTGGGTCATGGGGTTCCACAACCTCCAATCGTCAACACTGCTTGGGGCGTTCTGGATTTTGAAAACTTGAATCCAGAACTATTTTCAGCCACTGTTGAGAGATTATTTGGTTGAAAGAGATCCTTTAACAATTCTATAATTCATGTACTGGGCCTATATAATCCTTTAATATGAACAAAATAGAATTTCCACTCAAACAATGGGTCTAGAGGGTGTTGATAGGTATTGTGGCATCACAATAGTGAGAAAAACCCAGTTTTAAAAATCATCTGTGCATAAAATCTGAAACTAGATCAACCATTACAATCAAATTATGAATTGAATACCGAATATCATCCCAACATCACCTCCATTAAAAGTAGATCCAGAATCCTATTCACCGATCAATTAGCTATCCACATAAACACAATATGCATAAGAAGAATTCTACTCACGATAAAATAGAGTAATCAAAATTACACAAAAGCAAATACATAAATTCAGAACCATACAATTAGATCAGAATCTCTCTACTCACCTGTTATGGCTGACTAGAACTGATTCTTCCTCCTAATTTCTTCAAGGGTAATACTAAACTAGGCTTTGGGTTGATGCAAAAGAAAGTGGAAAAGAGAGAGAATGTCTTGAGAGAAGCTTGGGTCGATAAATATATATAGAAGCTAAAGTTAAATCCTTCCCAAAGTCCTCTTTCTAATTTTATTATTTCCTTCTCACATGCCAATCATAATCCTAACATTTCTAGGAGTCTTTGGTGTAACCATAGGTCCAACTCAAATTCCTCCATCAAACTATGGGTCCCAATAATTCTAAGTAAAATCAAGACAATTAAATATTAAATATCAGAAAATAATCTAACCCTTATACTGGGCCCAAGTATTACACATATGCTGAACAACTTTCCAAAATATAAACAACATCATCAAAAGTCTCGTTTACAACAAGAAAAAGGAGAAACATATTGTCATCCATTGATGACATGCATTAGAGTGTGAAAATCAACAATAGTTTAGAACTCGGCCATATATAATATGAGAAAACTGGAAAAGATGTGAAAAATTATTTAGAAACTAATAGAAATATTTAAAACATACCAATGAGTGATAAGTCTACAAAATTGGATCAATTAGCCATCATTTCATGTGCATTTGTAGACTTAATTAGGATAAATTACATCATAATCCCATGATTTCATGCATTTGAGAATAAATGTGAACTTTTAGTCAAAATTAGTTAAAAACCCTTAATTATGCATGAATTTATGAGATTTGTAGTTTACATCACCCCTAGGTCCCATCAATTAGATTCTAAGGCATTGTGGCCACATTGCATCCATTGCATTAATTCAATTTGCATTTAAGTAGGGCTCATGCATTTCGTGCATTGCATCTTTAATTAATTTATTGCTAGTGATTTGGTTGTCTTATTGTGTAGGAATTGTCATAGCAATGAGGGCCCATATGAAAGAGAGAAATTGAAAAGAGTAGAAGTAAAAGAGAAAAAAAATGAGGGAACTACACCCCTTGGGAGTGTTTCCCTATGCACGCCCAACAAGGGGTGGGTCCCACGGTTGCTGCATAATTTCTTCTCTTTTTCCAAGTTCCCAAGTTCCCAAGTTTCCAAGATTTCTCTCCTGTCAATAATTGGATTTCAAAACAAGGAAGGAATATTCTGAAAGAGATCCTTGATGGAGTTTGAGTTGTAAAGTTTTATCCAAGAAGATTTGTGATGAGTGAGCAAAGATAGCAAGAATCCCAAAGAAATAAAGAAGATCAATTTCAAAAAGAAAGAAGAGAAAAGATTTGTGAGAAGAAAATCCCAAAAGGGATGTGGACGTCCAACACTGGGGCCACTACCCTTGGAGGTCCACATCGTCCCTTCCTCTCTCTCTTCCCCTACTCAACCTACACCATTGGATCTCGTACTCCCTGCAGAAGAAATCTTTGATAGGCCCACTACCGGAAGCCCTGCAAAACAAGAAGAGATCAAGATTGGCAAGAAGATCAGTTTGAGTTTCAAAAGGAAATTACTTAAGTTACAAGTCAAGACATGCTCTCTCTAGGCTAGGACGTCCACTCCCACATCTATTTTTGTCTCCCGTCTTCCTCTTTCCCCTCTTCTAGATCTAGGGCTCTTCTAGTCCTAAGTTCTCCACTTTATTATTTTTTATGTAATAAGGTAGCTTTGGGCCTTGTCAAAGCAAGTCGTGGTTTTTAGGAGGAGCAGAAGTTTTGTACTTAAGATATCCAATCAACGAAAATACTATTCTTCTTTTGTGTAATGGCTGGTTGATTTTGTGATCGACGCTACGGATGAAGTTAAGTATTTCTAACCCTTTCTTTATGCTATTATGAGTTTGATTGAGTTACTGATGTGCTGGTGAATGCTTTAGTAGGCTTGTCTTTGTACCAATCGGTACCTTTCATATTGTATTTCTTAATGCTAGAGTAGGCTTTTGATTATCCATGCTAGTTTTTTTTATAGATCATGCTTAGGAAGTTGTTCTCTTTGATGGTCTATGCTTAGATTTGATGGGTAAGGCTTAGGTAACTTTAGTAATTTGATAAAGGGAATGAGGTCTTGGGTATTTGCTAATTTTTATAAAAAAATAATTCTCTTTTGAGAAACTGGTTTTTAAAGTTTTATCATCCGGATTTTGGTGCCTTGATTAGATCCAGATCTGAAGTAGAAAACTGATCAAACAAGTATCTTCATTAAGAAAGTGATTTTGGATTGCTTGATGGATTGTGAATGCCTTGATCAGTTTTATTATCATTGTTATCTCATTATCTCATTGTTTTAGTTAGTTTTCTACATTATTAGTACTTGTGACATCATCTTAATTAGATTTTTTTTCTTGATTCGCTCTTTGTGGGTTTGACCCGTACCTGCCGTTGTCTATTCGTATGTTTGATTAAGATCACATCATGAGTCACGCGTGATCAATGATTTCAAAATAATGACGTCATTATAAAAAACATCCTTTAATGAAAGTCAAAATGGAGAAACATAATTTTGTTACTTGAGAACTTGCATTAGTGTAAAAATTAACAATAGTTTTTAGAACGCAATCATGCATATATGAATATGATAAAAGTGAAAAAGATGTCAAAAGGCTTTAAAAACAATTCAAAATATTCAAAATGTACCAATGAACCATGCCTAGTTTGGACCTGGCTATGTCCTCTTCCCCTTCCTCTTTCGCTCCTTGGCCTAATCTACTTTGCTCGAGGCCCTTCTCCTATTAGGGATTTTTGCAATTTTTTCTATTGTGGCCAAGTATCCCACATAAGGAGCACTTCATTGTCCGCGATGAGTTCTTTTCACAATTTAGAGAAGGGTTTTCTTTAATGCGATCTTTTATTCTTTCTTTCTTTGAATGCCAAGTGGATGTCTATTGTAAGGTGGATGAATATAAAAAGAATCCATTGGCCGTGTCCAGAACTCTTTGTGTGGCATTGCATGGATGATATCATCATAGGCGATTTTATACTTTTCAACACTATAACATTTGTCATAGTATGATTCGGGATCTTCTCTTCTCTTGGTTAATGTTGTAGCAGTATACTTGTATGACATTCCACATAGTTGCCAACGACTGTATTAACAAATCCTCTTATCCACAAGCACCTTATATCTCTTCGTATTCACTTCCACTTCATATTCAAGTTCTTCGGCATGTCGAACTCTATAATTATGTGCTTATCAACTGTCTTCATCAAATCTAACTTAGCATGAGACACAAGGGTTGTTGTCCATTTAGCAGTTGTATGTCTTCTCTTTTGGAGCCTAACCATCTTAACTTAATCCGAATGGCATCGACCATATCACAAATCGAAAATATCGTGCATCCTTGACAAAATTATTCCATAACTGTGTAATGTTGTTAGTAACCATGTTGCTGTTAATATTGTCATAAAGTAGTCACGTGACCAATATTGTGGAATCACAACATTAGCCCATTGGTAAGCTTCTAGGTATAGAGTTCCAATTTCTTTGCCTTAACAAAATCGTGCTGCTTCCCAAAAATAATTTTCCAATGTTCGGCCTAGATGTTTCTTTTGGAAGTTCTTATACATATGCCAGATACAAAAATGATGTGGAGAACATGGAAATACTCTCTCAACAAGATCAACCAAACCCTATTGTCTATCTAAAACGAAAGTTTTTGTTGATCTTTCTAACACAAGTGTCAAACTATTTTAAAACCATGTCTAACTTTCCATTGTTTCAGCTTCAACAATGGCGAAGGCTAAAGGAAAAATATCATTGTTCCCATCTAAGGCAATTGCAGATAATAATATCTCATTAAATTTGCCTTTCAAATGACAACCATCTAAACCAATAAATGGCCTAGTACCATTCATAAAGCCCATTTTACTTGCAGCAAAAGAAATAGATAGATGAATAAATGAATGATTTTCTTTGCACTTGGGTTCCGCAATACTACCAGGATTGCTATTTTTAATCACATTGCATAATGTCGAGATCAAATTGTATGAATCTTCACACGAACCCCTCACTTTGTTCAATGCAATCTTTTTTCTTCGCCAAACACACATATATGGTAAGGTGACTCCATACTCCTCATATAGGCTTGTTGTGATTGCCTTCACCTTTATATTTTGATCATTTTGCACCATCAACTCAAACATATCATGGCTACCCATTTTGCACTAGCCATGTGAATGCAAGAGTGTTTAGAGGAATACATCTTGATTATAAAGGTAGAGTTGTCTTGCAATCTAGATGCATGAATGCGCCATTGACATTTTGGCTCAACACATTTTGCATTTACTCTCTCGCACCCATTACAAATATACTTTAAATCAAAAGATATATTTACCGCATAATGCCTTAAGACACTTCCGAAATTGATTTACACTTGTGAACTTCATTCCGATAGTTAATTTAGGGTTCATTTCATCCAATCTAGGATCATCTTTTAAGTTATAGAAGTTTCTCTCACTTTCATCAAATGATCTTTGGAAAGTCTCATAATCAGATTGTGGCTCATAGTGATAGTTGATTCTCATCTTGCATATGAGTTTCACGACACAGCCTTTCACTGTCTAAAATATCACCTCCTTTGTCCTCAACTGGTACAACTTCAATTTTGTTGTCATCCCCACCATAAGACACAAAAAGTCCTTCACCATATTTATAATCGGAAAGATCCCCCTCAAAGTCCAAATCACCACCATTTCCTCCTTTTTTTTCTTTTAATTATTTTTTGTAATTGCTCTTCAATCGGTGCCACATATTGTGATGATCCTACCATCTCTTCTCCCCAATGCCACTGTGTAAAGGAAAGAGAATGACCTAATGGAATTCATAAAATTCTTGGTACACATTCATATGGTTTAAATTCTTAATACATTTTAGGTAGACATATATAAACATGTTCTTATGATAAACAGAACATATATAGTTCACTGGATGTGGGTTGAAACTCAAAACTCACAAGTAACAGCCAAAAAGGAAAATTCTTTCTGTGTTGAAATTCTTGTCACATACATAAACTCATCTTATGACATGTGTTGAAGTTCTTCCGGTTGGGAAGTCCCACATCCCACATTGCCTAAGTAATAGGCTTGTCATGTCTTAATATACATGTATAGGCCTTCCACCTATTAACTTAAGTTTTTTGGTTGGTATATGGTTTCTTACATGGTATTAGAGTGGGTTTCGATCCCGTAGTTCTTATATAGCCCAAGTGACTGGCCCGTCCATGAAATCTGTTGGGCCTGCACGTGAGTGGGAGTGTTGGGAAGTCCCACATCCTATATCGCCTAAGTAATAGGCTTGTCATATCTTAATATACTTATGTAGGCCTTGGGTCTAAACTCAAAACGCAGTGGTAGATGGCTCAAACAAAACTCAATATTCAAAATAAGAATAAAAACTGAAAAAATAGGGTCTCCAAAGAACCCTTTTCGCCTTATGTTTCACATAAAGCTCATATAAAAATATATGAAATTGATAATAAAAAAAATAAAGATAAACAAAAAGGGAGCATTGCTGGAGAACCCTTTTTGCCTTTCCTCTTCTTCATGTTTCAAAGAAAACATTTATAGAATATTTAAAAATTAATATAAAATATAGAAAAAAGAAGATACCAAATGGATCATTAATGTGCAGTGTTTCTATCGAGGTTTTTTTTTTTTTTTTTTTTATATGAAATTCAGCTTAATTGTTTTGTTTCCTATCAAATGCCAACATGAAAAACACCATCAATCTAGAAAACCCATTTTGGGATTTTCATATATGTGCTCTTAAAGACAATCACACTGATGTCATATGACACCTAATGCAGAACCTCATGTGGGTGGGCATCATTTAATGGTTAGAAGGTTTTGAAGGGGAAGGAGGATATTGAACTGTATAAAGGTTTGGAGTTTGAATCCAAGGATGATAAAGAGGGGTCCTTATACGATCAAGATAAAATAATTAAAAAATAGAATATGCCTCCTACTTTTTTCCGCTTAATTGGCATTGGAATCTATAAAGAATTCTAATTTGGGACCTTAGCCTGTTTTAAGGCTTAAACGCAATTCTTTCACGTAGTATCAGAGCAGGTAGCACTAAGTTATTGTGTGATTTATAAATTAGATTCTCTCTATGGAATTCAAAAGGAAATGCACTTCTACCTCCAAGCCTACCTTTGCTTGATGGTAACGGCAATTACCCATACGGGAAGGTGAGAATGATTGCATTTTTGCGCTTGATTGATTATGATGTTTGAAAAATATTAGAGAATAGCCATACACCACCAACTGTAGTTGTTGAAGGAAAAAGAATTCCCAAACCCAAGGTTGATTGGACCCAAGGAGATAGGAACTAGGCCCATTGGATTGATAAAGCCATTAATGCCATTTACAATGGTGTTTCACACTCAGAATTTTGTAGAATTTCCACTTATAAAACTGCGAAAGCGGCATGGGATCTCCTGAGAACAGTGCATGAAGGCATTGATATTGTGGGGCAAATTAAGATTCAAAACCTGACTACTGCCTTTGGGACCATTAGTACGAAAGATGAAAAGACCTTCGATGAGTTTAACTCCAGACTCAGCGACATAGTTAATTCTAGTTTTAATTTGGGTGAACCTATTCCGGACCAAAAAGTGGTTAAGAAAATACTCAGGTCATTGCCTAAAAGGTTTCATTTGAAATTGGCTGCTATTGAGGAACACACGAATCTTAATGAACTCTTTGTTGAGGAACTAGTTGGAAACTTGCGAACTTTCGAAGCAAACCACTGTTCAAATAAGAAATTTAAAGGCATAGCTCTCATGTCTTCTAAGAATGATGATGATGGATCTAATGATGGGTCTAATGATAATGAACTTGAGGTCGTGTTCGTCAATAAATTCAAAAAGTTTCCAAGAAAGAACAAAGGTAACCTCAACAAGGATTTTCAGAAAAACAAGGTGTACAAAAAATTTAAAAAAAAAACCATGTTCGTTGTTTTGAATCTCAAGTCTTTGGTCATGTTGCTTCTCAATGTGCTAATAGGAAATTGAAGAATAAAGGTAAAGCTTTTAATGTGACTTGGTCAGATGACGCAACTATTGATTCAGATCCTTCAAAGTCTGATTTGGAGGAACCTAAGTGTATTGCTTTTATGGCCAAAACTAACATCTCTTCTGTGCAGGGCTCATCTGATAAGTATTCAAAGTCAGATGAGGATTTGACTTCTCATGAGTTTTCTGATGATGAGCAGGATCTAGAAACTAAGTATAGAATGCGACTAAAAGACTCCCTACATTTGATAAGGATTAATGATAAGATGACCCACAAGCTGAAACATATGGAATCTATGAGCTCTACGCTCTCATCTGAACTGGAAGATGTTCACACTAAGGTAAGTTAGTTAGATTCAAGATGTTCAATTTTGTCTGAATAGTTGAATGATGCATGTCGCGACCCCGGACCGGGTCATCGGGCCTAATCCGGGATCGGGACTATTAATATAATAATATGATGAACAAGTGTATGAATTGGTTGTGCATAAATTAAATCCAATCTCCAAACCAAACTCAAAACGTATACGAGTCCATCAAGAAGGATGCCACTCGTACACGCGATTTCCCACAGGTGTCCGCGGTGAGGATAACACATTAACATGAATATTTCTTTTATGTGCAGAAGTGTGTAGCAAATCTATATTTCATACATTCATGTCCAAGATACAAGATTAAAGCATGTTTCATACTAGTATCAAAATGAGCAATGATCATTAAAGCTATAACCCCAAAATAAAGTTAAGGTTTACAACAAAGTAGTTTAATTACATTGTTCCCAAAAATAGAGGCCAACAAAGGCCAATATGAATAAAGTATCAAGTTTCCCAAAAGAATGGTTAGACATAACCCAAAATGTGTTACGCAACTCAAGCACCCGAATGTCTAGACGACATCATCGGTGTGCCACTCTACTAATCGCTGCGGTTCGCCGACTGCAACCTCGAGCTCCTCCTCGGGGAGGCCAACAACGGGACTTGAGTACCAAAAACAAGGGTCAAACACGACGGTTTGACAAACGGGTGAAAAGACATAACCATATAGAAAATACATTGAAAATCATTTAGACCTGTCAAAGCATTAATTTCATAAAACAAGAGAACATTTGATCAAATACATATGCAATATAAAACATGTAAGGTATCCAAGGAAACGGGAAACAGACAAGATGGCAACCACACATAGCTAAGTCCTCTATCACCGAAGTAACATGAGCATATCGGGATGTTGTCTCAGTCACCGAAGTGAGGAGATGCAACATAAGTAACATATACATAATATAATACAATACGGGACGGGACCACGGTAGCGAACCGGGTATCGGGACAAGACCACGGTAATAACCGGGTAGCGGGATCCAAGACTGCAACTGGCGGGACGGGAAAGGGTCTCCAAGTCGGTAGATCAAACCGGCAAGGAAAGCCAAGCTTAGTGGTGCCGACTCATAGGTCAAATCATGTAAAACAAGTCATGTACAAATCATATGTAATGCACTTTAATAAACGGGCGGGACGGGGTGCTTAAAAGCACTAATTTCATTTTCAAACGGGAAGTGCATGTCGGGGCTAGTAAAAGCTTTAGTTTCAAATTCAATGTTTTCGGGAATGATAATTCACATTTCTTGAAATTCGGGACAGGTATCGGAATTCGATATAAATCAAGTGAATAAGGACTCCGTATGTCAATTGTGATAATCACTTGGTACTCCTTGAGTTTAGAGACATTCCGGGCTCTTTATGCACTTTAGGTATTCAAACCTTAATCGGGTTTTAAATAAACAAGGCATGATAGGGATGGGATCCTAAACACAAAGTTAATCTAGTAGTACCTTACAACTTACTCATTCATTGAAAGGGAAACGGATTCGCGATATCCAAACAAACCAATTTCGCGTTTAGATAAAAGAAAGGATATCCCGTCGTTCCGTACCGTTCAAGATTGAACTAAGTTAAGTACCGATATAACCGGATTAACCGTGAGGAAATGACGGTTCAACCATCCTCAAAAGAAGTCCAGCAGGTCCACAAAAGGGTCACTAAGTTCCACTTAAGGTCCACCTAAACATAGGGTAAAAGGTCCATTTTCATCAGGTTTCCAGTTGGGCCGGTCGACCGCGTACACAGGGGCTCGGTCGACCGGCCATGGGCCAGGTCGACTGGGAGTTGTAACTTTAAATGCAGGAACAGTGTTCTCGAGCCTGACCTCTGTGTCGCCGGTCGACCGCGCTAACTGCACAACAGCAGTCCCCGCAGTTCAGCAGGTTGCCCAACAGGGGGGGCCTGTTCCTGTGTCACCGGTCGACCGCGCCCCTTGGCCGGTCGACCGCATGAACTGCGTAACAGAACCCAAGTTCTGTTACAGCAGTTCAGTGGTTCTCCCACTTCTTCCAATCTTTTCTTTTCCTTTCATACACCTGATGAGCAATCTATTACATGAATAAAACAAGCTTTCAAGACTCACAAATTTGCATTTATTTCAAATCTAACAAGTCATTAATACCTCAAAACATTAGGTGAAAACATAAATGCATTTCATCAAAACTCATTCAAATGTAAAAATATCAAAACATCCACTTGCCTCAAGTCTTTAATCAATGAAAATTAAGCTCTTATGCACCTTTGCAAGCCAAGAACAAAAGCTCTACAAAAACCCCCAAAACAAACTCTAAAATGGGCAAAACAATGAAGGAGAAGGGAGAGCTTTCAAAAATGGAAATGTAGCTTCTCTAAGGCTAGAAGAACACAAATCTAGAAGATTAGAGAGAGATCTTACCAATAGGTTCTCCAAATGAGCAATGCAAGCTAGAAGAAGATCTTGGAGAGATGGGATTTCTTCAAAAATGGTACTAATGGAGAGCCCTTGAAGTGGAGAAGAAGATAATGTAATCTTTTGAGATGATGGAGAAGCAAGAAGGAGAGAAAGGAAACCCTAGGCTCAAGGAGAGTTGCTGGAAAAAGAGGAAATGAGGGAGAAGGGTTCTCTTTTATAAGCTACACAAGTGGGCTCCACCATCTAGTAACCTAGTTGGGCTGAAATAGTGGTTTTCGGGACTTAGGATGAAATCGACGAAGAAGGAAGAAATGATCGTCGAAATATCTAGTTTCTAAAAAGTTTATGTTTCGCGGGTTTCGGGATTAGCACTAATTTGGTACAGATTTGGTGTAAAAGTACTGTTTTGCCCTTGAAGCTAGAAAAGTCAAGTTTCGGGGTTTCGAACGAGAACGGAATCAACATGAAAGTTGAAAGCAATAACGAGATAAACAAAACGGGATAAAATACAAATCAAGAAAACCCATATAAAACCTCAAGCACACATAAAGCCATAAACAAGGAACCCCCAAAGGACCCCACTAATACCAAAGTACTCAAAATCCCCAAAGCTATTTCAAAGCTATTCTAAACTAAACCAAACTCCACAAGACAAATCAAGATTAACACGCAACTAACTAAGCACTAATTGAGATCACTCGGGTCGGGGTCTTACAATGCAGGTATCAAGGTCGATCTGCTCACTAATCATGGTGAGAAGGCCGAAAAAGAACTAGAAAGGCTTCGGAGTGAAGTAGCAACTCTTAAGAATGAAAAGGCCGACCTTGAGGGTAAGTTGAAGATGGTGCACAACAGATTTTCCACGACAAAAGCCTCATTGAATAGGATTAACACAAAATCTAAGAAGTTTGATGAAATTCTATGCAAACAAAAGATGGCCTTTGACAAACAAGGTATTGGCTTCACTGATGGTGCGTCCACCCCCAAAATCCAAGTAAATCAGTTTTTATTTAAGGACCACCTTTGATTTCTATCCCTCCTATGAAGTACACCGCACTGGTTAAGTATGTTCTTAACACAACTCATCACAGTGTGACTCATCCTAAGTTCATTCTCATATATCACTTCTGTGGGAAGAAAGGACATTTGACCTAATTGCAGGAAATTGGAAAATAAGAAAAGGAAGAACTCTTCCTTAGTTCAAAAGGTAAAAACCAAGAAGGTCTGGGTCAGGAAATCAGATTTACAAAGTTGTTTTCCCCATGAATGTTTGGACACTGTGAAACAGTTGTTATCTTAGGAAGGTATTGATCAAGAGTCCATGATTGGGAATTGTGACAAAAAGAAAGACATTAAAATCTTGAAAAGGCCTCCTGAGCAAACAAGGTCTGAATACTCTCGAAAATCTTTAGGCATCTGCCTGTATCCCTGATCTCAAATTCATTATTTATTTTCACATGCATTTGTTTGTAGAGGACTTCATTCTTTTTGCATGTGATATATGGTGAATGATATTTAGATTTTATGTCATATTCCTTTTGAACTATGGTTACTCCTTCTTGTTTTTGATACAAAAAATTGAGTGACTTTGATTTGCATATATACCTGAACCGGAGGATCATGGCTACCTATGAACGTGTGTGATAACTTCCATTTGATTGAAAAGTTTCATTGGAGAGGGCTACCATGTTCACTAGTGTGAAAGTCACTAATGAAGGTTCATGGTTAATAAAAAAAAATTGTTTAAAATATAAAAAAAGAGAGAGGAGATTTTGTACTGAATAGATTAAATTCTGAGTTTGCTTCTTAGATTTAAACCTTTCGGTATCAAACAAAAAAAAGGGAAGGAAAGGAATGTGTTTTAAATATATATATATATATATATATAAATGAGAAAGGAATTTGACTGAGAAAGGAAAGGAAGTTGATTGGAAAAATTGAAAAAAAAAAGGAGAAAGAATATAGATTTTGAACTGAATCGATTAACTTCTGGATTTGCTCCCTAGTCTTTTCGCTTTCAGTTTCTAATCTTGTCATGATTGAGGGGGAGCTTTCCATCACACGCATACACATGATTGTAAATCTGGATATCATGCCACTTTGCTTGTTTGATTTTCTAGTTTGATGAAATTTACGAGATTATATGTTATTTTGGTCTTTCACTGCATTTCCTCTCCCTAGCTAGGTTTTCAGTCTAGTGATTCGGGCTTATTCTAGAAGTATAATTAGTCCGAGTCACCCTCATGGAGTCCAAATCATCCTAACCAACAGTGCTGAATATGAAATCTTGGATTAAGGGGGAGCAATTTTGTTCACTTGATTGTTGATTTGTATAAAAAAGGGGGAGTAGAAAAATTCATAAGATGGTCATTGCATCTATTTTCCCTTTTGTGTTGACTTTGTCAATTCTTAAACAAACAGGGGGAGTAGATAGATTTTCATTCTTTCTTTACACTTTCATTTCGATGATTTTATGTAAGATCTTTTGCCAAGGTTTTCTTGTGAGGTTTCACATGGGAGAGTTTTGATTTGAAGTTGTTTTGAAGACTTGAAGTTTCTTTCCAGTTGTTGTGTCATGGGATTTCTTTGTACTGGGAAGTAGATTATTCTGTCTTACGAGTTTTGTTCATGAATTGTCAAAGGGGGAGATTGTTAGAATTCTAGTTAGCTAATTCTCCTATGTTGAACAAAAATTAAGTCCTAATTGAGTTGTATTTTCTATTCTTTTAGAAAGAGGACGGTGATGAAACCTTAAGACAGTGGTTGAATGAAGACTTTTGATTGCATTAGAAGAGGTTTTAAGAGTCCGACCCGGAAGAATTTGGTGCCTCAAGCCATTTTCCGGAGAGTAGGTTCGCTATAGCGAACCTATAGCGATCCTGTACCGGGTCCAGCGGCAGAGAGCACGCTCGCTATAGCGAGAACCTTGCTTGTTATAGCGAGCTGGGACTCCCTGCCCAGTCCAGACTCTTGCGTGTTGTTTCATTTCAAACTCTTTCTCAGATTTCTATTGCAATTCCAAAAGCCTTGTGCACCAACCTATGGCTATATATTCATCTTATTAATACCCTAGAACACACATCTCTCCTATCAAAAGATTGAGAATCACTTTGAGAGATTTTAGAGAGTTATGCAGCAAGGGTACTTGGGCTAATTATTGAAGAAGAAGATTTCTTCTTTTCCATTGTTGGTTGAAGCACCTTAAGAGGCATCAAGGTGGGTCATTTTTGCATCACTTTGAAAGGCGTCAAAGTGTGGCTGGAGCAAGCACAGTGAAGGTGAACAGTGAGTAGTCAGCAAGTCCATCATAATCCTTAGGTTGAGTTGCAATTGGAAAAGGTTATGTGAGTCCTTGTAACTTTTTTTTATATAGTGCTTGGTTTTTCTGATGGTTTCTACCACTCGTGGTTTTTTCCGAGTAGGGTTTTCCACGTTAAAAAATAGTGTGCCTCCTCTCTTTTGTGGTTGATTGATTTTTTAGATTTATTTTTAAATATCTTCTAAATTAATTAATTGGTATTGGAATCCATAAAGAATTTTGATTTGGGTCCTTAGCTTGTTTTAAGGCTTAAACGCAACTCTTGCAATAGTGTTATGTATGCTCAACACAACACTTGATATTAACTTTGCAGTTGGCATGTTCAGTCGGTATCAAATTGATCCAGGGTGTAGGGCAGTTAAAAGAAAAGCTATATGATATCTTAATGGCACAACAAATTACATGCTCACATATATGAGATCCGATAAACTTGAATATTTAGATGCAGACTTTGTCGGTTGTCTTGATAAAAGGAAGTCTAATTCTAGCTATCGTGTTCAAGTTGGTGGGTGGAGTGATATTGTCAAAAGGTGTTAACCAAACAGTTGTCACTATAATCATTTTCATGCTAAATTTGTGGCGTGCTTTGAAGCGGCGGGGTATGGGTCATGGTTGAGAAATTTTATTTTACGATTTTGCACGGTTTACTCTATTTTGGAGCCAATTAAGATTTTCTGCGTTCGGTTTGCCAATAATGACAAGAGTTCAGACAGCCTCAAATATTTGAAAGTTAAGTATCTCGTGTTTAAGGAAAAAGTTAGAGATTTTCAGTTGTCTATAATGGAAATCTTTATGGATTGCATGATTGTGGATCCTATGACTAAGGTATTGAAGCCTACAGCCTTTAGGAGACATGTCACAAACATTGGGCTTGAAGGAATGCCTTAATTTATGTCAACTTCTGTTACAATAGACACTGTTGAAGTTGATCAATTCGGTTATTACTTTTGATGATTTCTATTTATTCCTTACTTTATGCATTCTTAATTGTTTATATTGAATTTTATATTTAATAAAAGTGAGATTTGAGATATGACAATCTTGGTGTAACTAATTTAATAGGATGGTCATTGAAAAGGGCCATATTACCTCAATTTAAGGCTTCATTCAGAGCAATCATTAGTGAGTGTAATACATGGAAGAAAGCATATCATTATAGGATGTGTGACCATCATGACTCACATTAATAGTCGCTTTTGATCAAGCATGTGAGTTTTAGGTGTGGGATTATTCAATTACACAAAGCTTAAGTTGTGTGCACATTGTCAAAGGCTAAATGGAAGTTTTTATATATGTCATTGGACCAAGTGGGAGTGAATGTGGCCCAATGACCACATGTCCAATAATAGATGGGGCCCACTTATGTAATATGAATATATTTTAAGGAAACCATTTAGCTTAAGTCTCTTTCATGAGATCTTTGAATTTGAGAAAGTTACTGGAAAATTAGAGCTCCTATTGCTAAAAGAAGAGGGATTGGATAAAGCCCTAATTAATTAGAATTCCATGATGGGAAGGGATTATATTGGGATAAAATCTATATAAGGGTTTTAGGGGTGACATCTCTCCACTACGAAATTAGGAGATTCGCTCCATAAAGAGTCATACTTGAGGAGTAGTGGAAGAGTGTTATAAATCCCCAAGCAAGAAGACGTCTCATCTAGTGACGATGGATCAAGGTACCCATTTTATATTGTGTTATCCAAATCCGGTCCGTTAAAGATAACCCTGTGATAAGGTTAAAGCCAGCAAAGTTTCCAAGGACGTTGAGGTTTATTTTATATGTGAATGCATTATGTTATTGTATTAAGTTTTAAATTTTTATTATTTTTAGCAGATACGGCTAATCCAAGTGGTTTTCATCAGTTGGGGCCCACATGAAACAACATAGCTATGGTTTGATGTAGGGCCATTTTATTTACCTTCCAAGGCTATTGCATATTATGTAAATTATTATCTAATAAAAGTTTATATAAATAATTTGATTATTATTAGTTAAAAGTTGCTTTTCTGCAAGCATGTTTAATTAACCAAACAAACATTGGACGCATTTTCTATTAAACTGCTTTAGAGAAGCAACTTTGCGGAAGTTACTTTTAAAAAAGCATGTTTAAAGTTTAAGAAGTTTAGCCAGACAGACCCTCTAAAGCCACACAAGCAAAACAAAAGAGTTAATCATTCCCCCTACAGTGATTTGTGCAATGTTGGCTTATAAATTGTGAAATTGTGATGCCAAACATGTACATCTTCTCTTCATATGTTCCATAACTATATGCTAAATAAGACCGTGTCCTTTTATTCATGTAAATAAAGGTTTACTTTAACAAGAACACCTTTTATTTTTGTAAATAAAAGTTTACTTAACAAGAACACAACATTTGCTTAACCCCCACCCCCACCCCCACTCTCTCTGATTCTTATGTAATTAGTACAAGCCAAACCCTCTCTGCTGCTTATGTAATTAGTACAAGCAAAGTTGCTAGGACTGAGATGAATATGATGGTCTTTCCCACATTTATCTTCCTTGTATTGCTGATTTTAGTGATTCCAGTAAAATCTGCAAGAATGAAAGGGAGAAGAGCAAGGCAGTTATGTGCTTTTTTTTTTTTCATTTTAACATTCCATAAGCAAATCATGATATAGGTAAGCACAAAATCATATACATGCATGCATACGTAGGAATTTACGTACTTGAACGGCAGCCATCATTTATGGTATCGTTGATGTCTTTGACAGTAGCACCATTCTGAAATTTGAAGTCCCGCTTCACCAGACAAATGCACTTAAGGACGGCCCTACTGTGGTCTGCACAACCAGTGATATTACAGTAGCGTACAGTATCATTGCTTCGTAAGTTCACCCATCCACCTTCATTTAAACTGTAATTGCCCGGGCAGTTACTTGAAATCTACAACAAATCAAAACAAAGTTTTAATTTAATCACAGCTACTAATAAAACCTAAAGGTCTGTTTAGCTATTTATCAAGATTTATCTCATTTATATATGAAGATGTTGATGTCTTTGTTTGTTGTCCAAAGCATGAGTAAGTGCACTGTGAAGATCTAACTACTTAGGTATGTTAGGATAGCTAGCACTTAATGATTTATTTTAAGAAAAGATAAGGATTATGTTATGCTAAGGGAGTTAGTTACCTCTAAGTGTCTTACTTGGGAGGTAACTCTTTTACCATCACAAGAAACCTTCTATAATCAATGCAAGCCCTCACACTTACTGAACTCCCGTTAATTGGCATTCTCCCCAATTTGACATTAATCTGAATTACTCAACATTAGATTGAGTTTCATGTGTAACTTAAGAAAACGTTTCCCCTGAATCAATGGTTGCACGTGGTGATTTGATTGAAATTATTTTTTGTCTAAAATCATATTCTTAATGAGACATTTCCATTACACTATATCCTCCAATGATTTGTGTGCATGCAAGTGGGTCCTACAAAGGAATTAGATTTTGACCTCTCATGCAAGCCATGAGAGGTAGCTCTTAAAAAATCATGACCCAGATATGATAGGTTATTTACTAAGATTAGTTAGATAAGACTAAATGAAAATCATCATGTTGCCATATTCCTTTTGTACCCTATAAATAATTGTTATTATCAATAATAATCGCATTGGTTGGTGTGGAAAAAATGTGGCCCCTCAGATTTCTACATGGTATTGGAGCCATCACTTCCAGACAAACAGTGATTGCCATCAAAATAAGATGGACACTTTCTCAAAATATCAACCATTTATTTCCAAAAATCAAGGGATTTAAATTTTTTAATGTTAATAAAATCGCATGACCCTTTTTTGAAATGAACTTCCGATCATGGGGAGGCTGTTAGATATATATATTAGGATGATAATTAATATTTTATTGTAGCGTATAGATATGATAAGTTATTTGCTAATTAAGATTAGTTAAGTAAGTTTAGACTAGATGAAGATCATCATGTTGATTTATCTCTTTTGTACTCTATACATGATTGTTTTTATCTTACCATTGCCATAGACACACTACTAAATATCGTAAACTTTGATTTATTTTTCTTTTTTACTTATTCATTTGCTCATAGTTAATATTCCTACAATGTTTAAGGCATTTTAAAATTCCATTAGCATTGCCCTACATTAGAGATCTTTGTTGCAAACACCTTAAAATAGGAAGATATTCACCTAAGAGCAAATTGTATATTATGCATATGCGGTCCAGCTTATGGGTCCCACTTGGATACGTTCCTATTTAATATAAAGGTTTCTTTTATGGATAACGGTAATGTAAAAAATCAGCCTCATCATATTATAATAACACTTGATAAATAGGAAGGCTGAGAGTTTAACCGTCTTTTAACCATAGTTTTTTTTGTTGACATTCAATTCTAAGGCGAGTAAAGGTTTGATAAAAATTCAAACTAGGCATTATTGTAGATCATGGGGGAATAAATTTGTGAAAGGAATTGCATTGATTAAAGGTGGGCCCAAGTAGCCCCATAGAGCTGAACTGCACATGTAGTCTACTCATGACAGAAAATTCTTGTGTTGAACTATCATCAAATATATCTTACTCCAATTAGAGTTATGTCCACCGTCAAAACCTTCACATAAAAAAGCACACGATTGACTACTTTTTTTAAATTTTCATTACATGTTTTTTCAAGTGACTAATTTGATAGTGACATAACTTTTTGATTGAAACAAAGCTTTTACTTGAAGAGAAATCAAGGTAGGACAAAGATTTTCAAAGGCTTCAATTTAAAATGAGGGGGCACATGATGGATTAATAACAATGTAGTTAAAGAATCTCTAAGCACCAATGTGAGAGAATCCATTCTCGTAACCATACATTTGTGACATGTATAGTGGAGATAGAAATTTAGGTCTCATTGTGTCATTACCATTTTAGTTATAAGGAAGGACTCAACTCCCATTTTATCCCATTGTATGGTGGAGATACAAGATTCCATTATATATGCACTTGGATACCCAATATGGTTTGGGCTCAGTTCATTGGGCTTTACTCGACTTAAGTCCGTCCTTATCATTTAGAAGCAATTAATTAAAAACAAAGATAAGAAAGAAGAAGAGTAGGGGAACTTTTACATTTTGCAAGCATTCATAAGCACTTCTCCACTGGTCAAATGGGCTTAAGTTTACATTCGATGTTGGATCTGTTACCATTTCTATATTCCAATCTGTAAAATCACAAAACCAAAATAATTAGAAAGAATGAAAGAAAAACCTTTTATACCTACCATACAATTCAATAATTCTCAACAAAGGAGCATATTAAAAATATTTAGAGCATGTTTTGTAATAGGTGACGAACTCGTGAGGAATCCACAGATTTGAGGATTCCGCATTACTCCTAGAACAAGGATCCTTACCTAATATTTATATAGCTAAGGATTTCATATCAATATTAGTGCATATTAATGCATATAGCTTAGAAAAATCGGGTTTGGTGTGCTAATCCACAAAAGTGAGGGTTTCCGAATCCTATGAGGCGAGGTTAAACCTGAAAATCCTAAATAAAAAACTAGGATCTTGATTTGTCCAAGTCTTCGGGGATTTACAATTGCCAATACATGGCCGCTTTCAATGACTTCGTGGAAAACAAAAAAAATTTCCATAAGTATTTAGTTGCCAAATGTGGCTTTAGAGCCGGTTTGTTTGCATTAGAATACAAAGGAAATGGGATAATTCATACCATAAGTGGTTAAAAATTAAGACCAAAGATGAATATCTAAACATCCCAATAAATAACCTCCCCTTCAATGGAAATTGAATAAAGAGAATATTGTAAGCACCCAACCCCATTTACATGTCTTTGAACTCTATTTATCAACTTATTGTGAAATCATAATTTTCATAGTTATTAGGATTTGGATCCCCTGTTTCGTCCAAACAGGGGAGCCCTGTTTGGACGAGTCAAGGGGGTAACACGCGCGGGGGCGGAGGAAAGAATCCGCCCCCCTTTCCTCTCCCGCATGTTGCGACTCCTGATTCGTTCAAATAGGGCTCCCCTGTTTGGACAAAACAGAGGATCCGTTTCCCTAGTTATTACTATCCCATGAATTAAATTACATTCAAGCTAAATTTAAAGTGAATTGTGAATGAGGATAATCATTACCTGAAAATTCGATAATCCACTCATTAAAGCGACTAAAATTAATTAATGACTAATAAAATAAAGTCATGGAAGCTTAGATCTAAGTACAAGACCTAATGACATAAGTACATATACAAGTACAACACAAACACCCCCTATATAGCTTATTTAATAAATAGGATATTAGAATTAAATGGAAATATATATATATACACATATAAATTATAGAGAAATAATAATTAAATCTCAAATGAAATGTATGGCCCACATCTAGTGCATGGCTTTGGGATGCGTGCACGAGTCCCCACACGTGTATGACACAAGTATTTTAAGTGTATAAATATTATATAAATATAATATAAATGAGCAAGGCTCTCCTAAGCTCAAGCTTAGGAGAAGATTTCGTAAGCTCATACTTGTGGGGCCCCACCTTTGGTCCATTCAAATGGACCAAACACATGACCCCCCTAAATTGCACATGTACGTCCACCAACTTTCGATTAGATCCGAATTTACTGAACCGTTGAATCGACTATGTATTAATCCGAATGGATTGTTGACCATTAAACTTTTAGGCTCATATGGAGATGATAGAAATCACGGTTAGGATTGTTTTTTTTTTTTTTTTGTAGAGAGAAGGATCCAAGGGAGTCCTTAAAATCCCCCCCATCCCCATCCCCATGTGGGTCCCCAGGTGGGCCCCACCACACACTTGAGCTTAGGAGAGCTAGCTCCAATATAAATAGGGCCATTTAAGTTAATTAAAATTATTGTGGGCCTATGTACATGCAGCCCACGGCCCAGCCATAGTGGACTGTCCCATGTTTATTAGCCATACTGGTTAATGAGAATAAATACATAAAACTATGTGGTCCGGTGAAAATAATTATAAAATTATTATACACAGTAATAAAATAATTATGTGGACCCACATGAGTTGCATGGTCAACCTTAAGCCTTGCACAGTCGACAATGGGTTGAATTTAATAAATAAGGGTAGTTTATTTATTTATTTATTTATTATAGAATAGGCTAGTTTAGCAACATTCTTCTACAATGACCAAGGTGCACTACCCTTAATTAATTATTATGATATGGGAATAATATATATTATGCTAGAATGACTTGACCAATCTCACATATGATTGAGCTCACGTCAGGATCTCGAGTAGAATCTGAATTTCGACTCATGACAAATATTGGAAATGAATACCCATCCACCACTCTAGTAATTCAATGCCTAGAAAAGTTAAGGTTTCATCTACATCTCCACAAAAGGACTTTTAGATCTTTCACCTCTTACCTCTAAAAGTCCTTTTGTGGAGCTCATTTGACCTCAAATTTTATTTATTCAATTCCAATGTAATTTAATGCAAACAAACAGGCCATTAGGCCTCATTTATTTGCTTTTTATAATTTTTAATAATTCAGAGCAAGGCCTTCATATGCTTATGTTTTAAGGCTGAATGTTGGTTGGCAAAAAAAAGCCCTACTTTGGCTCCTCCTTAATCCACCTCAGCTTATTGATCTCTTTAAAAGAAACCCTGTTCTACTCCTAACTATCAACAAGTGGGTCTTCCTTTTTATCTCTTTAAATAATAACTAGCAAAAAGCCCCGTGTGATATATGGTTAAGTCCCGTAAAAATTGATTTATAAACTAATGTTAATTCCTCAATTAAATCACAATTTAAAAAATGAATTGATTTTGGTGAATGGCATGTGCACAAAGTTCCACAATTTGGATATATATTTTATTGCATACGTTGGTTGTTGATATATTCCATTTACCTTAATAACTAAGAACAACAGAAAATGTGGAATTTGAATTAAGGGAAAGGAAATAAAGACCTGGCCTTAAAAAAATAATGTCTTTAACTTGATTTTGATTACAACTAATATTAGAACCAGAACATGGATAGCTCTGATCATTCACTAATATCTAATCATTGGCCACATGGAACCAATACAATTCTAAGTCATCATTGTTGTCACTGATGACTAAAACCCATCTTTCTCTTTCAGCTACTTCAATTTTTATTATAAAGGTCTGGTCAAGTTTTACAGACAAAAGATTGCCTCTAATTTTCCATTCTTAGCATTAGATAATTAGATTGAGGCATAATGGCAAAACAGACCTGCTTTGATGCAACCAGGAAGGAGGACCAAAAGGACCAAAAGAAATCCATATCTCAAACTGCTGCTTTTCTCCATTTTCTTTGGTGGAAGACAGGCTCCCTTGATATGCTGCTAGGAAAAGAACTTCAAAAGAGCAGGAGGTATAAATACCATCATACACAAGGGAAACACAAATAGCAGGTCCTAGAAAACATCAAAAATCATTACAACTATATCTGGCATATGCCTCTGACTAGTATATGCTTAGAATATTTGTAGCCACCATTGGAGAAAACAAGGCAAATGAATACAACAAAAATGTAAGAGGATAAACCCATCCATTATTTGATACAATGATGAATGATCAGCTCTATGTCTCACCTAGTCTTGTTCGTCTTGGACACAAGGACCTCCCATCCAGGGATCCAGAACGTTCATCGTATTGAGTGAATCGATGATACAATATTCGAAGTGTTCACACAAGCATTACAAAATGACTTATAGAGTCCAGCATGATGTAAATGTTGTCCTCGTCCTCTTTAATCTCCATACAGGAGCGCCCAATGGCACTACCCTGACATTTTTCACAGAGAGGTGGACAATAGCCAGTGAGGCTTTCACATAGAGAAATTCGGGTCTGTTTGGGGCTTTACTAATGGAATTGAGTGAAGTAAAGATTATTTCGAATAAAGAATAAAATATAAGTGGATTATGATAGTATTTTATTTTTAGTTGTTTGTGATGGTATTTTTTTTACTTTTTGTATTGGGAAGTGGAGTTTTTTTAATCTTTTAGTAGAGAAAAGGGGTTGCTTTTTTTTTTTTTTTTTTTAAATTTAGTGGGAAATTTGAATTAAAGTGCTTTTGATATGACTTTTTTTTGAACAATGGGGGCTTTATTTTACTTGACTCTATTAGTAGAGTTGTCAAACAAGCCATGTGTACAGTGGGGCCCATTTAATGAATTTGAAACTGTTCATTGTAAATTGCCCTTGAGTATGAGTATGTGGAGTATCCTAAAGGTGTGTTTGTGCAAATAGGGTCCCGCAGAAACGAGAAGAAAATCCGGTGCCTTCCTTGCTCGTTGTTTGGTGTACTGAACAGGACGAGGACCACTACCAGTAGAATTCTCTATTTTAGCCCTTTTACCACATGATGTTAAAATCCGTGATTCCGACATTTAGGGCGAGATTTGTGTTGCCATGGAAGAGAAAATGCCATTTAGTGTTCATTGTTAACTACCCCTAAGTATATTGAGTACCCTAAGTGTTTGTATGTGCAAACAAGGTCCCACAGAAACGATAAGGAAATCTGGCGACCGGTATTCCTCCATTTTAGCCCTTTTTTCCACGCAGTGCAAGGATCTGTGATTCCAACGTCTAGGGTAAGATTTGTGTTGCCGCAAAAGAGGAAGTGCCATTTCCTTTTCTACGGATGATGTACAAACACACATTATATACCTAGAGGGCATTTATTATAACGGTTCAGGTTTCAATATACAAGCAAAAAGGGCTCTGGCTGAAAATGTAAAAAATACTAAAATTTTGGTTTTATTTAAAATAAAATAAAATCAATTGAATTCATAGCGTTGTTAAAAAACTTATACATCAGAATTTATTCAAAAGGGAAAAGGTACAGCAAACTTTCATAAACTATAAGTACTAAAATTTGAATTTATAAATTCTCATATATTATAGTCTTTCTTGTGATTTTTAGGATGAAAAGAGAGAAATGAAGCATCTTTAGATAAATAAATTGTGATCTTATCTCTCGAATAAGATGTTACTCAGAGCTGCAATTTTCCTTTTACATATGAAATAGGGCCCTAACCTTAAAAATGCAGTTGGATCTTATTTTGTCACATTTATATGTTTGTATTTTGGGATGATGTGGATGGTACAGTTGAGACTGAAAATCACATAATTGAGTAGGCATTGGCATACCTAGGCCCATTTGATTGATCACATGGGGTCCAAACCCATTCTTGAAAACACTATCTAATTAGAGAAGCCAAAAAGTACAAGCTTTTTATGATTTCATCACCTAGGGGCTGTTTTAATATTATCATGGTTCAAAATAACAGCTGCTGCGTTTAGCCGTAGCAATTGAGGCTGCTCCTCTATTTTGGAAATAACCGTGCAACTGTAAAAAACTTAGTAGAGCCAATCAATTTTAATCTAAAATATTATTTTTTCCTATTTATTCTCCTCAATATCCTTTCCTAAAGTTATATCTACCTTTATATGGCTCCAAATCACTAAGAAAACACAAAATTGACTGCTACACAAGAGTAGAATTCTTTCGAGAATTTAAAAAATTCACACCGCTACGCTGCTATGTATCACCGCAATTGTTATGTATCACCTGTTACGTAATGTTTTGGCCCTTCGTCGTTTCACTTGCCATAGATACTATATTTGAATATTCTTGAATATTACTATCATACAAGACGAGAGGGGTATTTTGAAAATTCTGTCAAGCCCATCCAAGTCAGACAGGAAACAGGGGACTGTCAACCCTGATTTTGTGGCTGAGATTAGTGGGCCAAAATGGGCCCATACCCATAAAGGCTAGCGCCCCCTGGGTGGCCCAAGAGTGGTCTTCCACCTGGTGGGGTCATGTGGGCCCCATGTTCTAAGTTGTCTATAAGGTTCGGAATGGCCATTTTTTTAAGGAAAATCCATTAAAGCTCTAATTTGTTTTTAATTAGATGTTAGTTTTCATTCCATTAGGGCATTATGAGCTGGTAAATAATAACCATAAGCAGAAATTGTGGGTTGGGTTGATTATTATTAGAAATTGTGTTTATTTTTACTTTTTATTTTTTCTAAAAAAGAGAAAAAAACTAATATTAATGTAGCCTTTTCAATTGCAAGTTTGCACATCTTAAAATTCCATCGACAGTCATGGAAATGGCATTGTAGACTTTTTTCATTTTTAATAACTCAGGTATCTCCCGCCCAGCCTAGTCCAAGAGCTTTTAGCTTAGAGGGCACTTTATTCTAGACAGCTGAGAATTAATACCTAGTTGGGGGCACATGCAAACCCTCCTATCCACATGCGCTGGATAAAAGTATGAGAGGTGGGCAACGAAGGTAAGTGTCCAACACAAGACCACAGTGTGGACCTCTTCTGTTTCACTTTCCTCTGTTGTAACATCCCAAGATTTGGGGGCCTCGAATCTAGGGACATTAGTGGAAAGTACCAAAATAACACCATAAATCCAATAACTTCAGCAAATATAAACCTCATATGAGCAGCAAATAAGGGCAAAGTCATATAGTTTTGTTTCACTTAAAGGACTACAACCGTGTTTTCAATTAAGCTAATACAATCCTAGGCCAAACTTGGCCAAAAAGTAAAACAAAAAGGAGATAGAACTCTATATGAAGGCCCTCTATGTGTCCACCGCATCACTCTCCATGATCCGGTGGTATCGAAACAACCACTATGCCCACACACAACAAGGAAATGGGGAGTAGGTATACAAGCACAAGAATTGGGTTAGGGCCATGGGGCCAAGCAAATATGCATGTATATATAACATTACATATAACAAGGTAAGTCATCCCTTAATTTAGCTGTACCTACATAGTTAGTATCTCAATAATAAGAATAATGATTCCTAGTGCAAGGTAAGGCAGTGTGGTATGAGGTGTACAAATGAACCATTTTTAATATAATATGGACAATTATTAAATATAGCGTATTGTACGAAATTAGAATGAAGCCATTAGCATTATCATCATTCCACAACTCCAATTTAAAGGATAATTGCAATGCACATGGTTTAGGAGTAACATCATCAGCAAGGCCACAGTGCTACGCATCAAATATATGAATAATCTACGATACAAATAATGATATGAGAACCATCCCACCACATCCATATCCTTCTAAGCCCATATATATAACAACCAATCAATGGATGTCAACAATGGGAGGACATAGCCATCCCATCGTCTTTGTACCACCCCAATAAGACCACGCAACCATATCCATCTTAAACCATCAATATCCATATGTCCATCATCCAAAATATGTATCCATATCCGTCATATCCATCACATCCATCTCAGTGCCCAAGGACACTTACTGCACTCAGTGTCCACATCTGGCTGTCTTGATATCCAATGATACCTACCGTGCTCATACACTATCCATCAAACCATCGAGCTCATCAAAGTACACCCAGCCCGCATGTTGGCTTTCTCAATATTTGAAGATACCTACGGTGCTCGAATCAATCATAGTATACCATACGAGGTGCACTAGGTGGGGGGTGCTCCGGACCGGCCCATTTTGCCATTCTTATGTGGGATAGTACTAGTTAAGTACATGATCCATGGAACTTGATGTGTCAAAGTACTTCCCTGATGTTTCCAATGGTTACTGACACCTTCTAGTCCACTTATTCATACGCTTAATTAGCATTATCCCACTCTTCAGTTCATTCATCAATGTATCCATCACCGTATCCGAATAACCATTCATCCACGCTTTAAGTGCCACTCTATGACTTTACTGTCCAAGTCCGGACTATGACACCCCTCCAAGGTACTAATCCATGTCAAAACCAATTTAATGAATAAAGACATATCGAGGATATCTCATTCATAATAAACATTAAACTGGACCATATACAATAATCCAACCTAGGTAAATACCCCCTCTTCGGGTGTAGGGCCCCATTTTACGCAACGTAGTAGTCAAAGGGGTCTTAGATGTTTAATTGAGGAGTTCTTGGTGCTCTAAAGGTTGATGGCATCCAAGACCACCCATCAACACTAAGTCGACTTCCATTTCACAATCCTAAACCCTACTTTAGGTGGCTATATGGGTTATGGTTAAAATCGGCCCTTGACTCATGTCTAGCATGTCCATAATAGTGCAAATGAAAAGTTAGTGGGACTTACAATCAAAAAAGATTCTATATTTGATATTCTGCAGTGTCCTTAGTCGAGCAGGTTGAGGGCTTGGTCGACCAAGCATACTGGAAATTACAGGAACCTGTCTGTCAGGATTGGTTCAGATTGTAGTGTACTCGGTCAACCACAGAAGGATGCCGGTCGACAGACTACATTGCGGTCACAGAAATTGCCTGACAGACAGCTCTCAGTTAGGGGAATTCTGTGTGTACGTGGTCAACCGAGTACACACAAAGTCTGTAATCCTATATTTGATCTTCTTCCTCCTTTCAATCAATTTCCATCCATTTTTCTCCAATTCCATTCCCAATCGACATAAATCCATCTCCATACATGAAAGCCCCATCATTCATCATCATCTAATCACAAATGGGCCATTGATCTTCCAAATGGGGTTTTTCCATCCTTTAATGGCCAAAATCATAGAAATAGAGCTTAGAGAAGGAGATCTACAGATTATGCCATCAAATCAACATCAATTTATAGGACTCCACGAAATGCAAGCATAACATGCTACAAGAATATCATCTCGAAGCCTTATAATAAGGGAGCTGCTATTGGCACATAAGTTTTCCCCCTTCCCACACACATTTTAAAAAAAAAAAAAAAACCCCTGTGAAATTACCTTTTTGCCCACCCTCTCACTTTCTCTCTCCCCTTCTCCCCTTTCACCTTCGGCTGTGTAGGATCTTATACCCCATTGAGCTACCACTTATCCTAAAACCATTTGGTGATGGGAAACGGCACAACAATGGTTTTATGGTGAGGGCGAGGGCTCAACCACAATTATGACCGTTCAAGAGCAAGGGTGGACGTTGACCTCAACAGGCCGGCGGCAGATCGGCTGTCGTCCCCTCTCCTCCCTCCCTCTTTCCCCACTGTTTTCTCTCCCTCTCTTCCTCCCTCCCCACTGTTTCTCTCTCTCCTCCTCCTTTTCTCTCCCCTCACCTCCCCCTTCACCGACGGCAACGACCGACCCCTCCCCTCCCTCCCTCTCCATTGTTTTCTCTCTCTCCTCCCTTTCTTTTCCCCTACCTTCACCTTCACCTCCGAATCCAGCCTAGACAGGCAAGTGCCGGCCGATCCCTCTCCTCCCCTTCTCCCCTCCCCCTCCCCCTCCCCCACTATTTTTTCTCTCCCTTCCCCACTGTTTTCTCTCCCCCTTCTCTTCTCCCTGTCCCTCCCTCCTCATCTCTCTCCCTCTCCTTATTTCTCCCCCTTCTCCCCGTTTCTCCCTCTCTCTTCCTTTCCCTGGCCGGTTGCAGATTGGGTAGCTTGGCGATCATTGCGATCGCCTGGCTGTCTGATCTACCTCTGGCCGAAGGTGAAGGCGGATGTGGAGAGAAAGAGAGGGAGAGGGTGGGCAAAAATGTAATTTCATAAGGTTTTTTTTTTTTTTTTTTTTAAATATGTGCGTGGGAAAGGAGAAAACTTGTGTGCCAATAAGAGCTCCCTATAATGATCATAAAATGAGATCTAGACATGTCTACTTGTCTAATTAGGGAAAAACCTCCTCAAACGGTTAAGCTCCACTCCAAATCTCTAGAATCCCTCCAAATGGTTAGATCTACAACTCCTACACCCATTCCCAAGGAGAAAAGTCCATAAGAGAGGGAAATAGAAAAGAACATAGATCTATATGGGATTAGGGGTTAGGGAATGGAGTTTAGCTTGAATTGGAGAGGAGAGAGAACTTCTTGATGATAGATGGTTAGAGCTTTGAAGGATCCCTTGATCTCTTGCTTTCTTGATGATGGAAACCCTAGATCTAGGTGGAAAGCCTTAGCTTGGAGAGGAAGGAAATGAGAGGAAAGAGAGAGTTTGAAATGAAGAAGAGAGGGAAGGGAAGGGAAAGGAAATCAAATGGGGTCCAACGTTGGGGAGCTTCGTTTATTATATAGAGTTTGTTTCTACGTCAGTTGACTAAAATGCCCTTGCTTAAATGGTGTGGCTAATGAAGGAGGTTAGGGTTTTTTAGGGTATTCTAGGTTTATTTGCACAATTCTCCAAGAGAGGCCCCTAGGAAAACGTGGAATTCAAATATTTGAGGTTAGGGTTGTTTAGGGTATTTTTTTAAACTAAGAAACCAATCATATTTAGGAGTACATTTTCGAAATGTTTAACGAGAATTGATTTTGATTTGATAAGGATGGAGCTAGGAGCCTCTTAGTAAGTAGTAATAATAAGTATCTACTCTTATATGATCTAATATGAGTTGAGCTAGTCCAAATTAGTTAGATTGCTGGATGGGCCCTACAAAGTTGACATAGTACTCTCAAAAATGCATATTGCAAAGGATGGAAGACTTTGAGGCTTTGACTCATTGAAATTATTAAAACAGTAGAACTACATAGAGATACCACCTATTTTGCAGAGCAAAATGATTTGAAGTGGATCATGTGGTTTGATGGTTTGTGAAAACAAATTTTAGGTTCTAATCTTATCAACATTTCATGTGTCCCATCAAAATGAATTTTGGTTGCTAATGTTCTCAACATTTTGTGTGCCCTACTAATCTATGTTGCAAGTGGTGGGGCCATATATCATGACCTATGATTAGGGGTGTAAATATGGGTGGGTGGCCTAAGCCCAGCACGGGCCCGGCCAACGGTCCCCACTAGGCCGTGCTGGGCCAGTGCCCCAAGCTCGTGGGCGGCCTGGCCTGGCACAAGGCACGGCCCGAGGAGCCCAACAAACATATTTTTGAAATGGCCGGGGGGGGGGGGGGGGGGGGGGGGGTGGTTATTAGTGTCTTTTAATCATTTTTTACCATTATACCCCCACCCCCACAACTGCTATAAAAGGGTCATATGAAGGGGTATTTTATGTCATTTTATCACTTAAAAATTCTATAAATAGCCCTCATTCTTCTCATTTCTCTACACTCATCTACTCTCTCATTTCTCACTCCCTCTAAGGTTTTAAGGCTCTAAGCTCTCTTAAGTCTCATTCTAAAGTCTAACGCACTAAGTTTTCTAAGAAGTGAAGAGTGAGAGTGACTTCTCTAAAGTGGAGGATTCAACTAAGAAGGACTTCTCCATTAGCTCTCCCTCTCTCATACAGGTATTTATTATTTTTAATTTTGATTTTTATTTAGTAATAATATACATAGTAATATTATATATTAAGTCTCATCTTCTCCCCTTTCTTATATAAATTATCACAAAAAACAAATTATACATAATTATTTATTTAAGTTATTTTTTATTTTTTATTTAGAAAAATGGCTGGACCATCACAACCTTTTAACCTTGACTTCTCTCTAAATGAGGAAGATCCTAGATTTATTCATTTAGAACAAACTCAGGGCATAGAAGTAGACAGTAATAATCCCTAAGTCCAAGATCTTGCATGTTTGGTTTCTACAAGTAAAAAGAAGAGAAAAAACAAAAGATTGACTTCTCCTGTATGGTCTTATTTTGTTAAAGTAACTGTCTCAAGTCCCAAAGGAGGAACATGGAAAAATGCACAATGTAAATTTTGTAAAGATCTCCTCAGTGCTAAATCATCAAGCGGCACTGGCCACCTTAATAGACACATGAGTAAGTGTGTGCCCAAATACACAAATACTGCTAACGATGGGGTAAGAGGTGGGATGATCCAAACACAACTTTCTCAAACAGATTCATCTGGTGGCTTAGGAGCTTTCAACTATGACCCTATTAATGCTAGATATCAACTTATTAAGTTTATAATAGTTCGCCAATTATCATTTATACTTTCCGAAGACCGATCATTTGAAAGATTTTTGAGGTCTGCCTTTGTTCCTTCATAGCATAAAATATCTAGAGTTACTGCTAGAAATGATGCAATAAAAAAATTGAAAGAAAAAGAGAGTTTAAAATAGGTTTTTGAAAATATACCTGGAAAAGTGGCTTTAACTTCAGATTTATAGACCTCTAAACAAAATCTGGGGTACATTGCAATCACAGCACATTATATTGATAGTGATTGGGTGATGCAGAAAAGAATAATTTCGTTTTCTTTAATAGAGTTCCCACACAGTACAGGTGCTAGGATAGGGTCCACCATCCTTGAAAAACTTAGAGAATATAAAATTGAAAATAAAATAATTTCTATAACTTTAGATAATGCAAGCACTGACAATGTGGCAACAGATTTACTAAAACCTGCGATTCAACTTGATTTAAATGGAGATTTATTCCACAATAGATGTGCATGCCACATCATAAATCTTATCGTACAAGTAGGGTAAAATCCATTAAAGATGATTTATAGAGCATTAAATGGATTGTAGGATACATTTTTTGTTCTCCCTCGCGAAAACAATGGTGGAGGGACATATATGTAAATTTGGGTCTAAGACCAAAGAAAATATCACAAGATGTAAAGCATAGATGAAATTTTACCTATAAAATGTAAAAAGAGACATGTGCCTATAAAATGGCACTAAATCAATATTATTAAGTTTATTTGGAGCATGAAAATATTTTTATAAGTGATGATAGATGGACCCTTCTTGAGATAATAAGAGATTTTTTAGAAGTTTTTCATGATGCAACATTGTTTTTTTCCGAGGTATATTGTCCCACATCAAATCAAGCTTTAACTCATTTTTATTAAATAAGTCTTACCGTTAAAAAGTATAGAGATTTTCAAAACTCTCAACTTATGTGTGTACAAATGGAGGCAAAGTTTTCACAATATTGGAGAATAACTCCTTTAACATTTTGTATAGCTGCTGCATTAGACCCTAGATTGAAATTAAAAGGTGTAGAAACCCCTCTTGATGAAATAAACTTTAATATGAATACAACTAATACAAATGACATGTTTACAGTTAAGACACAATTAGTAACACTTTAATTTGGATTATGCTACTCGATTAGGTAGATCCATAGCACCCACGGTCTCCCCAAGTACAGAAAGGAAAAAAGAAGGATATCTGGAGTATTATGAGGAAATCTCACTGAAGTAACTCCTCTTCTTCCGGAGGATCTTCTTACAACCTTAATGAATTAACAATGTATCTGGAGAGCGATCTTATTTCAATCTCGGATGACAAAGAAGATGCTTTTGATCTTTTGGTATGGTAGAAATCATTCGAAACTAAGTTTCCAATGCTTTCTGTCATAGCCGTGATATACTAATTACCAGCATATATAGTTGCATCAGAGCAGGCATTTAGTGCAAGTGAGAGTCTTATTGACCCCAGGAGGACTATGTTTACCGAAGTAACCGTTGAGACCTGCATGTGCCTACAGGATTGGTATCAAGCAGAGGATAGGGAATGATATATCGATGATGAGTTTGAGATAGAATACGAGCTAGTGGCGTTACATATATCATAGTATAATTGTTTTTATAATATATTATAGGCTTTCAACTTGTAATTTATTTTTTAGAATGTATCATAGGTTTTTAAAGTTGTAATTATTTTTTCATTTATCAGAAGGTTTGAATTTCATTATATATATATATATATTGATCCAAGTTCAAACTTGTAATTCTTTTGAACTTTTGTAACTTAAATTTCAAGGAAATACAATTTATTTGATGTATTTTTTCAAAACATCATTAGTGTTATTCAACTTATTTATTTCTCTTAATTTCTTTATTTTAATGAAATTAGTCCAAGAGCAAGAGTCTAACTAAGACTTAAAGAAATTAAAAAAAAAGTTTAAAAAAAATAAAAAAAGGGGAGGGGGATTTGTGGGCCGCCCACGGGCTACACAGCCCAGGCCAGACTAGGGCCCGGCATAGCACGGCACGACCAGAACCGTGCCTTGGGCCGTGCTGGGCTAACCCCAAAGCGTTAGGCCTGGCACGACACGGACCTCATATTAATCATGGGCCGTGCCGGCCTGGCTCAGGCATGAGTGGGCCCAGTCTTGAGTGGGCCGTGCCAATTTTCATGCCTACCTATGATATGTTGATTTGATAGTTTTGATTAACATGGTAGGTAGGTAAGGAAAGGAATCGTTCATCAAGTAGGGCCATGTAGATGATTTGATTGACTCTGAGAAATCTTAGAGAAGAATCCGGTGAAGGAGCTTTGCTTGCCAAATAGTTTGTGTGGAAGATGGATTCAAAGGGTCCCACAAAGTAGAGGTGAGTTTATAACGTGAGGGGGTTGTATTTGAAACCGTTTTAATAAAAGAAAAAAAAAAAGAAGAAATATATATATTGAATTGAATAATTAAGATTCAAATCACTAAAATTATAGATAGACCATCAACCTATATAAACTGTGATTTAAAAAACTATTGTTAGGTCTGTGCAAAGCACATCTAAACCATCACAAATGTAGGTGAAGACACCTCATTTGCCCCTATGTTAGATCAAAATATCCTTCATATATAGTGAAGCTCCAATCTCACCCATAATTAAATGGTTAATGGCATAATTCTTATTAATTGATGAAGATGAAGATCCTTGATAACAATTCCGATCTTAGTTTGATAATCTCTAAAAGTTTGTGAGAAAAGGTTGAATCGCGTCTAGATTTCAAGTTCGACTTCTTATTCGCATTGAATCCCATAAGAATAGACTATGACACAATTCAAACAGTTTTTGACCTTTTAGAATGTGCCAAAATCCATATGGATAGCGACCATACTTAATTTATCCAAAATCATGTGGTTTAGAGTGATTTAGGGGTTTCAAATTTATTGGTTCAAGCTTTCCAACTTTTTCTGGATTCTGATCATCTGGATATATGAATCATTAGGATCTACGATTCGTGACCTTTCCAATGGTATAAAGAACTCCCAAATCCGACAGATAAACCAAAAGTTATGCCCTTGAAAGATTGCCTCGAAAATATGATAAAAGGGCACATGGGTGTAAGTATCCATGCACCTAGGCTTGTTAAGGCACTTAGGCGCCCACATAGTGGTGCCCCCTTTGTGCCCCCTAGGGAAGCGAGGATAGGTGCGAGAACTACTGCACCTACGTTTGAAAACCCCCTTTTCAACTGAACTCCATCCAAAACTAACCTGAATTGAGACTAAGCTTTCAAACCCCTGCAGACTGAGGTTGGGCATAGGTGTCCTCACATCACCTCCGCTATGGCGCCTACATGTTGTTTCATCACGGGACCCTCCGAACTTGACCAAAACAAGGGTAGGCGTCCCCATTGTGGCACCTCTATTGCCAAAAACCCTAATTTGTATCAAACCGCCTCTTTTGCTTTAGAATGCATGAGAAGCTTTTAGAAACGTGTGAGAGACGAAACCCTACCAGTTTTGCACATCCCAAAGGTTATATAAGCATCTCTTTGCCCCCCCCCACTGTGGTGCCTATGTCTCCAAAAAACCCTAATTCATATCAAACCGCCTCTCTTTGCTTTGGAATGCATGAGGACCTTCTAAAAACACGTGAGAGATAAAACCCAGACCCCTTTTGCGCTTCCCAAAGTTTATATAAGTATCTATTTGCCCCCTTTCAGCACACAACAACATGCTAATGGTGAGAATCCTGAGACTTGAAAGAAAGAGAGATAGAGAGAGTTCTTGCGATCTAGGGGACGAGGAAGAAGGAACGCAACACGGAGCCATGAGTTCTGTGAAAGACAGGGCTTCAGATCTTGAGAGACGTATCGTTCACTGAGATTACCAAAATTTTCTTTTTCAATTTGTTGTTCATCATTCAATACATATAAAAACATTCTTAGGATCATGATAACATATAGATCTACATCTTGTATACTGTTTTTGATCATCATCTCGAACAAATGCTATATCATCATCATCATAATTGACATACGGATATGAAAATCCCAAAAACCATAGAACTAGGGGGCTAGGCGCCACCACACCTACGCCTAGGTCCCCTGGATCTCGTGTAAGGTTTTTGTTTGTTGGCTAATTCATGGGTTGAATAAAACTCTGGGGGTCTAATGAGTTGTAATTCATTTTAGAAAAGGACTCTGAAGATAGAAGACTGGAAGGACTTTGAAGATAGAAGACTGGAAAGACTCTAAGAAGAGAGTGCTAAAATTTCGAATCATCCATAATGGAGTCTGCTAGAGCGCCCAAAGCTTAGCTCGAGTGAACACAGTCAGAATAGCCAGACATGCCTGACAATAGTATATTTGCACTGAGACAGAACTCCATCCGCTCGAGCGAACAAGACGGCAGAGTCCAAGTTAAATTAGAAACATCTTTCTAATTGTGCCCAAATCATTATTTTTTTAATCTTAATCAAGTTAGACAACCTTAAGCACGACCCTAAGGGTTATTTAAAGGACTCAATGGCTATTCTAAACCGACACCTCACATCTCAAAATTTTGAACTAGAGATTTAATTGAGAGAATTCTTCTCTAGAGATTTATTGAAGAGTTGTGCTGCCAAGTACTCTAAAGAGCCACGTTCTTCTACGTCCCTCGTAAAATATCATCTTCTTGCGTAGAAGATTTGATGAGTCAAGTGATGGATTGAGTCTGTTGCAATCAATGTTATGAAGTCGTTAAAGCATGAATCGAGACAAGGTAACTTCAGTCTTGAGATAGAAGATATCTGAGGAGGAAATCTGAGTTTCTTGTAATTGTGAGATTTATAGTGTTTGATTGTTGATCCAGTTTGAATCAGTGTGGTTTTTCACCCGGTTAGGGTTTTCTACATTATATTTGATGTCCTTATGGTGTGTGCTTTTTGAGTTTATTTTCTGCTGCATAGATTATTATTTTTTTACACTATTGGGTTGATTTGTTGAATAGACCAATTAGAAATCACGAACCCTAAACTTTCATCTCGGTTTTCACATTATTTTTATTCAAATATGTGAATCTTATCATGTGTAGGTTGCATTAGGTCATTCATATAGACTGTTGCATGCTAAAATACATGTTGGAAGTGTTGAAAAAGAACGCGATATCTTGAAACCCTTGAAAATTTTGATTTAAAGAACCTAGGGCCCAAGATCTCTGCGCCTATGTCCTTTTAAGCAAATCGGCTGGCGTTAATCGATATTCTGTATTGCATTTAGTTAGGATTCATATGTGCAGTGTTAAACTTGGATGTTTGGTTTGTTTCTGCACTCCGAATCACCATTTTTGTCACACACATCCCATAAAATCACAAAATCATAAAATCTAAAAAAACGCTCCTTGTTTCTTCTTATTCTATAAAATCAGAGAAGAAAATTAAAACAAAGTAAAAGATAGGAATCTTTTGCCACAATCGATGGGAGTAGAGATCAATTATTTTGAAGGATGCCATAAATTGTAGTGGTGACAAATGGATAGAGCCCCTTCAAAAGAACTAGAGTTGGTGGAACTTTTGAAGGGAAACTATAAAGCTGCTATGTGCAAGTTGATGTTCATAATTAAAGATGCTACTTGAAAGAAGTTTAACCCATGCTTGGACTTGATTAATTATTGCATAGTATGAAGATTATGGGTGCACTCCCAGGTAAAGGGGTACAGGAGCATACCTATTAAGTGAGGTACATGGATGAAGGCATTTATATGTTTATCTTCTAAGTTAATTAGTACTTGACATAATCTAAGCCAAGGACGAGATCGTTTGGATGAATGCATGTCTTGTATCTGTAATGACTAGACTTTAGGATTATTGAGGATTCTATGTTTTAGGGGTATTTCCTAAGAGGTTTTCTTAGGTTTCATGGAACTGATCACTTCTAACCTGAATGGAGCACTGAGAGGAGAGATTAGATCCCTACAAGTATATGTACATGTAACCCTACTGAAAGTAGGGCCAGCAAAACCTGACCTGACGTGTTAACCCGACCTAACCCATATATGAGCCGCCCAGCCCTAACCACACAATTTATGGGTTGGGTCATGGGTCAGATCTTTCCGATCCACATTTAAGTGGGTCGGGCTTAGGTCAACCCACTTGACCATAATTAACTCTCATATGTTCTTAAAATGAAGTTGGGTGGTTATAAAGCATTCACAAATAAGCTAGAGTTTGCACGAATTGGTTCAATGCATGCAAAACAAAAAGGTTGATGGACCTTGTCTCCACTTTTGAGCAATGGAAAACTTAGTAATGGACCTCCAATAGTTGTTAATATGAAATTGTGCTCAACCTAAGCTTACAAGTCAGTTTGGGTCAGGTTGGGTTGGTTGACTAGCTAGAAGGATGTGGGTTATGCAGGTTAACCCAAACCATAGTAACCCACAATGGCCATGTGGCTTACTATGGGTTGGGTCGGGTTGATCTATAGCATGTGAAGATTAAGACTGTCTGGCCCATTTAATAAAGTGGCTTAATGTCACAACCCGAGCCCGAGATTAAGATTAAATCCGAGATAATCTCGAGTCGTGACGCATACTTACTCCCATGAATTCTAATCACATCAAAATTCACAAGGGATATCAATACACATTATACGGAATATAACAAATATACATTGCTTATATTAAAACCAAAAGTTCATTTACATCATGTACAAAATTTATCACTTGCATATTTAAATACAATGCAAGGATCAAAAGTATGAAACATTCCAAAATTCATTTAACTCATAGTTTCCTCTCAAGTTTTCGTTTCAATATCATACTCATATGATATTGCTTTACTTCTATTCCACTAGTCCTCCTGGAGGAACCTGATTGGTTGTCTTCGCTGGTGCTGTGGCCTCAGAAGGACTGACATGGGCAGCTGTACCTGTAATGCCATCAATAACACTATGAATTTGACAATTCAGCAATGTATAAACAATTACATAATTTAACATGCTAATACATCATTTCATTTGTCTAAATCAAGTTAGACTAATACAATTTACCATTTAATTTAAATCAATATGAGTCTTTCATATTTGGCAAACCTACAATAGCATTTCATTTTAATTCATATCACATCTTCCTAAAAAGGAAGGAATCACATCTTCCATACGGAAGGAATCACAAATTGTGGGATTTATTAGTGCCCAGGCCAGGGACAACTGATATTACCACGGAGTTCCGGAAAACTCCCATATAATCTGCTGCAGCAGTAACAGCTCCAAAGAGTTTATAGAAATCACTATGTAGTGCTAGACTCAATGAACAATTCAATTAATCTTATCTCATTTTTAAACAACTATTCAGGTGTGTAACCATTGGTTTTCCAATGCACGTGCTATTCTCGATAGACATCACATTATAGATATACAATATGTGCATTGTTAGTCCCCGTAATTAACACTCATGGAGTTTAGACCATTATCAAACAATTATGATTAGTCTTAAACTAATTGGGAAAGCATTTCTACTCATGAGACGTACTCCAATTTCACGTAAAAATCCAAAAACCCAAAATCTATTGACCCCCAGGTCGCTCGAGCGAACTGCCAGAATTTCCACGAAACTCTGTTCAGTTCTTTCTCCTTCAACTCTTCTCTCTTTATCACACTTCTACAACCTGCAAAACAAATGGAACCTTCTGTTCCCCCTTATTCAACATCTCATTTATATCCCAAAAACAACACTTCTCATCCATTAACCATCACATAATCAATTCATTCATTCAAATCATCTCTTTTTCTAACAATAAAATTTGAAACTATATTCACAAATAACTACACATCAATAGTATCAAATCACTAATAACCATTTATACTTGCCTTTAGTTGAGGAAAACACAAAAAACCCTTTTGATAGCTTGAAGTTTGAGATCAAAGCTTCTTCAATCCAAACCCTACCTCTATAAATCAACCAACTTGAAGAAGAAGATGATATTCACACTCCTTTCCTTCAAAAATCACTTGAAAAGTCCTCTCCTAACTATTTGACAGCAAAGAAACGAAGAAGAAAACTCTCTCACTCTCTCTGCAATGCAATCCACCGACTGAAATGGCTGAGTTCATCTCTAACAAATATATATATAAAGGACCCAATTTACATTTTAACCCATTTATTTCACTACATTTCTAGTTTAAGTCAAATGAAAGCCTACTTGATTCATTTCAAGTCAAATGAAAATGTGTGTATTATGAAAATTATTGTACTCATCAAGATACACATGTTGGTATCAATTTTCATTACATTCAACGAAATACACTAAAATTCGTATTTACGAAAAAGTCCTCAGTTTCACTAATTTGGATCTAAATCTAACTCTAACAAGTCAATCTCAGTCAAACTCATTCCATTATACTTAATTCATTTGTCTGAGACTAATTTGACCCATCTTAGTCATTAATCACCATTAAGTTGATTAATCATGTTTAATCCACATTAATCTCGATTAATTAGAGTTAATCTTGATTAACTCGGGTTGGGGTGTAACACTTAAACCGTTTAACACGACCCTTCCCGTTTGCCATGCACCTCTAATTGCAAAGGCAGGAGGAAATAGTGGAAATATAGTCTCTTCGCAGATGGATGCAAGCACATGATGAACTACATAAATTCTGCAGTGTTCTTAGTATGATAGCTTATTTGTTTTGCTGTTTTCACTGTGTTTTGTGGTTGATCATAGGTCCCGTTGTGCACAAAACCATCAACAATGAACCATTTGGAAAAAAGTAATTATCTGTTAAGAAAGTAAGACGAATGGACCATTGGTGGGATAATTAAAGCTATGATAATGTGATCAGGAGCAATGCGTTTCTCTACCTTATTGTGACTTTGCATGCATGCAAGAGAAGCTCAGCTAGGGATGTAAATGGGTCCTCGAGGCCCTTTTTGGATCCGTGATCTAAATGGGTCCGGTTCCACCTTGGCTTCAACCCGTGGACCTAGGACTGGACATAATACCTTAATTTTTTGGAATCTCTCTTAAAAACTAGGTATTTTCCATATCATTATCTACTTAGACTAGGACCTGCCCCATATACGGTTCCGGTTCCAGATCCATATTCTCATTACGGTTCCGGTTCCGGAACAAACTAGTTACGAAACGGTTCAGGGTCACAGAAACCCACCCGTTTAATTACATCCCTGATCTCAGCTAGTAAAGAGACGTCACATTCCAAAAGATTCAGGTTTAAGCCGAGGTCCAAGAAGGAAGATGACGGCAACTAGTGCCTAAAAAGATTGTGGGCTGTTTTATTTTATGTTCTTTTCTTTTTGCCCGTGGTGTGGGCTTTCTTGGCCATTTGTGGTTTTCCTCTTGTTCAAATGGGGTATGCCCCCATGGGGTAATTGGTAAATGATCAACAGGCAATAAGTTGTGGTGGTAATTGGTAAATGCCACCTACCACCAGCTTATATGCTTTGGTTTTTTCCAAAAACCTTGATTAAGCAGATTTGTTGAGAGAGAAGAGACCTGAGGAGTCAATAATTGTTAATAACGAACATGCCAAACATCCAGCAAGCTGGTTCGAATTAATCAAAGACAAACAGAATTAACAATTCAATGTAGAAAGTCCTACCTTACCACGGCACCAAATAACATTGTCTTGAGGCAACCAATTTCATAAACATGCAGCTGATTTAGAGCATTAATTTTATCTGCCCACTGTGACAAAGGGCATTTTTAAAGAATATCCCAGTAAAAAACAATATAAAGTCGTCAATGAAATGAAAGAAACAAAGAAATCAACGAAGGACCAAAAACAAGAAATTGACAAATTCCAGTAAGCCAACTACTTGGTTGGGTTTTATTAGCATGCACTATTTGGGAGTCATCTATGTTTCTCATTCTCCTTGTTACTAACGACTATTTGAAAACTGCTTGAAAATCCGTTAGTTACTAAGGAAATTTCTTGTTCTAACAAACCAAGAGAAGATGACACCCAAGTAATTCTAAAACCCAAACCTCTCTCATATTTATGAATCCACCTAGGCAAATTCCTGCATTCTAGCACCTCCTCTCCAACGGTACTATCTCCGGCAATGGGTCATGAAACCATATCAGTTTTCTCGGCCCTTGACAATGCTAAGACTCAACTCTACCACTTCACTGCAATTATTATTGCTGGTATGGGATTCTTCACAGATGCCTATGATCTCTTCTGCATTACTGCGGTAACGAAGCTCCTAGGCCGCCTCTATTACTATGATCCCCAAACAACAAAACAAGGTGTGCTGCCGGACAATGTCAACAATGCAATCATTGGTGTTGCATTGTGCGGGACCCTTGCAGGGCAACTCTTCTTTGGATGGCTCGGAGACAAGCTCGGCCGTAAGAAGGTGTTGAAAAAACTTGAGAGACTACAATATTTTCATAAATTCATTGTGTTGGTTTTCATTAACAAAAACAATATTACTTACAATGAATGAGATAGAAACAACTTCTCTAATCTAAGAAAATGTTATAATGATAAGAGATCATAAATATCATCACATATCTACCTTAATATTTTTAACAGTGACAACCTTTCTAATGTATTATTCTCTGTTAGGTGTATGGCATCACACTCGTTACCATGGTTGGGTGTGCCCTTGCATCAGGATTGTCTTTTGGGTCCACTGCAAAGAGTGTCATCACTTGCCTCTGCTTCTTCCGATTCTGGCTTGGATTTGGCATTGGTGGCGACTACCCACTCTCCGCTGTCATCATGTCTGAGTATGCAAGCCAGAAGACGCGGGGTGCATTTGTTGCAGCAGTTTTTGCCATGCAGGGAGTGGGGATTCTGGTTGCAGGGGCAGTCGCAATGGCCGTCTCTAAGGCCTTCCTTTCCTCCTACCCAGCTCCAAAGTTCCAAGAAAACCAGGTTCTGTCGACCCAACCAGAAGGCGACTTTGTCTGGCGGATTGTTCTCATGTTTGGTGCGGCCCCAGCTGCTCTAACGTACTACTGGCGGTTGAAAATGCCAGAGACAGCCCGGTACACAGCGCTGGTTGAAGGGGACCACAAGAAGGCCGCTGCCAACATGTCGAAAGTTCTAGAAACTGATATAGCTGTTGAAGAAAGGACTGCCTTCGCTAAGGACTCATTTGGTTTCTTCTCTAAGGAGTTCATGACCAGGCACGGAGTTCACCTTCTTGGGACTGCTAGCACATGGTTTTTGCTGGATATTGCCTTCTATAGTCTCCAACTTACCCAAAAGGACATCTACCCGGCCATTGGGCTGTTACCCAAAGGTACTAAGATGAATGCGATTGAAGAGGTCTATAAGCTCTCCAAGGCAATGTTCTTGGTAGCACTCTTTGCCACTGTCCCAGGATACTGGTTCACTGTCTTCCTTGTCGATCGCATTGGACGGTCCATAATCCAACTCGGAGGGTTCCTCTTAATGTCAGTCTTCATGTTGATTGTTGGGATCCGCTATGGAGAACTCAGAGGCGATGAATGTAACGACGCTTCCCCTTCAGGATATTGCCATGGGAAGAAAACACAGTTTGTTATTCTTTATGGGCTTACCTTCTTCTTTGCAAACTTTGGCCCAAACAGTACAACCTTCATTGTGCCAGCAGAGCTTTTCCCAGCAAGATTCCGATCAACATGCCATGGAATTTCGGCAGCTGCAGGAAAAGGGGGTGCCATTATCAGCGCATTCGTAGTGCAAACTTATACATTATCAGGGGAAGAGACCAAGATCAAGAGATCTATCATTGGGCTTGCAGTGGTGAATTTCATCGGCTTTTTGTTCTCATTCCTGGTACCAGAAACAAAGGGAAGATCACTAGAGGAGATCTCTGGTGAGAACGGGAATCTTGAAAATGGTGTGGATCAGAAGACAAAGAACTCAAGTTCCGAAGTAATTCCGAATCCGAATATGGTTTAGTTGGGCATATGGTTTAGTTACTTTAAATTATCATAAGAATAAAAATGCATGCATTAACAGCGAACATAGATTTCTGTTATTGTATGTATGGAGTGATTTAGGAGTGTTTAAAATGTAATTTGATGTTTGTGAATTGTGATATTATGAAAATAACCATGTCCACATTCTATGAATCCAAGTTAAAATGAAAAATATAAAATCCTATAATAAAACCACAAAATAAAGAGAAGACAAGACAATTACATGGTCTACAAAATTTCCATATCTATAGGACAGCCATAGTTTTCTTCTTCAATAGGGAAACAAGGATTACAATGCTGCAATGCTTCAAGTTTCTCTCTCTCTCAAAAAAAACTACAAAATAAAGAAAAAATTCTTTCTATCTCTTAAGATATGTGTTTTTAGTACAACATTAATAGGGTTCCAAAACCACTTTCCTTGTTGTCCTTTCCACAAGGAAAGAAGGGTACCCCACTGATCGTGAAGTAACGGCCTTTCTCTAAAACCGCATGTCTTGAGTCTCAAAAGAGTCCTAACACAACATATGTGACTGGTTTTTGGAGCTTTCTTTATGTATGAAGATGAAACTTAGCAAATTTAAGTTCACAAGTTTACCTAACTGAAATGCTTGGTTATGATATTAGAAAGATAGCAAGAAGTTAGTTGTAGGACCATGAATTTAATTGGTTTTTGTCAAGACCGAACTCCCAAAAATAACATTGCGTTGTTAGCTTTCATAATTTAAGGTTGGGATTTTGTTTCTGAATGAGTTCTGATTCTGGAATCAGAAATGACAAAATATGGATTGTTTAATTTTGTGTATTGATCTTAATGTTGATTAATTTGAGATGTAATAGTGCAATTTCTTCTTCTTTTTAGGGAAATCTGATGAGCTCCTTGGAATTTATAAACTGTGAAAATGCTTAGAGTGAGGAGAAGTGACAGAAATGAAAAGAGAAGGCCATTCGAAGCGGCCGTGACCTCCAATAGTCCTGTAGAATTCATGTAATTCTACTTCCTTGCTCAATGTGAGCCTTACAATTTATTAATTTCCACTGATAGAATTAAGGAAGCTATCCAGCTAAAAAGATATGCGGTTGACTTATTTTAGTAGATGAATCCGCCAGCTGAGAAAATGAGGTGTAGCCATGTCATGATATGAGGAAGGTTTGCCAACTGAGTAGATGATGGCATCCATGAGATGATTCGCTGAATTATGGCAGGTTGAGAAACTAAGGATTTGGGTGTGGTGCACAGCATTCTCCCCCACGTAAAAAAATGCACTTGTCCTCGGCTGAAATCTGGGAACTGTTGTTGGATGACATGCCAAGGTTCTCATGTTGTATCTTCTGGTGCGGCACCTATCCACTGAACTAAAACCTCGGTGACAGCTCGATTTCTACATTTCACCATCCGACAGTCCAGAATCTTTAATGGTATGATCTGGACAATTCCATCTTCATTAATTGCTGGAAATTTTGTAGAAGAGACTGTGCTTGAACCTAATTTCTTCTTGAGACAAGATAACATGGAATATCAGGCGGATACGAGACCCCTCAGGTAAGGCTAATTTGTATGTGACCGGTCCGATACAGTTAATGATCTTATAAGGTCCAAAAAATCGAGGTGCAAGTTCGACCGAGTGATGGAGAGCCAACGACGATTGTCGATACGATTGTAACTGTAGGAATACTCAATCATCAACTTGAAAAACTCATTTTGTCTGCTTCTTGTTAGTTTGAACATTCATGCGTTCCTGGGCTCCAAGGATATTTTCTTTTGAGGATCTGTAAAATTGCATCACGATTTCACAATTCCACATCAACATTGTGTACTAAGGAGCCTCCATCATATGAAATTAAGGTTGGTGGAGACCGTCCATAAACAACCTCATATGGGGTCATTTTAGTGGCTTCATGACAGGTGGTGTTGTACCACCATTCGGCACAGGCTAGCCATTTAGCCCAATTGTTGGGTTTGGTGCTTGTAAAACATCGTAAGTATGTTTTGAGGGTACGTTTTACAACCTCTGCTTGACCATCGATCTGAGGGTCTTAGGTCGTGCTCATGCATAACTATGTACCATGTAATCGCCATAATTCTTTCCAAAATGCACTAAGGAATATGGGGTCTCGATCACTCACTATAGAGGTGGGCATACCATGCAATTTGAATACATTTTTAATGAAGGCATCTGCCACACTTATCGCCGTGTAAGGATGAGCCAAATGAATGAAGTGTGCATATTTGGAAAGGCAGTCCACTACCACAAAAATGACTGTGTAGCCTTGGGACTTTGGCAACCCATCTATAAAGTCCATAGATAGATCTATCCATATTTGCATTGGGATGTGGAGAGGTTGCAATAGAGTTGGGCTTTTTATGCTTTCCACCTTGTTCCTTTTTCACACGTCGCATTCCCTAACCTATTTCTTTATAAAGGATTTCATTCCTTTCCAATTGAAGGTGCGGGAAATGCGCTTATATGTTTGTTTATAACCGGAGTGTCCAGCTGATGGGCTGTCATGTAACTCTTGAAATATTTTAGCACGAAGAGAAGCAGAAGATGGTAGTACTAGACAGTCCTTGTATCTTTGTAACCCATCATGGAAAGGGATACCTGCTCCTTGCCACTAGTGAGTCGTGTAATGAGGCTCATCAATTCATCATCATCTTGGTATGCTCTTTTTATGTCTGATATACCATCCCAAATGGCTTGTGAAATGGCACTAATGTCGCTATCTTCAAATTATCGTGATAATGAGTCAATTGCGGTATTTTGTGATCCCATCTTATACACAGTTTCATAATCATACACCATTAACTTTGTCAACCATTTCTGTTGTATTGGGGTGACAATGCGCTGAGTGAATAAATGTTGGAGGCTTAAGTGATTTGTCATGACAATTAAGCGACGACCAAGAAGATAAGGCCGCCACTTTTCAACTGCATGCACCATAGCCAGTAATTCTTTTTCATATGTAGAGTACCCCAAGCCTTTTCCTGTCAATGCCTTGTTGATATAAGCGATCGGTCAAGAATAGCATCGATTCTAGTATCGGATGCATTGGATTCTATGATAAATGGTTGGCTAAAATTTGGTAGTGCTAGCACCGATGTCTTTGTCATGGCCTCTTTCAATGTTTTAAAGGCCTTAGAAGCTTCATCTGTCCAGAGGAACTTCTGGTAATATCCAGTTAACCCCAAGAACCCTCGCAACCTCTAACATTGTGTGGTTCAGGCCAATTCACCACTGCTGCTATTTTTTATGGGTCGGCCCTGACTCCATTACGGTCATTAATATGGCCCAAGTATTCAACGCTAATGCTACCAAAGGTGCACTTTGAGCGTTTTGAAAATAACTTGTCATCCCATAGGAGTTTGAAAGTTGTCCTCACATGTTGCAAATGAAAGTCCCAATGAGTGTTGTAAATGAGGATATCATCAAAGAAAATTAGAATAAATTTTCTTAGAAAATTACAAAAAATATTATTCATTGAACCTTGGAATGTCGAGGGAGCAATGGTGGGACCCAAAAGGCATGATGAGGAATTCGTAGTGCCCTTCATGTGTCTGAAACACTGTCTTTGGAATGTCAGTCTCATGAATCCAAATTTGGTGATACTCAGATCTGAGGTACAATTTTGTGAAGAATCGCAAACCATGCAGTTCATCTAACAACTCATCCACCACTGGTATTGGATATTTATCCTTAATGGAAATATCATTCAAAGCTCGATAATCTACTCACATTCGCCATGTGTCGTCTTTCTTGCGTACCAACAACACTGGTGAAGAGAAATGGTGGTACTTGGCCATATGATTCATGTGTCTAGCATTTTTTGAACAATTTTTTCATTTTCATTCTTTCGGAAATATGGGTATCGATAAGGACGAACATTAGTTGGTACAATGTCGGGCTTGAGCTTAATGACATGATCTTGTGCATGTGTTGGGGGCAGTTCAATAGGCACCTTAAACACATCATCAAAGTGGGTTACTAAGTCAGTGACTACCTCTGGTATTTTAGGTTATGTTGGGACATGATTTATGTTGCATAGATGCATCAAGATTCCATGTTTGATTTTATCAAATGAACGAATCATAGTCTCGTTAGTTACCAACTCAAGTTTGTTGTTGTGAAGGCCATCAAGTTTGTAGTTGGTGCCTTGAATATTGAAGCTCATTTGCAATCGTGAGAAATCCCACCGAACTTCACTGAGTGATGAGAGCCATTGTACACCAAGAACCATGTCATACGTACCTAGTAGCAAGATACAACAATCAACATTGCATCTGTATTCTCCAAGTTGTAAGGGTATATTGCAACATATTCCGTTATTAGTGAACTTCTTACTATCAGCCACCGCTACTTTGAATGGCTTTTCCTCTAGAACCATGTATCCAATTCGTTTAGGCAACCCAATATCAATGAAGCTATGTGTACTCCCATAATCTTTTAGTACTATAACACCCCGACCCCGCCTAAGTACGATTTACACCTAATTAATCTCGATTAGGTGTCTATGCATGTTTTGGATGATTTGATGATGGATTAGGTAGATTATTGGGTTTTTTTTACCATGGATTAGGTAGATTTATAACTTTCAAATATTTTTAGGGTGCACGTATGGTTTCTATTTCGACGAGTTTTCATGTGCATCGCATAGAGCATGATGTCACCTTCGATTTATGTGTTTGGACCCAGACCATTTGGACGACCCATTTCTAGGCCCATTTCAATAATGAAGCCCTTTTCCCACAAATTCCAAAGGACTTGCATGCAAAGTCCAGTCTAAAATATCCTTTAAATAGTCAGCCCTTTCAATAGTTTCTCATTCGTTTGTTTTCATTTTCGGCTGAAGCCTTCTCTACTTCTCCTCTCAATATCTTCTCCCTTCCAATCTCTTCCAAAAGTAGAGCAAGAAATCTTGCAAGTGGGCTTGGGGTGATTCCATCTTCATCTTCTTCACTATCTTCATCTTCTCCAACGGGCTATTCTTCCTCAACTCATCCCATCTTCCCCATGGGTAAGCATTCACCTCTCATTCTCTTTCTCTTACTTTCAATCAGCCAAGAGAAGCTAATTTAGTGCATGCATGTTACTTGGATTTCATTCATTACATTCACCATTGTAGAGATTTGAGGAGAGCTTGTATAATTGGGGATTATGATTAAATTGAATCAAGAAGAGAAGATTAGAGTGGAAGATCACCAAATTAAGACAAGTATTGAGCAATTTAGATTTATGCATGTGATTGATTCATTGATTGAACAATATTATTCTCTTGTATGTTGATTCAGCCTTTTTCATTTGAATTAGATTTACAATGTAAAATGGATTTTTATATAATGTTTATTTGGAAGTTGAAGTGGGTGTGAGTTGATGAAATGGAATGTGGAGAGCAATGGAAGCTCAATTTGTGTTGGAAATAGTCTATGGAATACTTAAAAGTGTTTAGATCATAAATGGGTTTTGAAATGATTCAGACAGAGCCATTATAGGTTCTACACGCAGGGAGTTCAGTCAACTGTCAGTCAACTAACATTGGGTTTGATTCAAGTAACAGAATACAAGAAAAATGCAAAAATTGGAGTTCGGTCAACCGACACCCTCCGAACTTGACCGAACTACTTCAATCAACAGAACTGAATGGCCTTTTTCTTATAGACTTACTTTGGTTCAATGTTGGTGAACCGAAATGCCACTCTCGGTTAACCGAAAGGTAACCGAACCCCTACTGGGTTCCTTTTAACCATAAACGAGGTTTTATTACTTAGACTTATGCATATGATTATCATGGCCAACCTTGAGGATGACGGGATATGTACACTAAATCCATCAGGTTGTAGGAAACGGAAAGACCTTGTAGATTCATAAAAACGGAACCCTTGACTATTTATCACAGCCCAATGTAAATTCTAAGCTTGAGAGATCTTAGAGCTAAGATCATCTCATGTAGCCATCCAATTCATCTAGAACTTCACCATGGGTGTTGATTTAGAGGATTTCAATGTACCTTGCGCACACACAAAGTGATACCAAAGAAATGTAGCGCGTACATCGAATCATCTAAAATTACATTGTAACGGACAGTTAGAGACGGTGGGTAATTAGATTAGGTTTTGCCAGTAAATTACCTTGATTCGATTAATCTATTTGCATTTGCATATTGAGATTGATTTATTTATTGCCATCAAATATTCAAATACTTGTTATACGCATTATTCGTATTATTCTCAATTGTTATTACTATTGTGTTACAAAGTATCATACATTAATGTGATACGCGGACTTAGTAAATGATTAGATTGATTGGAAATGATTAGTAGGAGTTGAAATGAATAGAGTGGAATCGCATTGATTCAATATGGATTGAATAGAAGTGAAAATTCTTACTTAAGTCCTATTGATTGATTTGAATGGTTTGACTCTACTTAGCGTCGACCGTTTGATACTCGATGGGGTTGAAGTTCGATTTAGTCTGTGTGAATATTGCTGTACAGTAGGTAGTCTGAAACACCAGAACTTCAAAACCAGGTAGCCTAGAGAACTTTTGGCCAGGTCACTGGTGACATCCCAACATATGTGCTCTCTATTTAGGGAGGATGAACAAAGGTAGTAGCTAACTAGAAAATGTATGTATTCGATTTATGATTCGAAAAGGCATGACTTATTCATAATGCACAATGTGCCTAGTTGATTATTATATAACATCTTTTAATCTTCTGTCGATAATTCGAATTTCATATAACATGTGTGTTAATTCATAATTGCTCATATATTGTTGAATCGTCGATTCATGGTGCTACAGTTGGTGTCACAAAAATATGTTGCTACAGTTGGTGTCACAAAAATCTAGGAAATTGAGGAGAACTAGCATTCCCTCCGTGATTAGAGTGAAGGAACTTAGGGTAATTGGATAGCTTCAACCATCGGAGAGCGTACAAGAGCTGAAATCATGGGTTTAGGATTAGACTATGCATTTATGTTACTTTGCATTAGTTTATGATTATGCATGTGATTATTTTTTATTTGTATTTGTATTAGGAATGTGTTTCTATTAAGGTAAAGCATCAAGTAGCTTTCTTCGCTAGAGTACTTTTGTACAATGCATTTAGGAGATTTAAAGTATTAGGCTTGTTAATGATAAATTGTAAGTGTATTATTGGAACTTTAATGGACTGTTCAAGCTTTGATATGATGATGTGCCGTCTTCCTCAATTTAAAGGTACATTGATGGATGTCTGTGACTAATCCTCAAACGCGTGAAGTGGAATTCTCACCTTCGTAGATTCAAAATTGGTCCGGAATAGGTGCGGATTTATGAGAATACGCATGTCACACCTTGAGAACTACTGTAATTGGGGAATTCTCGGGCCTGGGATTTGACTGGGATTTGACAAGTACACAAACCGGAAGCCACTTGAGAAGTCCTTGTACACGCATCGTTTGAGGACTCGTTGATCCGCATAGAGCATATACGGGAATTTGAGTTTGTTCCTCATCATCTTGTGTTGGTATTTAATCTTCTTCTTTAGCATATTCAAATTCTTCAAGTATGGCCAGTTGCCCCTCACAACAGTGGCTTAGTTTGAACTTTTCATCACAGTTGTAGCAGAGTCATAGTCGACACCACTCGTTCATCTCAGCAATCGTTAACTTTTTTGGAGGGTTTCGATGTCCTTGCTAGCTGATCTAGAAGAAGTTGTAGGTAGAAGGGTAGCTGCTCTTGGTGGCTGTGGTTGTATATTCCGCCTATGAATTACAACTGATTCTTCAGGTAAAGTGGCTAACTGATAAGCGTGGGCAAGGGTGACATGTTGGGACATCTTTACACCCAAGCGAATGTCATCTCGAAGATAAGAAATAAAGCATCCAGCCAAGAATGGTTCAGGAAGCTGCATATTCCTATTGATCAATTGTTCGAACTGTGTTTGGTATTCTTGAACTGAAGAAGTTTGGCGAAGTTTGGTTAATGCTCCGCTTGACTCCTCACTTTCAGGTGGTCCGAACCTTGCATGTAAGGTGTGTGAGAATTGAGCCCATGAGATTGTACCCATAGTCTTCTTTATCCACCGATACCAAGGTATTGCATCGCCCATCAAGTGCATTGAGGCCAATTCAACCTTCTGTTCCTCCGGTACTTGATTGAACCGTTGAAATTGCTCTGCCGAATATACCCATCCATCCGGATCCGCCCCAGTCCTCATTGATTCTGGGAAAGTCTAGACCGATTATACGTGTTTGCATGTGGGTATTTTCGCTAAGGTCAAACACTCCATCATTATCAGGTTGAGAATGTAACCAAACTATTTCATCACTTTTCTTCTCTAGATTTGTTAGCTTATGAAGTATTTCTATTAACAATGGTCACATCTTTGCTTTCTTTGAGAGCCATGATTTCAGCCTCGACCTTTTGAAATTGCGTGCCATGCCCTCCATTCGCTATTGTCGAGGAACGACTACTCTGATACCAAATGATGAGTTCCTTGGAATCTATAAACTAAGAAAATGCTTACAGTAAGGAGAAGTGATAGAAAGGAAAAGAGAAGGCCATTCGAGGTGGCCGTGACCTCCAATAGTTCCACATGATTAATGTAATTCCACTTGTTGGCTTCATATGAACCTAATAGTTTATTATAAGGAAGTTATCTAGCTAAAAAGATATGTAATTGACTTATTTAAGTATATAAACCTGCCAGCTAAGAAGATGAGGTGTAGCCATGTCATGATTGATTGACATGGTAAAGGTTTGCTAGCTGAGAAGATGATGGCATCCATGAGATGATTGGTTGAATTATGGCGAGTTGACAGATCTAAGGGGTTTGGGTGTGGTGCACGTCAAAATCCTTATGACCAAATTCTCTAGCATGAGGGACGACTAGAGGTGCAATCGTATGGAAGGATTAACTGAAAATATTCAATCATCAAAACATTACAATTCAAAAACCTTTAGAAAGAAACACAAAGTTGTTTGTAAAATGATAACTAGACAAATGCTACCTTTTCACAAATCCATGAATGTTGTATAATGTGACATGTTTTATGCCCTGTAATTGAAGAAACTGGTTGATTGGGTGAGAAGGTATGTCACGACCCAAATTCAAGGGGCCTGTCAGATTCTAGATCGTGATTATTAAACAATATTCACCACGCATTCATCAAATAATTTCCACAAGGAATTAGGCATTTAGTTCAAAATATAATTCCAATTACATTATAAATATCAATAATCTCTGAGTAATCAAACTTCTTATGTCCTGACTCAAATCAATAGTGTGAAATAAATTTCCTAAACAATGGCTAATCCCTCCATCCACTATTTGAACTTTTCTTGTTCTCTCCCTTCAACCACGCATGCCGAAATCTACGTGCTGAATGTCATTCTACTCTGGCCCACCCACAACGTGATTACCTGAATGGACAACACAACATGATCAGTATTATTGGTGAATGAATTCTCCTAATTACACAAACAGCATAGAACATAATATCACATAAATAACAAGTCTGAATCAATAGATCAATTACCATTACAGGTACATTCATATACATATTCATGCTCATGCACATTACCAATCCACCAAGGCTTATTGTAGACATGTATACCGGCCACCATGGCCCTGTCTCATCAAACACGCCATCAAGGACTAGCCAATATAATGGCCACCATGGCTAGAAGCCATCAATCATCCAGACACTAAGTCCAACATCCCAAATTTAGGATCCAGTGCAGAACATCTCATAATCACATAACAACCATGATATGAACAGTAAATAATATAATTGAACACATACGTACAACAACGTGGGCCCAACCCACCATCCAGATTCATCTTTGCCTCCTCATTTAGACATAATTGATAGTTAACAGTGTAGAGGTGTTCCCACCTGTTCATCATTAGCCCTATCCAAACTACTAATAAACAAGGCATTCAGGATTCTATAATATTTAATATAAAATAATAGGATCATGAACAAATTCAAGATAATTTCATAATTAAATTAAAGGTCCTGACATGATCCCTAAACCAGTAGGGTCTTAGTGTGTTTAATCTCAAAAATTAGACCCCTTTCTTTTACACAGAACTCCTCTAAAGAAGAGTATTAATCATCTTGATTTAGGGTACACGAAACAGTGGGCCCACTACCCTAACACATGTCAAATCTGGTCCTTAGGGTCACCCAAGGGTGTGTTTTCATAGCAGGGGATCCAATTCATCATCATTAGATGGTTTCCCGAAGTCCACAATACCAAAACAACCTTAGCTAACACATAAAAGTGTTCTCACGCATGTAATCATATGGTTGTTGGATGGTGGGCTCCACTCCTCATGGGTGCATCACTACTAAGGTCACCCAAGGGTCCTCTCTAGGATGTGTGGTCCTGATCTCTGATCAGGTCCGCTGATGGGTCCCACAACCCATGTTGACAATCTACCATGTTTTCCTCATCTTCACGCATGGGACTCTTTGAGTCTATTGGACAGTGGGTTGCTCTGATCCGAATCCCAGATGTCCCACTTCTCTATGGTCACCCAAGGGCCCCACACCTGATGACCGGATTTGATTTCAAATCCTATGGCCAGATAGTTCTTAGTAGGCCCCAACGACACAGTCACATTATATTGTAACAGACGCCTCTCCTGCACCATGGTAATTGGATGAAGGTCCAGGTGGGGTCCACTCCCCATGGGTCGTCCACCTTAAAGGTCACCCATGGCTCCTCTCATGGGTCCCTAGACCAAATCTCCCATCTAGTGGGCCACTGGGTCCCATAACCCCTTCTTATCAAACTCTGTCATTGACGACAGGCCTCTGTATTCTGAATATTGCCTAACACTCAACAGTTAAAGGAGAAACAGGTATTAACAATTCTCTAGAAGTTACACTCTTCACAATCAAGATGTAAAAGATTCTCAAAAGAGTTTCTATATAATCCTTAGATACAGTCATCATTACGGTAACTGCAGTAATTCAATTTCAAATAGGATCATACACCATCATCAATCCCCTGATTAATTCAATTTCAAATAGGATCATACACCATCATCAATCCCCTGATTAAAACATCTAAATAATTGGGGGAAGATCCACTCACCTTTGATAAGCGATCGTTGCCTTCGCAATGTGCGGACGTGAATAGGACATCCGATGATCATCTTCCCACTGATTGGCTTCCTCCTCTTCCCCTGGATTTCGTTCACAAACTATCATTCTCAGATTTTTCTCTTAAAAGCTAGAAGATAATTCCATACCAAGGGATGTTCGATGGTTGCCTATATATATACAGAGATGAGAGAGTCCTAGTCCTTCTCTCGTACTTCTAATTAGGGTTGTTGTACAACTCCTTTCCTTTTTCCAATCACCATATACGTGAGACTTTCCTAATCCATAAAATAAGTAAACAACTAAGGGTCTTACCTAGGCCAACTAATCCTGGGCCCATGTAACTCGGGATATTACAAGGTATTAAATAAATGGAGAGTTCTATTGGCACCACAAATCTTGCTCTCCCACCATACTAAAAGACAAAAAAGGTAAATTTTTCCTAAACTACCCCTCCTCCCTCTCCCTCTCCCTCCTCTCCCACATGACTGAGACTGGGTCAAACTTTGTTGTCCATATCGATAATCTCATTACTCCCCCTGAAATGAGGTCGAGTTAACGATGCAAGTTTGATACACAATTGCTGAGAAGCATTAAGAACAAGAGGCTTAGTGAAGATCATGGTTTAAAATATCGGCCGATACCGGTTCGTATCGGCCGATACGAACCGGTATCGGCCTAGACCGAGCCGATATTTTACTGCGATATCGGTATCGGTACTGTATCAATCAATATCGTCAAAATATCGGCCGTTACGGCCGATATTTTCAAAATATCGGTTGTAACGGCCGATATGACCGATACAGATGAAAACTTAAGGGGAAAAAAAAAAAAGAAAATGATGAGGAAGAGAAAGAAAACTATGGGTACTGATTTGATGCATTTGCAAGAAAAATGAGAGAAAAAACCCATAGATGATAGATCTAAGAAGCAGTTATAGGAAAAAAAAAAAAAAAAAAAGAAAACAGAGAGGAGAAGATGGGGTCCAAGTACCTGTTGGGCGAAGCTCCTGCCGCCAGCCGCCACCTGCATCCGCCTATCATTGTCTCCTCCCCTCTCCCTCTCTTCCTTCTTCTTCTTCCCTTTTCCTCTTCTCTCTTTCCCTCTTCGTTTTTCTTTTCCCCTGCGGTTTTGCCTCTATGGAGTACTGGAGTAGGCTGGAAGCCTGGAATTGGGAACGTCAGAACACAGAAGTCAAAACCCTTGATGGGTCTTTTAACCTTTTGGCTAGGTTGTGAGTCTTGCACCATTTGTCCATAGTATAACTTATGTGGGCTCTATTGTGGCCCACTTTTTTAAACCGTTGGATGTGAATTTTATTTCAATTAGGGTCAAATTTTAATTGAGTAGTAGATGGGTCTATGAAGAGGGGGTCAATTTAAAAATGGGCATTAATTAGCATAAGGGGCCATATTTAGTGATCTTTAATTAGAATGAAATTTTGTAAAGCCCGTAAGTAGATTATTTTTTTCCTTTTTCTTCTTGGGCAATTTAGGTTTTTTTAATCATCAATCTAACACTGAACCTATTTCTATTAGAGAAAAATCTAACCAAAAGCCTTTAGAAATGGAGGCATTTATTTCTAACAATTTACATTCTTTTATAAATGAGCTCCCTGTGGAGCCTACAACATTCCCAAAAAAAATCTACACATATTTTCTTTCATTTTAAAATACAAATAGGACCTACTTATGAAAATAATCTAAACCAAACAAATGACTCCCATTAAATGGTCCCTCAATAAATTTTAATCAAATAAGAATTAAGTCTAATGTCACATTGATCACTTATAAATATAGAAATAAAATATTAAAGAAAAACCCTTGTTTTAATTGTTGTGTTTAACCAAAATAGAAGTGTTCTACAGTAATGAATCTAACAATGGATCTACATACAACCTACTGGTTTCTTTTTACAAAGCTTATATAAGGGTGATGGTTGTTGTAAGAAATTTAGATATGTGTTATATTGATGAATTTATAAATTATAATAATGGGCTCAGAGATTACATGTTATAACTTTATATTTTAACAACTAAAAGTTTAAGCAGCGCGCGATACAAGCTTTCATGAGTTAGGGGACCGAGATTTTGATTTATTGTTGTTGTTAATGTTAAGTGACATTGTTTTCCAGCATTTTCTAATATTATGGATTTTTTGGATATTTTTTTAATTTTTTTCGGATTAAAAATTTTTTTCACACCGCGACGACCGCGACAGACCGATAACCGCGACCGATACCGATATCATATCGGTTTTTCGGCTCGGCCGATACCGCGACCGAGACCGAGATTTTAAACCATGGTGAAGATGTCTACAAGGTGAATAGAAGATGAGACAAACTTTGTTACTCACTGACCCATTACCATTTTCTCACGTATAGAATGATAGTCCAATTCAATATGCTTAGTACGGGTGTGAAAAACAGGATTCATAGTCATATATAATGTACTGATATTATTGCACAAAAAAAAGTGTTGGAGGTTGCAAAAGATGGACATCAACAACAACCAAGTAGGTTTTTCTACTGTGTAAGCCGTAGATCTGTATCTGGCTTCAAAAGATGACCAAGAAATGGTAAGCCACTTCTTGGCACACCAGGAGATTAAATTTCCCGCTAAAACAAAGAGGACATGTTTTGATATTGAAGGTGTAGAACCAGTAGAAACAATAGCATCTCCAAAATGGAATATTATCAACTTATTTCCATTTCCAGACATAATATTAACATTACCAAGAATAGGGAGTTTTGAAAATTACCAACATTTCCTTTCATCCAAATGTGGAAACGGGACATTGACTTGGGTGTTGGAAAAGTGCCATTACTGCTAATGCTGGAAGCGCATCGCCCGATTTGAAAGGCATGCATGTATCAATTCCAACAATTGACACCTTTGTGGTTACAACTTCCCATAAATCTGATAGGCAACTTCCTCCAATTCCTCATGTGTTTTCTTTTGATCCGGATGAATGTGGTTCTATGTAACTATATTCTCTGCATTACTATTCTAACCAGTTCGGATGAATCCTCGTCCTTTGAATGAGAACATTTGGTCCCCTTGGCAATGACAACCACCTTTCTCTCCCTTATTAATTCCACCATTTTTTCACCAATAAAAGTCATTGTCTGATTGGGAGTCTTTAGCAGCTTGGCCTTTGTTTCTCATTTCATTGCTTAAAAGGAGGATAATATAATGACATCATGGTAAGACTGTAAGACAGTAGATTCTGACAACATGAACACACGTTTTTTTGTCAAAAGCCAGTCAATGACAAGAAACAATTTCTTATTTTCAGGACAATGCATCCAATGGCATTCAACTCATCACAAATATATTTAAAATCTTTTAAATAATTTGAAAGAGAAGCTAACATACCCTTTTTAAGACTTTGTTGTATCCATGGGATTAACTCAAAGTTGTGAGATTTAGAATCTTGGGTGAACTCTTCCTCTAATGCTTGCAATACATTGGTGGGCATTACTAAATAAACATTCATGTGAATAACCTCCTCCAAGAGCATTAGGGCTACTAGAAGGTGTTCCATTTTTTTCCATGAAATGAAGTCTGGAATGAGGATGCAACGCTTTGAATAGCGCCACCATATTATTAGGGTTGTCAATGGGCGGGCCCGGGCTACACCTCATATATGCGGGCCGAGCCTAGGACGAGCCAAAGCCCTCAAAACCCATGGCAAGCTTACAATATTGAAGCACTTACCTTACTCTCAAGGGACAGGCCAGGCTAAGTTTGAAAGAATGATTTCTTTACTAATATTATTATATATATTTTTTTTTCTTTTTATTATTATACAATGATGCTAACCTTCCTTTAATCGGTGTGCATTGCAATGACTTTTAAAAGAATGCATTGCCTAGGGGTGTACACTGATCGGATTGGTTCGGATTGAGCCAAATCTGTCACCAATCCGTTACCTACAGATTGATGGATTTGGAATACATCACCAATCCATGGTTGTTAAAAACCAATCCAATCCAATCTGTGGAGGACTAGATTGGATCGGATTAATCCATTCAGTCCGTTTAATCTAATGTTAAAAGAAAGATATCAAACATGCTGTAAAAAATTTCATATTTGACCCCTTAAATTTTTTTTTCTTATTATATATTTAGACATCTTAACTTATATTTAAACCCCTTAATTTTTTTTATTTATATTTAATGTCAATGGATCGGATCGGATTGAATCCGCGGATTGAGGGTTAAATCCGTCACCGATCCGTTGCTAACGGATTATAAGATTTTCAATCGTCACCAATCCGTTTACCTTCGAATCGATTAAAAATCCGTGGATCGGATCGGTTTTACGAATTGACGAATTTTTTGTGCACCCCTGCATGCAATAAGTTACTTTATCCTTTTATAAAAGGGGGATATTCCTATGCATCCTTCCCTCACCATATGCTGAGGGAAAAACTTAATGGGGCCCACCTAGGGACCCACTAATCATGAGACTTGTGAGGGATGGGGAGAGACATCTTGGATGAGACCATATATCAAATTTTAGGTAAATCCCATTTCTCTAACCCCCTTCATTCGTGGCCCACAAATTTAATGATTTTATATTAAAAGAAAAAAATTTATCCCTCGATCCAATGGTCCAATCCATTTGGATAGGTGAAAATTTAATGAGTTTAGTGTACTTAAGGGGGTTCCATGTGTGTGGATGGTTTGGATGTGTTATAAAGTCAACCCTACTATGTTGTCCCTCATCATAACATGGTGACGGATGGAGGCACATGAATTTTCTCTTTATAAAAATATGATTTATAATTTAATAAAATTAGCTAGTTTAATAGTATTGAACGTTTTAATGTATGAGTTACAAACTTTTAACTCTAGATGTGGGGTCCACTTAAATGAAACAACAACATTCTTGAAAGTAAGGGGATAGAAAGAAATCGGCATCGATCAATAGTTAGTGGCTAAAATTTAACCCCACTCAATGTTGATATTGACGGCCATCCATCTAAACTCTCAAACTTCACTAGTTTACATTGGTGAAAATCAGTTTGATAAATGACAACTTGAATTCTCTTTTAATTGAAGAATATATATGTTTGTGTTGTACTAATGTAGAATCAGACATACCATTCAAAAGAAAATATAGATTCAAACATAGAATTAAATATTGTAATCTATGGGGATATCCATAAAAAAATTATAAGATTTGGTTATTATTATTTAACAAAATATTAAATCTCTATCATTAATTGCTAATTAGAGTTCATTATAAGATTTTTTGTAAAAATCCATATATCTATATGTATTATACATATTATTTATTTTATATATTAATGACGAAGCCAAGTCAGGCCCCCACAGACCAGCTAAGTCAAGCCAGATTGTATGGTTGCAAGCCTTTTAAAATTGGGCTCTACCATACCCTCAGGCTTTAGGATAAAAAGAAAACCCCTACTTTGAGTGCTTTTGTAGGCCGGGCCCCCTTGTCAAAGAGCTAAATTGACGGCACTACATGTTATCATGGACCTTGATTTAACATCTTTTTTTAATTATGGATAACGATGGGTCGGGTTTAAATGGGGACCAGCCCCTGCCTGCTCCTATTAAGGGTAGATTTGTTACTGTAATTCGTGGGGTTTGGGTCTAAGTTTGTTTTTTTTTTTTTTGTGTAAATGGTTCGGGTCTAAGGTTGGGTATAATTTTCCAAACGCTTAGCCAGTCGGGTTTAGGACGGATTTAGATTTTGTGTATGTCTAACCTATCCCGCCTTGCATGTGTTCACATTATATATACTACAGAGTAAAGTTGTGCATATGAGATTTTGTAGTAAGAAGTGACATTTTCTTAGATGTCTCATTGGTATTTCCACTGTCTGATACCTGCCTGATTTCCATCCCTACCTTTCGTAGATTTTTTTTTAATTCAAGTTTTTTTTTGTATATACCCCCTAGGATTTATAGAATTTACAAATAGGCCCTTGTGGTTTCAGTATCTGCATATACGCTGGCCTTTTCATTTTAATGCCTTCCATGTCCCTTAAATCACTAGTCTTCACGAGAATAGGTGACCACCAAAAGGATTGTGTTGATTTTTTTAATATAAAAATGCTAACTTTGCACTTAAGTTCATTAAACAAAAATATGTCATTATTTATAAAAATACCATTAATTTATCCCACATCCCAATCGTCCATCTCAAATTCTCCCATGCACATAAAGCCTAATCATGTATTTGAAACTCTCATCAATCTAATAGTTGGTTGTGTATGGATTGATAAAAATGGATTTATGTACGGTTACTCTCTCCCACTAAATGTACTATAATAATTAGGGATGGCAATGGGTCAGGTTTAAACGGGGATCCGACTTGCCCCGCCCCACTCCTGTTAGGGAGGGTCTGGTATTGATTTTGTTAGAACGGGGGTGGGTTTGGGTTTTATTGAAGTAACCCGCCCCACCTTGTATATATGTATAAAATATATTTATTTATTACTAAAAGTATCAATAAGATTTATATGGTGCAAGTGGTGTTGAGGCATTAACTTAAAGCATTTTTAAAAATAAAATTGTATGTTTGAATTCTACCACATTATTTCCCATGCATTTATATATTTTAAAGCTTTTAAGCTTTAAACTTGACCTAAACCTTGCCCAAATGGGGCGGGTTTGGTATCACATGCCACCGACCCATCATGGGGAAGGTCAGATTTGAATGAAACAAACTTGAGACGGAGCGAGTTTGGGTTTACCACAACCCGTCTCAAACCCGCCCCGTTGCCATCCCTAATAGTAATTGTTAATGTTACAAGCTTCAAAAAAAAAAAAATAAGCTTTTAAAGTTATGCATGTATGGATAAAGTAGTGGGCAAAGGTATCGTTTTACTCTAAAAATTTAGAGTGGCCGTAAGGTTACTAATTTTGGGACGTGAAAGGTATTAAAATAAAAGGTCGGGGGTATATACAAATATTAAATCCACGTAAGCTTATTTACAAATCCAACAAACCTCAGGAAAGTATATGCAAAAATCTCTTAATTCAATCCAACAATGAGAAGGTTCCATAAATGTAAAATTAGGCCTAAAGGGGGCTACACTTGTCAGAGGTGAGCCAAAGTAGGCCCCCATAGACATGGTAGGAGATAATTTTTCCCTCCTACAGGAAGAGTATAATAACATAACGATCAAATTGCTAAGGGAAAAAAAGCAGTATACCTACCTGTACTTTGGTCTTTTTGTAAAGGACCCCATGTACTTTGATATTTTGTACTAAACATACCTGTAGTTGTAATTAACATGCAAAATGAACTGATTCTGTTAATATTAACGGTGTAGGTCGTATAAAATGTGTCTGGTGTATACTGTCGCCAAATTACTTGCCCAAAAAGACTTATTAATTTGCCCCTGAACCAAGCCTATAAAAATAGAAAGGCATAAGAGCAGTTTTCAATCATTTTTTTCCAGTTTTATCATATGATTTCCTCTCAAGACTCTCAAAACTCCTATACCCATTGTTCTCATGGCCAAAACTCTCGACTTGATGGTGAAATTTGTTACTGTCACTACGGGCATAAGGCTGCTTTGAGAACTTCTCGAACACATGGGGAGGAAGTTTCTTGGCTGTGCACTATATAGGGTTATGCTTTCAACCATCTAATTGTTCTTGTTGATGTCTGGTCAAACATGCTAGTATTATATTCTTTTCTTTTCAATTTTTTTAAGATCCAGCCAGCCTGTGGATTTTTTGAATGGGTTGATGAAGAAATTGATCAAGTACAAAAGCTATTGCATAAGATTGATGTGTTGGAGAAGGAACTGAAGACAGTTTGTCGAAGGAAAAAATGTTACTTACATGTGTTGCTGTGGACTTGGGCTGGAATTGTGTGTGTGTGTGTTTCTTTTTTTTTTTTTTTTTTTGTTTTTGTTTTTGTTTTTGTTTTTGTTACCTACTTATGGCTTGGTTCCCTATAGATGGGTTGGAATTACCTACTTATGGCTTGGTTCCCTGTGGCTGTGAAGCTAGCATCGGCTGAGAAGAAGCTTGTCCGACTCTCGCCTGATCAATCAAAATTTTTAGTACCTTAGTGAGTAAATGCATATAATTTAGTTAAAAGTATAAAACATTGGTGAAAACAATGTACCTTGTGTGCTAGCATGGCCTGTGATGCTGGCTGTGAAGCTGGCATGGGCTGAAAAGCAGGCTGAGAAGGTGGCATGGGCTGAGAAGCTGCCTTGGGCTGTGATGCTGCCATGGGCTGTGATGCTGGCTGGGAAGCTGCCATGGGCTGTGATGCAGAACGAAAGAGTCTTGAATGCATCCCTTGCAAGACCTGGCATTATGGCCTGTTTTCAAGCATCTAGCACAAGTCATTGTTCTATTCCTTCTGGAAACTCTATTGGAACTAGGTAACTCATCTACTTCCCTCCTCCTCAATTTCTTTGGCCTACTTGCAGGTCTTCTATATAATGAAGGAGCAACTGGTTCCATTCCACTCTGTACTTAATCATGCATGCCAGGTACAACATGTATCATACTACTAGATGCCTTCAAATACATCTCTTTGCTATAGCATTCATGAATATAATCTTCAGGCTTTTCTTGATTCATGTATATACACGCTATGGCATGCTTACAAGGTATCTCAGTCAAATCCCACATTCTGCATAAACATGTTCTACTCTCAATGTTAATAAAAAAAGTTTTAGCAAAACAGTCCACCTCAAACGCACCTCTGTCTGACCAGTTAGGAAAACAATGTCTGCTGTCATTCTTGTTTTTTTCCAACTTCTCCAATATCACAGGACAAACTGTCGCATCATATTTGGTCATTCCTTTCAACTTCAAATGAGTTCTGGTTATAAGCTTCCTCTTAACACTCTCAAGCAAACCAACTATTGGTTTCTCCCTAGTTTCAAGTATGTAACTGTTAAAAGACTCACAGAGGTTGTTTGTTAATGCATCACATTTGGCCCTTGTAGAAAAATGAGATCTGACTCACCTGTTTGGATTAGCAACTATCAGCCAATTTTATGCAGCGTGGTCCATCTCTTTCACCCTCTGCATATGACTATCAAATTCTCTAGGTGATCCACATAATGTTGCAACCTACATAATATCTTTCAACAATTTGCCTCTAAACAGTTTTTTAAGTTATCGTACATGTGCCTTAGGCAATGTCTAATTTCAACAGTAAGAACTACTATCTCAAATGCTGCATCAAGCCCATTCTGTCTATCAAACAAAAAAAAAAATTCAGCCCATGTCACCCCCATTTCCAATGTCATCAATTAATGATTTCAAAAACCAAGTCCATGAGTCTAAATTTTTAGCCTCTATAACAGCAATTGCAATTGGGAACATATTTTCATTCTCATCTCTACCCACTGCAGCCAGCGCTTGTCCACTAACTACCTTTGAGGAAGCACCCGTCTAGACCAATTATGAGTCTACATCCACTCAGGAACCCTACCTTTTGTGCCTCATAACAGACGTAAAATCTCTAAAAATTTGGAATTCTATCCATGTGAGGTCTTTGTGTCAACACAAATATCCTTGTGTTGGGATTGTACTTCTGGACAGTGATATAATAGTCCTTCAATCTAATGTACTGAACTCTAATATCTTTAGAGATGTTATCTGATGCCTTCCTCTTGGCTCTATACAACTTATCTTTCGACAAATCCACCTTCAGTTCTCTTCTCGGCTCTTTTTGCATTACAAGAATTGACCATTTCGGATTGTCAGTACTCATCCTCTGCTGGTATTTAGCAACTCTATAGCTGGAAGTTACCAAGTGATTCTCAAACTTCATACCGCATGCATGTTTGGGCTTAAATGTCTTAAGTTGAAATGTCTTCTCACCCTACATCGGTAATGCATACATCCAAAATCCACAATTAAATTTACAAATAGTCGTGATTCTCCTGTTCTCATTTTTCAAATATTTAATGTTATAGCCCTACCTTACAGTCCATTCAATAAGTGTTTGTCTCAAAACTTGTGGACTTGAAAATATCATACCCAACATCAGTTGAGGATTCTCCATATCAGTCAGCTCATTAAACTCAGGCCATTTAGCAAGCTGTTCTCATCAAATGAGCTGCACAAAAAGTAAAGATCATCCACATCCTCATCATCTATAACTCAATTCTCATCAACTGGTACTTGTTATTTTCCTTTCTACACTTCTTCCACACTCTCAGAAGATCCTCTGAAGATATTCTCATCTTCAGACTCCTCAACATCCTCATGTAACTTCAGAGGCTCATCAGGATATAATCTCTTCTCTTCACTTTCAACCTCACTGTCATCATCTAATTGATGCTGCTGGTTTTGATCATCCTCATTATCAGGATGGTGATGAACATTAGAGTCATCATGACCAGCACTTGTCTAATTTTGGCCATCATCATCACTGCCTTCGTCAACATAAGTTTCATCCTCAACATCAGGATGGTGATGAACATTAGAGTCGTCATAGTGACCATGTGTCTTATTTTGGTTATGCTTCATCAGCAAAAGTTCCATCCTCAACATCAACAGCATAGTCCTCCTCACAATGAAGTTTCCTAGTAGTTGATGCTACTTCTGCTGCAGGTAACTGCTTCAAGGGACCTTTGGTGTGAATATTTTGCATCAGGATCTTCCCCTTAGGTGACACTACCATCAAAGGTTCATGTCCCCTCTCTACATAAATAGTCAACACCTTGCTGTCCTTATAATGTTCTAATAGAACAACTACATCTCTGTCTAATTCAATCCGCCTCAGACCACCATCAAAATCTAATCATGGCACCTTAAAATACATTAAACTGTTCCCTGGGTACCCTAATTATATAACATAATCCCCGAACTCAAAAAATGATGCTTTATCAATATCAAAATCCTTTATTTCATCTACCACACCCCCAATGTATACACTATTTGGTGGGTCTGTAAAATAACCACCATGGTGGAATTGAATTGTAACTTCATCAAACAACATCTGCATGTGATTGACAGATATTTGAGGCAAATTCATGTACAATAACAAAGAAAAATCCATGTGTAACAAAACCATGGATATAATAACAGTGCAAACAAGTGTGACTATGGTCCCCTCCATGTGTGACTGCCACCATGGATATCTTACAAAAGTAGCAGACATTTGGGATTTCCATTCCACCAACATTCAAATAGAAACAATAAACAAAAGAAACAGATATCTCAAAAGGAGACCATTTTTAATAAACATCTCCTTGCTGACAACAAAAGGTCCTACACTTTTCAAGGCTTCTGAAAAATACAAAAAACTCATCCCCATTTACTATACGAGACAAAGAAAAGGTCACTTTTCTTATTCAAACTTCACATAAATCATGGACGTCGGACAAACCCTTAAACAACTTTAAAATACATGCACGTAAAGCTGTGGAATTAAGTTGTTTGCTCAAAATCCTAAACCCTAAATCCTCGACAAGATTTAGAACCACCACATGCATCAAAATAAACATGAGAGACATAGTTAAGGGTATGAGATCATACGTCTGAAAGTGTCGATGGTGACAAAACCAGGATATATTCTTGTTTTTGAGAGGGATATGATGATTGCAGGGAAGGACGGGCAGTTTCTCCCAAAATCGCCAAGGAAGATGAACCCTGGATACAACCGAAAGAGGGGAAAATGAACAAAAAACGCAAGAAGACATCTTATATAACAAGGGGTAAATTCGCCATTTCCTATCTTCCGTCATGGCCGTTTGTATTTGCATGTTAATTACAACTACAAGATGGTTTAATACAAAATACCATAGTACGGGGGTACTCTACAAAAATACCAAAGTACAGGTAGTTATAGTGCTTTTTTTTCCCAATTACTAATGTGAATCAACTTCCATTTAGGCCCTGTTTCTTTTTTGGAATTCCTGACAGGAATTCCGGTAGTCTGGAAATTCCGGAATTCCTGTCAGAAATCCAGCATTTCTTGGCGAGAATTCCCGGCATTCCAAAATTCTAGCATTTACAAATGCCAAAAAAAGAGGCATTTCCAAAACCCACCTCTCCATCGGGCATTCCCAAAACCCAGCAACGCAGGAATTCCGAGAGAGCTCTCCAGTGCTCCAATGGTCGTGACGGATCTTGCCTTTCCGGCCACGGCAAGGAGAAAGAATGTCAGTTTTTGCTTCTTCTCTAAGCTTTGAGATGATTGCTGTGACTTTTTCCCCTCTTCTCTCTTCTGTTTTGGTTTTTTTTTTTTTTTTTTAGGTTTTGGACTGGAGATGAAAATGGAGAATGATTAGAAACCAGATCTGGAGATGAAAGTGGAGAATGATTGGAAACCAGATCTGAAGTCACCATCATTCCTCCTCCTCCTCCTCCTCCTCCTACTCTGGTTTCTCCCTCTGCCCCACAAATCCATCTTCAGTTTCGTTGAATTTCGTTATAATCACCCACTTCTTGCTTGGTTTTGTTCTTGCTGTTTTCTTACTTTATTATTGGTTGTTGTGTTCGAATACCCTTTTGGCTTTTTTTTTGTGATAGGGTGTTGTATTTATTATTTGTTTGTTTCTTGATATTTGGTGGGTTGTTTTGCTATATTGATGATTTTGAATCTAGGTGTGTTTAATTTCTTTATAATCATGCCTTTTCATATGCTGTTTTGGTGGGTTATTGATTTTTTTTTTTTTTTCCTTTTTTGGGATCTCTTGATGTTAATGTGAGGTGGGGTGAGGCAAAAATGAAGAATTCATGGTTCTGGGTTTGATCTTTTATAGGTGGGTTACAATGCAAATTGCCTATTAAAGTGTTTATCATGTCCTGCACCTTAGAACTTTGGAGATCCTAACTATTGATTAGGTGGGCGCACCTTTGATGTGGGATGAGTATCTACACAACTCATTGCACTTTTAAAAAAATACAAATGGAGGGCATAACCACCAGAAATCTATCTTTTGTAAGAGAGGCTTAAGAGATAAAAAAGGGCTATGCTTAAATAAGTACTTTATGCAACAAATCTCAGATCTAATTGGAGATTTTATAATATTAAAACTAGAACTTTTTTTGTTGTCTTTTGGAATGTTATGATATGATAGAGTCAAAACATACAAACACACAGGCTATGAACCCAACAAATACTTCAAGACACTAGACAAAGTCAAGCATCCCCAGAGCCATTAACATCAAAACCAACCCCACAAATGTAAACACAAAATCCAAGGGTGAGACGAGATATCAGCCCCACCACATTAAAGGAAAAAAAAAAGAAGAATTAAGTAATGCCAGAGTCAAGTTAGTGGATCCACTTGCCAGTATAAATTGATTCCAAACTAGACAATTATTAATTGGATTTAAACTATACAATGTATTAATTGAACTGAAAATGTCTATAAGGGTGAGACGAGATATCAGCTAGCACCACATTAAGAAAAAAAATAAGTTTGAGAGAAAGATAGACACCCATCAACCTATACAGGTGGTTTGTATTTGAGTTGGCAGGTCATTATTTCTTACTCCTACCATTGTAAATTTTTTTCCATCCACCATCTAGCCTATCATAGCAATGATCATGCTAAGTGAATTATGGGTGTCAAGTCTCAACTGTACAAGATATAGAAAATAGTAACAAGATCTTTGCAACCTAGTAAGCTATAAAATACCGGTAAGTGCAAATTTTATGTGGGGACCTAAGGCTGTGATGATCCTCGGAATACTGTGCTTTTAAAGTTTTAAGTCTCCACAAAACATTTGCAAAATACCCAAACCTATCATAGAAAATGAAAGACTCACCATCACAGGTGGGTCCAATGGGGCTCTCCACCCAGCAATGCTTAAAGATTCTGCTTTTAATCTCATCATAAATGGAATTTGGCTGCTGGCCTCAGTAGCATTCTGTTCTCATATCTCATTGTCAATGATACATTTGATTCCTATCCTTCTTATCAATTTCATCTGCCATATATATATTTACTTCATTTTTTCTGTGTATATGGTTTTTTATAAAAAGAGTTGAGTAAGGGGTTGTTCTAAAATAAGTTAAATACTAGGATATTTCACTCTAATGTTTGGTGGGTGTCATGGGATACCTTCTTTTGTTTACTAATTAGTCATCTAAGTTTGAATGATGTAGAGTTATTTTTCTGCTTCTTCATGTTAGTTTCTGAAATTGGGTGTTGAAAATTTAGAACACATGTTGGTCTGCAACTAAGATTATAAATTTGAAACCATTGTGTTTTTTTTTCCCCTTTCTTTTGCGTGTTCCAGTGCTTTTCTTCTTGTTGGTTTCTGAATGAATTCAAACTATCTATGTTCCTTTAGTCCAATGAACTGCTCCTAGTTGTTTGATACTATTTGGCCATGCATCAGACAGGGCCTTCTGCGGAGACTATAAAGGCAAATGGCCTTAAAAATGCTTTAAACAAAAATAAATATATTTGTGTTTTCCCCTTGCAGGACCGGGCATAAGAAAGTGATTATTAGTGAGATTTAAGCGCTTAACACTCAATGGAAGGTAATATTTCTTCCCCAAACCTGAATTTAATATGATATTAGTGATTCCACAGTAAAAAAACAATGTGATTTGATCATTGGATAGTTGCAATGTCATTTTATTCTTGTATCACTTTATTGTATTTATGCATAAGTATTGCATTACAACAGAATAATGCAAAAGACAATTTATACCTGCTGTTGTCGCCACCGTGGTAGCATGTTATCAGTTGGTTGCAGTGTGGCTATCCTTAGAAGAGGAACGACCTAGAAAACAATGACGTGTTCCATATTTGTAGGGCGAAGAGCGAGTAAAGGAGCTATTATCCAGTGACGGGCCTCAGTGTCATGAGAACTTGCGTATGACTCCCAAGTGTTTTATGAAATTACACGATACACTTTGCAACGGGGATTTCTTGAAAACACACAAGCAATGACCATGGATGAGCAGTTAGCAATGTTTCTCTATACATTGGCCCATAATGTTACTAACAGGGTCATTGCCAATCGGGTCAACCATTCAGGTGCCACTGTTATTCGATATTTTCATAGAGTACTAAATGTAATCTGCAAGGTCTATCCAGATTATGTTCAAGTTCCAGATAATTCCCCAACCCCATTGTAAATTAGGAAAAATACTAGATTCTATCCATATTTTAAGGTTAGTTCATTTAATAGTTTTTTTTTTATTTTTTTATAAGTAAGTATGAATAAGTATTTGACAATTTTTTTTATTATACGTAACTTGTTTGTTCTATCAATAGGAGTGCATAGGTGCAATAGATGGTACACATGTGCCTACTCATGTACCATTTTCATTGCAAGCTAAATATCGAAATAGGCATGGCCAACTATAGTAGAATTGTCTTATGGCGTGCAGATTTGACATGTTATTTCACTATGTGCTTGCGGGATGGGAAGGTTCTGCAGTAGATGCTACTGTGCTTTTCTCCGCATTGATCAGAGATGATAGACTAACATTGCCAGATGGTAATGAAACTTTACAAAAAATTATATGCACATTTTAGCTGTATATGTACACTTAAGTCAAGTCTAATTTAGTCATAGTCAAGTCTAATTTAATCATACTTAAATAGTTTGCATGTGTTGGTAAATTTTATTTAGTGGATGCTGGTTTTGGTAATGCGCCCGGATTTTTGACCCCTTATAGAGGTGTGCATTACCATCTGAGAGAGTTTGAGGAATGTCCTCCAGTTAATTCGCAAGAACCTTTTAATTTGCGGCACTTCTCATTACGTACCACCATAGAACGAGTGTTTGGAGTTGCTAAGAATTATTTTTTTATTTTAAGTATGCCGCACAGTTATTCATTGATCACCCAGCAAGATATTGTCATTGCTTCTACTGTTCTCTACAACCACATAGTTGTGCATAATGTAGGAGACCCAATGCTTGAAACCATTTCCATGGATACAACATCTAGAGCTGATCCTCCCTTTAGAAGGAACAGAAACTCTCAAACAGTCCCAAGTTCCAGTAGAGAAAGTTGGCAAGCAATTCGGGACTCAATAGCTGAGCAAATGTGGTATGATTATGAGCAGCAACAAGAAGAAAGTGGCCAATGAAAAAGGCAGCAAGAAAGATATCTTTTTGCATGACTTCTTAGATAGTAAAGGGTAGTGCCAGAATTTTGATCCAATGCATAGTCAATGAATTAGGATTTCTTTTGTTCGACTGTTTTTTATGATGTCAAGAGGTCATTTAACAGCCAATGTGTAGTTATTTTTAGTATTGTTTATATGTTTATGAAAATGTATAGTTATGGTTGCATATGTTATAGTTGTTGATCAAAGTGATAACTTTCTTTCATCAAATCTTCATGGTTTTTTTTTAAATATACATTGGCAGTATTTAGTTCAATTTCATGAAAAAAGAGTTAAGGGGGTGTTTGGAAACCATATATTTCTAAAGATTTGCTATATTATCTCTTACTTTAGAATATAATCTACACAACAAAACATTAGATGTTTGGATAACTTAGAAAATATCCTACAATATCTCACTTTCTTGTAAAAACCTTCATATTATAATATTCAAGTATATGCTGTATAAAATAATCTTTCGTTAAGAAACCTACCCAAAACAAGGGTCAAGAGTAGAGATTTTGCAAATATGAGTGGAAGCTCATGAGAAATTACTAGCATAGTGGCCCACTACATTTTTTAACATTGATGGTTTCTATAGGAGTCCTACTATGACTGAATATCAGATGGGCCCTTTGCGTTTATAAATTTTATGTGGTCCCATAACCCTATCATAATTACATAGTTTTTTCGTTGATTACCAATATTAGGTGGGTCCTATAAGTGTCACATTAGGTAACCTCTACCATGATTACCAATATTAAGTGGGTCCCGTACTACCAACATTAGATGGGTCTCATACTAATTACCAATAGTGGATTGTGTGACTAATTATTAATTTGTCATCATTAAATGAGTCTCATTGTTTAATAGCCCCCTAATGATTATTCTAATTAGATTGGTTAATATGACTATAAACGTCAAATGGGTCCCACGTTGATTTTCCATTGATGGATTCCTCAATGATGTCTAACACTCGATAGGACTCTCTGTTATAATCGTCATTTGACATATTACATTATGGTTATTAATATTTGGTGGACCCACATTGATTAAACAACAGTGCTCGTGGTTTTGAACATTTAGTCCAATGTTTTTTTAATTAAATGAGCCCTACCATGGTTACCAATACTAAATCACTCTAGTGTGACTACTAGTTAGTGGGTTTCCATTGGGTCAATCATTATGGTTTCTCTATTCCTTTTATAAATTTCCAAACACTTCACAGGTATATTGAAATTTGTAGAAATTGCCAAACACCATAAGTGACAAAATATTATAATATGACACTATTTTATTATGTGATAATGGAATCTTACAATACTCAAATTTGGTGATATTATGCCCTGCCTTCATCCAAACACCCCCTAAACAATTACCTATGATCACATTTAGGGTCGCAGAAAAAAGATAATTTCAAATGGAATCCAAGAGCGGAAAGGGTTTTAATAGACACGCTTCCAGAAATGAAACTTGGGGGAAGAAAAGTTGAGAAAAACTTCAACAATGCTTGTTGGGAGGAAGCTATAACAAAGGTAAAATAAAAAGCTTGATTGGAACCCACTACAAGCAATGCTAAGAATAAGTTCAAAAATTGGCGAACACGATATAGAGAAGTGAAACAACTTCTTAGCATGTCTTGTTTCGGATGGGACGATACCCTCAAGATGGTAACAACTAAAGACGATGTTTGGGACAACTTGGAGCAAGTAAATTTGGCATATAAGTTATATTTGATTACAATATTTTCTTCATGTCTTTATATTCAATGAATTACATTCTAACTAAACGAACTTGATACAGGCAAAGAGCAAGTTGGCGAAATATAGACGTATCACAGTAAAGTTCTATGAGGAGATCCATGATCTCATCGCTGATGATATTGCCGAAGGTGAAATAGTCCTTACTGGAATTGAAAGGAGCCAAATAAATGATCCGGAAACAGAGGTGGAAGAAGAAAACATCAATGAGAGTCTTGGGAATCAGCCACATGGATTGGTTGATATGGATGAACCTAATCTGCCTCAGAATAGTGTAAAATCACCAAGGCGTACATCCATCCCGTCAAGACAAACTAGCACAAGCAGGACCAGCAAGAAGCATAAGTCCAAGACGAGCGATGAAGTAAAAGAAACATTGGATCGGGTTGCAAATGTTGTTCATGCTCTTACGGACCAAATGAATTCGCATGACAACATAATTCCAAAGATTACAGCACCTGTTACTTCGCTTGCAAGTATACCACAACATATGAAAATGACAGTAATTAACTTCTTTGTTCGTGATCACACAATTGCAGTGACATTCACGAGTTTGGATGATAACATGAAGTTGGAATGGTTGGACCTGAACTTTAATCCAGGTTTATCTAGTTGATATCCAAACCTGAAAAGAAGTTTGTATTTTGATGAAAATGGATGGTAGTATTTTTTGATGATTATGAACCAATTACTACTTATTTTGTTGTTATGGATGGATGTAAGAAAACTATTTACTTTTGGATGATTGTAATTAGCACATTATGTTGTGGATGGATATGAAGACCTTCAGTACCTTTGGATGGCTACAACATCTAGTTTTAATGTTTTGCTTCACTTTTAGATTTGATGTCTCTTTCCATGGCTTATCATTAGGGTTTCACATGGATGTGTCCTGTCATCTCCATGCCATTGGTATAAGTAGCTCTGCTGGTTGTTTGACTATTTATATACCTGACTTCGTTTGTTATTGAGGCCCTGCTTTCCATTCAAACTTTTGCCCTGTCTACTGTGTTTTGTCTTTTTGGATCTAGTTTTAATGGATTTAGGGGCATGTTATAGAGCAAGTCAAGTGTTTGATGAAATTCCCATAACTAGTTAGTCAATTGTTTGATGAAATGCCCATAACAAAGCAACAACCTATTTCATCTGCCATATATTTACTTCATTTTCTCTGTGTATATGGTTTTTATTATTATTATTATTATTAAAAAGAGTTGAGTAGTTGGTTGTTCTAAAACTAGAGATATCCTGAGATGGTAGTGTAGCTTATGAGGTTTTCCAAATTTTTAATCATGATATTCATTATATGCCTTTGATCAGGAATAATCAAAGTTGAATTAGGGATCCTGATTAAAGCCCTGCATGTGGACTGTCCTGTACAGTACACCCTGTGGTCCACTACTGACCATATTTCTATTGCAATGTGTGTCACATGGGTGTAGTGTTGTGAGCTGAGCTGAGTACCTTTTTGGGTTTGCCTTATTGAGCATGGTCTTGATTGAAAATGAGCTTATTTTGTTTAAGTAATGTAATCTCAGACACATCTTGAGGGATAGAGCCAATCATGTCCCTCTCAAGTCTAACCCACGGCACAAACCAAACAGTTGTCTTCATGTTCAACTCATTGGCAGATTATGTTTTTACTTTTTTGCTTCTTGAATTTTGAAAGTAGGCTTAACATTGAGTCCTACATCTTATCATTCGTATTAAACACATTTGCGTACTGAGTTGTAAAAATATATTAATGAGTTAAATTGGTATATAAACAAAGCATACACGAGTAAAATTCTAGTAAGAAATTCTTTTAATTATGAAACAGGAAATTCAGTAAATTCAAGAATTCAAGAATTCTCATAGAGAAATTCATGCATCAATGAAATTGGGAATTCAAAAATAACAGTAACATTTCAGAATTTGAAAATCCCGAACAGCCCACGTACATAAATTCCAAGAATTCTAGAAACGAAACGGCGGCATTGCAGGGCATGTTAGTTTGGAATTCAAAATTGCAGTCTTGCTTTCGAAAACGGTCATATGAGGAAGTGCTTCTCCTCTATCGGAGAATGCGGGAAGCGCGTGTACGCCCAAATGCTTCAACATTTCCATCTGTTGTTGGTTCCTGTGCTAATCTATTAAACCCGCAACTTGGGGAGGAGACCCACGCTCACATACTGAGATCTGGCTGCGAATCTGATCCATACGTCGCCTCCTCACTCGTTCATTTGTACGCAAAATGCCTCAGAATCGATAGTGCTCGCAAGGTGTTTGAGAGAATGCCCGAAAGAAGTGTGGTTTCATGGACATGTTTGATTCAGTGCTATGCTAAGGTTGGGAGATCTGCTGAAGCAGTGGAGGTGTTCGAACAGATGCAGCTTCGTGATGGGTTGAGACCAAATGCCATTACGCTCGTGAGTCTGATTCCTGCGTGTCTCAATTCAGGAGATGGCGAGTGCGTCCACGCATGCGTGATCAAGCTGGGAATGGATTCTGATTCTCTAGTGGTAACTTCACTTCTGGACATGTATCTAAAATGCGGGGCTGTGGGTGTTGCAGAAGAGATTTTCCATGGTCTCCATGATAAAAATGAGGTCACTTGGTTTGCTATGGTTGCTGGATTGGCTCAGAACGGCCATGTTGGAGATGCTGTATCACTCGTTGGTAGAATGCTGTGGGGTTCAAAGATAATTCTGGACTCAACTGCACTTGTAAATCTGATTTCAGCATGTGTAGATGGAAGAGACTTGGAACATGGAATTTGGCTTCATACATATGTCATGAAGGTGGGGTTGAGACTAGATGCTTTCATTGGAACTGCACTCCTGAATATGTATGCAAAATGTGGATTTGTTGATCTTGCACAACATGTATTTGCGGAAATATCCAACCCGAGCCTGGTCTCGTGGAATGCTATCATGCACCCATATGCTCGACTGGGATTCTTGGAAGATGTTATGGGACAGTTTTGGCAACTAAGGCAGGCTGGGTTTTCCCCTGATTCAGTCACCATCAGGAATTGCTTGCTGGCATTATCAAAGTCTTCTACTTACCAGAGGGAGTCCAAACTCGGTGAATGCTTCCATGGTATTTTGATCAGATACGGTTTCTTTAATTCAGAGATTGCAACTGCAAACTCATTGTTGGGATTTTATGTCAAGATTGGTGATCTTAAGAATGCAGAAGCAGTGTTTTCATGTGTCAATGGTAGAAGGGATACAATTTCTTGGAATTGCTTGATAAGTGGTTATGTTCAAAATGGATCCAGCAAAGAGGCATTTCTGCTCTTCTGCCAAATGCAATCAGCAGGGATGGTACCTGATTCCTTCACTCTATCTAGCATTTTGGCAGCATGCGCATGCAGTGGAGAGTACTCATTTGGGCAAGGCATACATGCATACCTGATGAGATGGCAGGGTTACACCCACCATTCGTTATGGGACTCATTCGTGGGGACTGCACTGGTAGACATGTACGCAAAGTGTGGTGATGTACAATCTGCCTATAAGGTGTTCAAGGAGATTCATGTCAGACAAACTGCTACTTGGAATGCAATGATCACAGGTTTTGTTCAGAATGGTTATGCTTCAGAAGCCTTAGATCTTTTCTATAATTACGTGAATGATATGGGAGTTTCATTCTCATTTGAGTCTGCTACAGCAACAGCCATTTCAGCATGCAGTCAGTCCGGGTGTTTAGAAGGAGGCAGGAGTTTACATTGTTTTGCATTGGGAAGAGGATTGGAAAGCTACATCGAGGTGGGGAATGCAATTTTAAGTATGTATTCAAAATGTGGGATGGTTCAAGATGCTGAGCTATATTTTAAGAGGATGGCAAAGAGGGATACGGCATCTTGGACATCAATGATTGCAGGATACGGCGTAAATGGGAGAGTGAGGGATGCTGTGTCTACATTTGAAGAGATGACAGCGAAGACAATGGAGTCAGACGAAGATGTCAAACCAAATTGGATCACCTTCGTTGAGGTTTTATGGGCATGCAGCCATGGAGGTTTGGTGAAGGAAGGGTGGGGCTATTTCGAAAAGATGGGGAGAGTCTATGGGATTAAAACTGAGCCTGAGCATTGTTGTTGCATGGTTGACCTTCTTGGTCGTGCTGGTTATCTTTATGAGGCTTATGTGTTGATAAGGTCGATGAAGGTAAAAGCAGATGCTGCAGTGTGGGGAGCATTGCTAAATGCATGCAGAGTTTATGGAGAGTTGGAGTTGGGACAGATTGCGTGGGAGGAGCTCTCAAGGGCACAGGGAACAGATAGTGACCATGGTGTGCTTTTGTCAAATGCATATGCTGAAGTTGGGTGGTGGGAGTCTGTGGCTGGGGTTAGGAAGAAGTTGAGCATGGCTGGGTGGAGTAAAGCTCCAGGTTGGAGTCGAATCAAAATAATGGAATTTATGCATGTAAAATGATCTTGTGCTGCCAGCATCCTGATGTATCTTATGTGGCTCCAACTTTTCATGACCAAAAGTGCTCATATCATGGACACCTGCATAGAGGAACTGTCCTAAATTTCTCTCCATGTGGAATAACAGGGATTTTGTTGTCCACATGACCACACACCCATAAATGGGTCCCCACTTGAATGACCATGTGTGTTATGTATCCCTCCCGTTTTCTTCTGTCTCAAGTTTTGTTACAGAGCATGGAAAAGATGAAAAGGGGTTACCTATTATCCTGCTAAAGGTTATGCATTAAGACTGATTGGGTTTTATCATCTCATGATGGGCATAATGACTGAAAGAAAGTCCCATAAAAGGAACGCTCGGGGGTACCGCTCTCAGACTTACTATCTCTCGCTTGGGAACCCCGTCCTTGAGAAAGGCAGTAAAGGAGGCTTAAGGGAGTTGTAAAGCCTGGCGGAAGCCCAACCTCCTGTTGGGATATTCATTATCACTGTGATGGATACAGGTATGTGATTATATTTAATTTGGTTTATTGTATTATTCAGAGGAACCCATTGATCCTGAGCAGTGTAATGTATTCTTGTAATTATATTACATTGGGTATCAGAGCTCAGGTTAATGGGTTTGATCTGAATAATCATTAAGTATTCTATAAGATTTTGTCCTTAATTGTCTATCCCTAATCAGATAAAGGCTTTTAGGAATATTATCATAAATGTTTGAATGATCCAAGGAATTAACCCAAATACCTAATATCTATTTAGGGCACGATTTATGTATTTTAGATCTTTATAAATTAATTGTTTAAGTTTCTTTATCCATATTTTAAGTGATTTATGCTTATTAGATTAAATTAATAAAAAAAATTTGGGCATGAAGGATTGTGGTTGGGTTATAAGGTTAGGTGGAATTTGAAATTGACTGATCATAGATCTGGGTGGAAAGGCTAGTTGCATGCTGATGGGAATTACAATCTTTCAAGGGCAATGAAAAAAATTAAAGGTATTTTCCTCCTGTAAGGGACCGCAGACTGTGCAGCCACTCGCCTCTTCCCACTGACTGGGGCAACTAGTCTGGGCTGGGAGTGGGCACCCGCCTGATCTGGCCACCCGCCTTGATGGTTGCCTGGGTTGGGTCGGGCTGGGCTTCAATGAGCCAGACCCATTCCGATTGCCCACTCCACTTGCTGGTCCGGCCAATCGCATTTGGTTGGTTAGGGTCGGGTTGCAAGCCCAACCTAATCTGACTTAACCTATTAAGAAGCCCAGTGACCGGTAACTGTTAGGGCCTTTTGGGTCAGGTCTGACCCGAACCCAACTTGATCCAGCCTGTGATCTGACCTCTTTTGCTCTCCATACCTTGACAGGGTCAAGGGTGACTCGGGCCAGGTCAAGTGGGACAGGACCCAGGCACAATAAACCTTAATTGTTCAGCATTGTTAGGTCGATCTGCCCTAAATTGACTTAACCCAACCTGACCTAACCCATTAGGCACGTTTGGCACTTTACTAATATAATCAAAGTCAAGTAAAGCCTCCATTTTCCAGACAAGATGTCACATCAAATGCACTTTAGTCAAAACTCCCCCACCTTTTTCATACAAAAAGTCAAAAAGCAACTACCATTATCCACTAAAATACAAAAAACTCCACTTTTCCATACAAAAAGTCAAAAGGATTCTATAACAAACAACTAAAAACAAAATACCATCATAACCCACTTATATTTTATTCTTTCTTCATAATCAACTTTACTTGACTTGACTATATTAGTAGAGTTATCAAACTGGCCCTAAAGGAACCCAAGTCACATATCCATTATGGACATACACAAGGGTTGTATAGGGCTTGTTAATTAGAACATTTAATAACTGATCCAACTCGATCAAAACCATTAAAATGATAGATCTGAACTCTTACATCACACTGATGTGACTGGTCAACATCCAATTTGATCAGATCAATCATAATTCAGAAATCAACCATCCAGATTTTATTTTGATCATTACAGACTCATCCAAACTCGGGTTGTCAATCCCTCTTTCGCCTATGCACTCATCACAATTATATCTATTCAATGATTGGCTTGGATCAACCATCCAATTATTCTTAATTAAAGCATAATTCGATCAAAACCATTAAAATGATAGATCTGAACTCTAACATCACACGATGTCACTGGTCAACATCCAAGTTTATCAGATTAATCATAATTCAGAAATCAACCATCCAGATTTTATTTTGGTCATTACAGACTCATCCAAACTCAGGTTGTCAATCCCTTTTTCGCCTATGTACTCATCACAATTAGATCTATTCAATGATTGGTTTGGATCAACCATCCAATTATTCTTAATTAGAGGATAATTCGATTTGAGTCTATGTTTAACTCATTAAAGCCAATTTCTGCATTTGATTTGACATGATTATTTTGATTTGAATTAATTTTAGATGTTTATGTGAATGTATGTTCACACATATGACCAATTCAGAGAGAATCAACAGATGGAGTAGTTGAATTCATAACCATGATGAATAAATTAAGGTTAATTAGGATATGATCTAATGGCCTGATCTAGAATATTTTTGGACCATTAATCTATGTAAGGACACTTGATTAATGGTAGATCTAATCTAATTAGATAGTTCTCATGGATATCATAGTATTTATAAGCGAGTTAAAGAATCATGATTGTTAGCCATTAGCCATTGATCATTTTGTAAATCTATGAAATCCAAATTATTTGACAACCATATGGGACTTATTAGATCACTTTTTTTTTTTTTTTTTTTGGAAAAGTAAGTGTGTATTTCCAAATGGTATGTGCAGAGTACAATGAATAGCAGATAGCTGAAGGGGACCTCCATCTCACTTGGGCATCTCCTGACCAAGAAACAAAACCAAGGCGGAGCTAGCCCACCAAAAACAGGAAGCTAAAAGAAACTAAATCCACAAGCTGGGTCAGCCCAAAGCCACAAAAAATCCCACAACCTGGAAAAACAAAAAAATAAGGGGGAGAAACTACAAAAGAAGCAGAAAGACTACAACAGCTACATTGTGTTAACCTCCACCTCATTCAGATTTCTAAGATGCGCAGCTCTCTTAGTCCAGGAGTTTGATCTCTCAATTGGATGGAGAACAGAAATATTGAGAGTGCTCATTAGATCGGCTATACTTTTAGCTTCAAGTCTTTGCTTCCAAGCCTAACATCCTGGGTTTATCATGCTGGTGTAGAGCTTATAGCAGTCAGCCGTAATGCTAAGCTTCCCAAAATCCTTATTAGTTTCATGTATGAGTGGCAGCAGCTTCTAGTCTGGTTAGAAACAACATGGATCTTGATGCAACCCACAGAGAATCTTTCTTGTCTTGAAATGAAAAGATTCTATTCACCTGAAGCATCAATCTGAGGAATAGCACTGTAATTTCCTGCCAGAGGAGGGAGATCCCATTCAGCTGCGAGAGTGTCTGTAACCTCCTCAAGATTAAGGTAGGTGGCTCTGCTTCTGATCTGGTATGATGCAGAACAGGGGTGACTAGCCTAAATGATGCAATTTGAGATCAAGAAAACAATTAAAAATTGAAAATAAATCTCTAAATTTAATGCCTAGCACATCGATCTATGTAAATTCAGCTAAGGTAATTAAATGGTGATCCAACACATGTCGCAATCCTGCAGTTTGATCCCTCAAAGAATTGAGAGATGGATCTAATAGAAGGTTAGGACATCCACTTTGTATAGGGAATCACTGACACAAGTAGATTTGCCATGCTTCTTGAGAATTTGACGGTGGTTTGACTCAAGTAGTTACCAATTGTCAATTTAGGGAAATTTATGGCTGAAAATCTCAATTTCAGATTTAAATAATCAATTCCCACCCACAACTCATTAATGGTCCAAAATGAAATTCGGATGTGAAATAAGAGGGAAAATGGGTTGCATTGGTTATTTAAGGAAATAAAATGGTAGTTTTGGGTTCCAAAGGGGTGGTACCAGGTGGGGAATCGGCTAGACTGGGTTCGGCCAGGTCTGGTGGGGCTGGTTTTGGGTGTAGGTATTGGATTGGGGGCTGGATTTGGGTTTAGGTATGGGTTTGGGGTTGGATTTAGGGTTCTAGTGAGGATTAGGGCTACATGTCGGGTTTTGTGGATGAAGGGAGATAGAAATGGTGGGGAGGTGGTATGTTCAGCAAGGGGGAATGGGCTGGTGGTCGATTGGAATGGTAGAATCTACCTAGAGAACTGTGCGCGCGTGCTTCGGGACAGGTGCGGTCGGAAGAAAGAGTTGGATTCTTGTTGCTAAAGTTTGGGGAAAAGGTGAGGTAGAGTTTTGCAAATAAAGAAGTAAAGGGGATGGAGATTACATTGAAGATGATGAAACAATCCTGGACCTCATGCCAAACTCCCCATCACAGGCAAGGGAAAGGAATAACTTTCAATAGATGATCTTAAGAAGGCCTCCAAGAAGATTTTCATCCATCCATGGAACCCTCAAACCCACCCACCCCCTGTTTCTTCTTCCTTCCTCTCTCTTTTATGTCTTCTTTTATTTTAATACCCTTTAGCCCCTCGATTTCTTTAAAATTCTTGCAATCCTTTCCCTGTGGCACATCCCCATGTGGGGCCTTCCTGATGCTTGTCATATGAGGTCTTCATCTAGTTTGGCATCAGATCCGATGGTGGATCTTCATCAGAATTCAGATCCAAATTGGATCTTCAAGATCATCATGGATTAAGCCCATGAAAGGCTGATCCATCCACAAAGAAGCTCCATCCGCCCTGTCTGCCAACTTCTTCTTGTGCCAACAATAAACTTTGGAGTACTTGGGATTGATGTCCTCATCACGGTACAACAATTCTCTTAGAGTAACCTGCCATGGACAAGTGATTTGCCTAAAAAGCTTGTTGTTTCTCTTTCCAGATGAACCAGATGAAAGCCGAGAAACATAGCTTAGCTAAGATCTGGTTTCCTTCATTGTTTCGTGGGCAAGAGTTGAAGAATTGCCAGAGTGTATCTTCAATTGAGTTTCATAGCAAACACTAGTTCCAAGCTTTGAAGTTACAGTTTTCCAAATCATGGTACTATAGGAACATTCGGAAAAAAAGTTGCATAATGTGTTCATTGTTCCTGCTACACATAACACAGGAGCTATCAAGAATGATATTCTATAGGCTAGAAGACATCGGGTTCTCTTTCAGACCATCCAAAATAGCCATCCATGCACAAATAGCATGTTTGTTTTCTCTTCCTTTAAAACAAATAAGTTGGTTATAATGGCAGTTTCTATGAATAACTGAATTCATGGTGAAATCGCATGCCTGCCTCTGAACCAGTCCCGATCACGTGCATCTTCATAGGCAGTTGCTGGGTGCTTTGTGCTAGCAAAAGTCCATTAGACAATTTGAATTTTCTGGAGGAGTAGCCTATCTACCATTGGCAATAAATTGGCTAACTTTGACATTTGGACCCAATCCCAAGTCATCGATTGCTCGGTGCCCAAAACAATCAATTAGTCGGCCACGCGGCAACCATGGATCCAGCCAAAACAGAACAGAGTTGAGCTTCCATCTCCAATGATGTGCTGAATTTATTGAACGCTTGAATCTCTCAATGGCAAAATGCCTCTCCATCCCCAGGCACAATCATAACTTAATTTCAGGTCACAAAAGGACTTTTCCATGATATATTTCTGGTAAACCCATTCAACCCCCATATATATATATATATATATATTTTCTATATATATATTTTCTAGCAATGATCCATACCTGTCTTTTAAGAGCTACTGCAACAATGTTGCCAATAGAATCACTCTAAGGCCTCATTGATGGATTGGCTTGCAAAACATTTTCCAAGAGATAGGCCTCAGATACTTCTCATTATCAAAATGTCCCTAGAAAAAATTCCTGATGTCCTTTTTTTTAAAGCAGTACAACTTGTTTTGTTATTTGTCATTCCTTTCTTCTTTCCCTTCTTCATCTCCTCTTCTTAGTTCCATTATTTTAAGAATTCTAAGTGTTGCTTTGCTATCACTGGGGCTAAAGTTAAAAAAAAGTAAAGACTAAGATTTACAAATAGCAATCAAATGTCAGTGAATAGTAAAAACCACTTGAATAGAGTGACGTATAGGGCATTCTCTCGCTGGGATAGAGGTCCTGCAATAATGTGAGGGCTGTTATGCTACCATAAAATAAAAAATGAAAAGGGCGAGTCCTTAGAATTTGGCTTTTGTTCATGTGAAATAAAGCGTATAGTGACTTTCAATTAAACATTTATCATTTAATTTGAAGGAATATACAGCAAATACATCTCTGGGAATGAAAAAGAAAAGAAATCAACTGTATAATTAGTAGAAGCTTGATACAATGGCATAGTTTATCTGTGTAGTGTCAGAGCAGTGAAGCTCTTGTACAATCAGGAAACAATAAAAAAAAATAGCTTTTGTAAGGGAAACCATAGAAGAAGTCAGTTCACAAAACACAATTCATTTGATGGTCACTCAGGTTTCATGTTCCACTAAGATATCCTTTGAAATATACGCGTGCATACATAAACTAAACATATGCTATGGAAACCAATGGATTGTAGGAAGGGAAAAATATGTATACTATTACAGCTACTTCTACTTTGGTTCGATTTTGACTGAGAGTGCGTAGCCACCACTGTAGTCAAAGGAGCTACTGTTTACATCCTTTTTTGGGAGAGGCTCATTATAAGGATGGCGGGAAGCACCCTTTGTGGATCCGAAGTCCGTGGCAGATGAAGACGCTGATGTTGAGCTTGTGCTCATGCCATCATTTTGCAATATGGTCTCAATTTCCTTCACCACTTCACTCATTGTGGGGCGATCTGCTGCTGATTCTTCAACACATTGCATGGCCAACTCCACAAACCTCTCGAAACCAATGAGGTTGTTTGCATTCTGGATTGCAGGATCCATCATCTCCTTCAAACCATAGAATTCTTCATTTCTAGTCATTGCCATTCGCACCTCACGAACGACATACTTGCCCTTCTCTATGGGTTGCTTAGCAGTAATCAATTCAAGCATTACCACACCAAAGCTGTAGACATCACTTTTCTCTGTCAATTGCTGAGTTATGTAATACTCAGGATCTAGGTAACCCTGTAACATAAAGCCAGCTTTTAGGAACTTTGATCAAATACTTCTTCAAAAATAGCTCTGACAGTTTGACTTTAAATTGGAGTTTACTTAGAAGGTTAGTCCTGTTACTTAATATGAAAAAGAAAAGGGAAAAAAAAAATAAGATTAAGAAAACTGGAGTTAATTATTTGAAAATCTCATGTACTAACAGCTCAAAACACGTGACTGAGTTCAAGCCAATGGTAACTTTTGCTCAGTATTCAAGAAACGCAACTACAGATTTTGAGGTGTAAAAACCTTTGTATTCCTTGACTGAGGCGACCCATGGCAACTTTACTCAGACAGTTTGTAAGATTGAAAAACTTGGTATGCTTAGACAGAGTTTTGAGCTAGAGCTAATTCTCTTGATTTTGACATTGCTCCTAAGTTTGAATTTCTCTGACAATAATCCAGAGATGGACCAGCTGAATTTCATTCAGTTCAGACACCTTCACGCTAAGTTGTATCTCCCTGTGGAAAAAGGAAGCTGCCTCTAAAGAACAGAAAGATGGAGCGGGTGTTCTAGAAATGCCTACCAGAGTGCCTTTAACTTGAGTAGAAACATGTCCTTTTGTACTGTCTGATACAAGCTTTGACAAGCCAAAATCTGAGACTTTGGCTGTGAAATTTTCATCAAGAAGAATATTGGTAGACTTGACGTCTCTATGAATTATGGGAGGATTAGCGAGCTCATGAAGATAAGACAATCCTCTTGCTGACCCTAAAGCAATCCGAAGTCTCTTCTTCCAATCCAGATGAATGCCACTTTTCCCTAAAATTGAAGGTATCATCGACATTGACAAATATATAACAATAACGAAAATATAAAGCAAAGAATTTTATTTATTTATTTATTTGGAACTTACCAGACAAGCTTTCCTTGAGTGATCCGTTTGGAACATATTCGTAGACCAGCATCTGCTCCCCTTGCTCAAAACAGAAGCCCACAAGGCCAACGAGGTTCTTGTGATGAACACGAGAAAGCAACTCAATTTCATTCTTGAACTCAAGCCCCCCTTGCATGGATCCTTGTTGAGCTCTTTTGATTGCCACCATTTGCCCACCTGGAAGCATCCCTCTATAGACCTGAGAAGAACATATGTCACAAGTTTCCATTTATGGATTCTAAAAGCATTCTATTGACAAGGACTCATGAAGGAATAGATCACCTTGCCATAGCCTCCTGATCCAATCTCATTGCTTTCCGAGAAATTGCTGGTGCTTTTTCTGAGTTCATCATGAGAGAACCATCTAGCTCCTTTTAATTGGGGTGCACCACCGCTGTCCTTACCAGTTGGTGCCCAAGATGCTGGAACACAGGGAACAACAGTTGAAGACCTTGTTTTGAACCTTGATCAAGCACCTGAATTCTTTATTTATTCTTTTTCAAGAAACAAGTAGCTGAATTTTTCATGATGACCTGTTTCACTCGTAAATATGGGTGAAACCAGTGCTTCAGGTTCATTTGGTAACTTCAGTCTGCTTTTTTATATACAGTTTTTCCTTATCAAAAACCATAGAAACTTGGATGTGTATTGAAATTTATCCATTTACTTGTCTGAATTTTGAATCTTAAATAGCATAAAAACTGAAACTCAGTAAACAACTTTGGTATGTTTTGTTTTCCATTTGACAAATGACTCATTTTGTACTTTTTTTTTTCCTTAACTATTAGTATCACAGAGTATTAGAATTAACAAAGTTCTTTGGGGCATTACCGAAAGGTCTGCTTAATCGAATGGCTCTTTCTGCCCGCTTCTTTTGCATAAAGGCATAGATCCCCACTCCTGCGAGCACAAGAACCAGAACAGCACAAGCGACTGCTATTGCAATAATTACACCTGTACTTATTGAAGTCCTTCTGGTTTCATCTGAAACATTTTTTCTAGATCAGTTATGAGAGAGAGAATAATTTACATTCTCTCTCTAAGAACAAAAGGGGAAAGTTACCTGGGAAAATATAGGGAGATGCAATAAAAAAGTATGGTCCAAACTCATGGGGAGGCTTAAATGTCTGATTGGTTAGATCAAACCCAATTCTCTGAATCTCTGAACGGTTGAAGTACATTCCATATGGTGGGAAGAGTTCCAAATGAACCTGAAGATATCCATCCACATTGAAGAAGGGGTTCTGAAGGGAAACTGAACCGGGAGTAAGACCAAGCACTGTCCACAAACGCATTTCCAATTGAAGAAATGTGCTATTGTTGGAAACGTCACCGAATAAAGGTGCTCTGAAATACAGAGTTCCTTCATATGGGTACGCACAATCACAACTCTGAGGATTGAGTTTCCGATCTATGCCACAGTATATTGTGCCACAGCGAGCCAGACTGGTAGAATAAGATTTTTCCTGTGGCTGCTGAAGCTGACAGTACTTAAGATTCGTTAGTTGTGTGCACACTGGGTTGCCATAAAGTCTGCGATACATGAATCCAAAGAAATCTGGTTATAGATGATGTAAAAGCAGAGTAACAGAAATTAATTAAATATTACATAAGAACAATCAGTTTGTAGGTGTGATCTCACTCTAGAGTGTTTGAGTATCTAGAGCCCAGTGTGATGGCAGAGATATCGTTGTTTTCTAAATCAACAAGTTGCAACTGCTGACTAACATTTTCCCCCATGTCTAAAGTTCCATTGAATGAGTTGTTCTTCAGTTTCCTGTGGCAAGTTTACAAGAATTAAGTCAGTGTAGATCAACTTGTACCATTCCCCCATATTAGTAATTTTCTTTCCAATGATAATCTATGTGCTCGCACTTACACATACTGTAGTTGTGGAAAACTGAATAACTTTTCTGGAATTTGGCCATGAAGTGATCCATTTTCAATCACTCTAGCCACCACCATCAAAAAGAGAATCTTGGGTTAGATGAATTAGTTGAAGAAAATACTGCATCTTTAGAATTCAAAACAGGAACTCTGAAAACTCACAGAGTTGTAAGAGACTCTATGTTTGAAAACCAGGTCGGAGCTTCTGATGGATCAAAGAAATTGTTGCTCATGTCCCTGTAGGGCAATTGTTTTATTAAGAATGAGAAAAGATTGGAAGAGCACCATTCAAACTCTTTGTGAATATTTCATGGGGGTTTATATGCTGACTTCTTACACGTAATTTAAGGAGCTCATTGCCATCAGGTCTGGTATAGGCCCCGTGAGTTGATTGTTCGCTAGATGTCTGATAGGTAAAGCAAATGTGGAGACTTCATGTCAACCGCATGTTTTTGCGAATATGGCTAGATACAGTTTAAATCAAGACTTACAGTTCGTTAATCCTCGTAAGGTTGCTAAGAGTAGAAGGGATGGGGCCACTCAGAGAATTCCTGTCGAGGCGACTGTTGCAGAAAAGATTGAGTTTTCTTATGAATGTACTCGGCTAAGGAAAAAGATCTAAAACAGAAAAATATTGTTTGGTGAATATGACATCAGAGCATATGGAAGAAGGCCACTTACAGAACTTCAAGGCTTTGCACCAATCCCAGTTGGGATGGGATCCTCCCAGTTAGCTTGTTTCCATCAAATAATCTGCCATCAGATAGACAAAAGCAACTAGGATGAGAACAAAGAGTGCTATGGAAGGCTTGACAGTAATCCAATCAGTGGTTAGAGTCTTACATATGTATCAGTACCATCTCCGAGTTGAAAAGACTGGGTGGTATACTACCTGATAATTTGTTGTTGCTTAAATGGCTGCCAAGTGCAACAATTAGTTCATATAATGTTAAGGTAATATCATCCTTGACACCAAACTCTGTTTAAAATATTTGAATAATCAGATTTAGATGCAGTTTTTCCTGGCCTCTAGAGATCGGGTAGAGAGTACTCACAAATGCTTTGCATTCAGAAGCTGGTCCATGCCAGGAGTTGTATCTGTTGATACTGGGAGTGATCCAGTCAGCTGATTGTCTGCTAGGTCCAACCAGTAAAGGTTGGAAAGCTTACCCAAGGAAGGAGGAATTCCTCCAATGAATTTGTTTGAATTCAATGCCCTGTGTGAAGCAGATTAAATAAAAGATGTTTAGCTCAATATTGCTAGGAAAATTAAGGTAGTGCTCTTTGTGACATGAAGCATTTGGATAGACTGAAGTAGACAAACTTAGAGGAGGTCATACAAGAAGGAGAGCTGTTCTAGATTGCCTAATTCATATGGGATCTTTCCACTGAAGCTGCAACCAGCCAAGATCCTGATAGAAAAAGAAGAAATGGAATTTAGATTGCTCCATTCTCACCATGAATGTAATTTACTCACATGGATAGATTCAATTTGCATATCATTGTGATTAATTGGTTATTTATATCTTACAGAATGGTTAGCTTCTTCAAGTTCCCAATGGTTGGAGAGATTGGACCAGTAAGGTCTTTATTGAAAGACAAGTCCCTGTAGGTTGCAGAGATAGAGCAGGCAGAAAGTTAGATGCAACCGTATTAGTTAACGAGTGGGCAGCAAAGAAAGCTGTACTGTTTTCTAATTCACTTGATTTTATAATTCACATCCCACTGAAAACTGTCCAAGATGGAAGTTGTAATCTTATATAATAAGAAATATGCATATAGTTTAGAAGAATTGCACAAGAACTAAATGGCATAGGTTCCATGATTCTTTTTTTTTTTTTTTTTTTTTTTGTACAAATAGAAGGGATGTGAAATGGAAATTATATTTCAAGCAAGCATATGGAGACATTTTTTCAATGTTTGATTTAGTCCTGATGTTGTCTCTAAGTTCATGCTACGTAATGTCGAAAATTAACTAAATTGGCGTGGATGTGTGTAAAAACAATCGAAAAGAAGTTTTAATGATATTCGTGAAAATGCTAATTTTTGTCAAGAGCAGGGAGACAATATGGTTTTCATACTGAAATCTGCTCTTCAAAAAGTTGTTTCCCAAGAGGAAACCTAGTTCTTGAGACAATTTTCTATCCACCATAGTAGTCTCTTGATTGAGTACAAAGATCAGGGATTTTTGGTCAAAAAATCTATTTACTTATTTTCTTATTTCCCTCGCTTCTCTAAGTAGAGGTTTAGTTTTACAGTTTCAGTCAAAGAAAACAACATCAAAAAATAAATTTTACTATTCTTTGGTTGGAAATGTTTCCCTATAAATCTGTTTTGTAATGCATTTGATTCTAACCCATAATAGTCTGATTGGTATTTTGTTGGATGGAGCTCTTTTAAAGGTGGCAAAAGATCCTCATGGATCTACTTGGAACCATTGGTTTCATGCTAGGAACATGCAGGTGTATATTAATCAGATTTTAGCCTTATTATCTGGTGGAAATTCCAATGATTTAGTCAGCAGTTGAGCAGAGGCAGATCTAATATGCAATTCACTTATGTTTGGTTGTGCTTATTAATCGGGCTTTTTGGACTTTTTGCTTTTTAAAAGCCCAAATGCCGTTTGAAGTTCATTTGGTTTACCCATTTCTAAAAGGCTTTTTAGAAAAGCAATGCTAAAATTCCCTTTTTGAGTAAGCAACCTCGGAGCCACTTCACAATGAAGAAGGGCTTAATTACTTTTGCGGACAGCAAGCATAGTGGTAGCGGGAAGCGTCGTGCTGCGGGAAACAAAGATTTGGCGGGACATGGCAGGTCATTCTTCCTTCTTTTGTCGTTTTCTCCCAGTGTTTCCTTATACCTCTCTCTTATCATAAAACCAACATCGGAGTCTCTTACATTTTGCAAATTCAATTGCTTTGTCAAGCTACTGCCATAAACAGATTCCTACAAGTCTGAAACATCTGAATTGTACTATTTTTCTTTATTTTATTCCACTGTTATGATTTCAATCTATCTGTGGTTTTCTTGAAGAAAGTAATTTCCCTTGTTTTCTAATCTGGGTATACTTCTCTTTTGATTATCGTCAGTATCTTCCTGATGTAACTGTAGCTGTGAGATCTTGTGATGAAGTGTTTTTTTTTTTTTTTTTTTAGGATCCATTTGGCCTGGGTGAAAGAGAAATTGGAGTGGGGGTGCAAAATCTGGATGTAGGGAATCTAGTTTTGGGTTGTTAGGATGTGGAGAAACTTGTGGCAATAGAGATGTGATTTGTGGATACCTATCTTTACCTCAATTTTCTTCACATCTTCCCTTCTTTCATATAGACCAGAAAACAAAGTCGTTGATGCTCTGGGAAGATTTCCTCATGTAGAGTATTCATGCAATTCCTATCCCATCTTCCTCCAGCTGTGGATGCAATAATATACAAACAAGAGAAGATGCAAGGCAAGGAAGGAAACACATGATTTCGGATGAAGAAGACCAACAGTCTCCACCGGTTCAACCTTTCCAGATGGATCCTAACTTCTACCACTTCTTGTAGATGTACTGTAGCCCTTTTGTTTGCTGAAACTTTGTTCTGCTGAGGTGTCTGCAGTTGTTATCTTTCTCTTTTGTCTGTTGTGTCTAAAAGTCTGTTTTGCTGTGGTTCGTAGATCATCTCTTTTGGTTGGTGTTTCTATGTAACTACTTTTTGCATTACAAAAAAAAAACACAGAGACCAATTTGGAGAATTGCTGCCTCTCCAACGGTGGTGCTGTATTTTCTACTGTGTTTGGATATCACTGTAGAGAAAGTGGGGCTATCTCCACCCCATTTTTCTCTTTCTCCAAATGCGCCCTCAGGATTTTAGGGAGAGAGAAGTGTACCAATTATAATCAGAGTAGGCTGCACTTTATTATTTTGTTGATTTGGACGTGTAAATTGTGAGGACTATTTGAAGAACCATCTCAGATCTCTTGCACATGCACTTCTTTTTTCCCCAAAACATGCACTTGTTTCATACAATGTGTCAGTGGGTGTGTTTGGAATTTCTGGGAACTTTAATTTCTTCTTTGAAGATGGGCACAAATGTGTCTGATTGTGTGCTTTCTATTTATTCTAAATCATTTGCTTAATATAAAGCTCAATACACGCCAAATAAACTAAAATAAGAAGGAAACTAAATTCTGTTGTTTGGATTTGGGGCTCTGAGATTATATCTGTAGTAAAAAAAAAAAAAGCATGCCCTGATCTCATGGGATCAACAGCTCTCTTGCATTTTTTCATGCCTATGCTGCAATCGTCCAGACATTTTTAACATATTAAAGCTTGTGATGAAAAACGATTTCTTCAGCTTCAGCTGCAAAACAACCATAACTGAAGCTGCTGCAGAGTTGTTTGCTGAGTGGAATAGCTACAAACAGATACTTCTAGGCACTGTTGTTTCAACAAGAAACAAGACAAAACAAAACAGAAAGGGGGGGTGATGAACACTGATGCAAGTAGTGTCCACAGGCTTTAGTCTTTGTTTGAACTGATAAAGAAAAGGGGGGAAAACATGTAGCAGAAAATAAATAACAAAAACAATGAAAATAAAATAAAACATATTTCATGGTATTTAAACTTCACCATCAAACCATCTCAATGACCAAATTCAGATCCTAGAATCATCAAAGTTTTTCTTGTTTTCCCAACCACAATGATAAGATGCTTTTGACTACTAGATTACCTACCTCACTTCAATACATCTCTCATACATCATTCATAGTTACCCTATTTTCCAAATATGTTGGGATTCTTTAGATGAATTCAAGGCAACATTATTAAATTCTAATTTTTCTAGAATTTATTTTTGTAAAGATTACTAAATCCATGTGGTTTTGAGTTTGAGTTGCAGCCCATTTAAAATTGCACATCTATGATTTTAAGTGGGACTTCCTATTAACCTACAAGTTTCCTTTGTATTGTGTAATTTATCTTTATAAAGATTAATTTAAGTCGTTGAAAAGCTGCTTTCTGTACGTCTAATCAAATAACTTTTAATGCTTTTGCTGTTAAAAAAATTAATAGCAAAAGTTGAGCTAACAACCAAACAATCTTTTCTCTTAAAAAGTTGTTTTGGAAACGAGTTTAAAAAAACACTGTTGACTTTAAACGAGCCCAACCAAACACATAAATAAAGAGATTCTCCGTATTTATGGTGATCATTTTCGAAATGGGTACCATGTGCCCAGGTGGTGCGCTTAGTGGTTTGCCTGTGTGCCTGGACTGTGGGTATTGTTAAGGGCACATTTGTGTGTGGGCCTTTCGACGGAATGAGGAAATTGCCACCTCACCACCAAAGTTCATGGTAAATGGATGCCATAGAAAAGGAGTTTCATAGAAATTAGAAATTCATATTTGGTGCAATTTCATATTTAGTCTCAAATCTTTCTTTTAGGATTGGGTTCCTTCCTATGTGTGTTGCGGGTTCCTATGTGTATTGTGTAGGATCTATTCTTTTTTTTTTTTTTTTTTTGTATTTCTGGGATCTTTCCCATTTTATTAGAGCTAATCTTATCTTTAAAAAATGAAGACCAAAGATATGAGATTTTATTTCTTAGGATTTATTACATCAATAAAGAAGATGAATGACTCATATCATAATTTTGGGGCCTAAAAAGCAGAAAAGAAAATTGTAATTAAAGGGATCCAGATCTAGGAAGACTTATGACATAAAAATTAACATGAAGAAGGACCGCTAAGATCATGAATATGGGAGCCTCAAAAATCCAAAAAAAAAAAAAGAAAAAACATAAAAGGGATTCAAACCCACAACTAGTCCGAGTATGACGCCTTATACCACTATGTAGCTACAATTGCATATGTAAGTAGAGCCCTGCTATCTGTCCAGAATTCTGGACAGATAGACTTTTTGATGTAAGTACTAACCACCTCTTGAGGGATGTAAATGAGAGGGTGAAAATGCCCTCATTTACATACGTTTTCACAGTTCATTTATGCATCACAAGAATAAATGAGCACAAACAAATGTGATGATCTTATGCATGAGGATCATTTACATGTGTAAATGAGGGCAAACAAAGAACCCTTGATTTCATATTAAAACATAATTAACTAAAAAGAAATTTATATATAGAACTTCAATAATATGTGATTAAATATTTGAAAATTAATTTATGATTTTCCTAGTTCAAACTACTTGCATTTTAAATGTTTATAAAAGTCTTTGAACCTTTTTATGTATATTTTGATAAATATTCACTTATAACCTATCTGCAGTCTACTTGTACAAGAAAATGACTCTTGAATTACCAAAACATATCCTTTGACGACAATCAATCATTGTGTGGTCACGTAGTAAGTTTAATGATAGTGAGCCATCTTAGATGATAGTGGACCCATATGATACCCATTAGATCCAACTAATTGATCCACCTATGAGACCTATTGGTGAAATACGTGACTTCTACAGGAGGGCAGTGAGGTTGGATGCGATTGGTTATATATATATATATATATATATATATATGGGGAAGTTTCAAGTACATCTATCCCTCACCCTTCCTTTTTGCACATGGAGACAAAAGATGGGTTAAGTGAGCAGGTCACTCATGGTGGATCCCATTTAGTTAAATATAAGTTGGTGCAGGTTGTTCATTTAGGAGCTCCCAGACAATTAAGTTGAGATTGTGAATGTGATTAAGGAGAAAATAGAGCTAGCTAGTAGACTTTTTCTTCTCCAAATAGAACTTTAAGATATAAGAACTTTGCAGGATGGTGAATACTTTTGTTTAGAGATGTTTTAGTAAGAGCAATTAAGATCAATCAAGATTAGGATTAACTTTCAAGATCACAACAAATTAATGAAACTTTATCTTAGTCATGTCTTCATAATAAGTTTGTTACCCACGATTTACACCAACTCCTTCTCAATTGATGTGTGCAGAAGATCTCTCTCCCAAATAGACTTTGATGATTACATTGTGGCCCACCATTTGATGGTTGGCCTCAAGAAATACATCAATAATAGCTACTTCATAATTAATGTAACACTATCAACAGTAGGAATAATGGCGAAATATAGATCTCTAATAGCTACTTTCATAATCAATGCATCACTATCAACAGTAGGAATAATGGCGAAATGTAGATCTCTAATAGCTACTTCATAATTAATGTTAACACTATCAACAGTAGGGATAATGGCTACTTCATAATTAATCTAACACTATCAACAGTATAGTATAGATAATGGCGAGAAATAGATCTCTAATAGTTACTTCATGATTAACAGTAAAGAGTATTGAAAAGTAAACTCACAAGGATTGCAGTTCAGTAAGTTGCCCAATGTCACCACTGATGGTACCTTTGAGACCCATGGTCGATAATCGCCTGAAAATATCATATGGGTGGTTTTTCTTGAAAGGAACAGTAGAAGATTGAAGCAGGAAGAGAACCATTTTCTTGAATTTTAGCCACTACTTACAATGCTGTCACCCTGGAATTGTTGCAGGTAACCCCTTCCCACTGTGAATCGCAAGGGTCATCGGACTTTCTCCAACTTGGAGGTGTGTTCTTCCATTGATCCGTCAGAGAACGAAGAACAGCAGCTGCAAAATACATCTATTTCTGAGCCATATCTTGCTCTATATAAAGCAAAGCCTTCTAGGAAGGTGAAAAGTTTTAACAAGTCATAAAAAATGTATTTGCATCTCCTCTGAACCATAGTTTAAACCATTATATATATATACTGAAACTACAAATGATCGACAAAGAAGATAGAGATGGAGAGGCAAAGCACAAGAGAGAAAAGGAAGCAGGTGAAAGACCCAATTGAGGACTGAAAGCAAGAAGAAGAGAGAAGAACAATTCACCATCTTCGGAATTTGTAATGCTGCAGACAATGTAGAAATTGGCTGCGAACAAGAGCAACAAGGTAGGCGTCGATGATGACAACATCGTGGGAGTGAAAAGATCTGAGAAAACAAAAGCTCTGTAATGGGATGGAAAGGAGCTCCTCTGTGTGTGATTAAATTAAACAAGTCCCTTGTTCTGTTCGTTACCACTGCACAAAGCAACCTTCTTTTTCAAATGTAAATGATGATTGTATTCTTGTTACCTCAACCACCTCTACACTAGTAATACTGGTGGTGTATGCTTCAGATTGAGATTAATATCATTGAATCGATCATCATGACAAGAAACAAGTGGACGTCTCTTTTGCTTTTGTCTTTGCCTTGTCTTTGAAGACAATTTATGTGCATCCGTTCATCAATGCATCATCATCACTATCTCCACTCTACTCTTATATTGGAAAATGGAAAGAAATGGAAATTTCAAAAGAGTAGAGAATCCTTTTGAGGCTTTCTTAATTACCAGGAATTCCACATCAGATATATATGGTTGGAAAATTATGTATATTTTTTTAGAAATTATATCAAGTTGGTGCGCAAGGGACTGTGCATAGGGGTGTTCATGGCCCGAGCCAAGGCATATCCAGGTCAGGCCCGGCTTTAGAAACACTGGCCCAAGCCTGACTAGGCCATAAAAGTTAGGCCCGAGCCTGCCCATTTAATCAATCGGGCAGGCCTGAAATCGGGCTTTTCATCACTTTTGTCGGAATTAGAGCACTAATTAAACTAAATTACATGCATTTCTTACACAAGCCGGGCCGGCCCGGCTTTCTATCACTTAATCCAAGCTCAGCCCATTTATTAATCGGGCTCGGGCTGGTCCAGCCCGTGAGCACCCCTAAGTCTGTGCTTGGGCTTTTGGAAGCAATGTGGGGCCTTTTATTTTGTACTTTGTTGGGTTAACTTGGGTTGACCCAATCCCGTATTGGGTTGAGCCGGTTTGACCCAGTCACTTATTGGGTCAAGTGGGGCTACTAATGGGGCAGATTCGACTTGGTGGGCATAGAGTTGACTATGGAAGTTACATTAACTAGCAAGTGTCTTCTCATGTGAATTTGGTGCCCTTAAACTCCTTGGTGACCTTAACCTGAGGTTGGACCACCAAATTCTCACGTGAACCGCGGCTCGAGGAAGGAACAGGATTTTCCATTCAAGTTCCACCGCACCAGCTATACATATGCACAAACGCACCCCTCAAGTTTGATGCAGAAAGACACTTTTCTTGGTTTTTAGGGACATGTTAGCCCTCTAGACTTTTATCATATGACAACAATACCCACATAAAAACTATTGCACTTTCCCATCTCAATTCTCACCTCTTCTCACAAACCCTTGTGGCCGATTCTTCTCATAATCCAAGCTTCCACCAATCTTTTCGACGTGGTGTTGGAGGATGTCGATTTCAATCTTGTATTTCCCCTCTTGTTCTCATTTGGCAATGCTCTCTCTCGTTTTTACCATTTTTTTTTTTTTCTATTTTGGTTTCTTCTCCTATAAAAGAATCTTTTTGATGATTACTACATGAACTAGATGTTGGAAAATTGTGTGGCCTGACTGTCATAACATCAGCCTCGGTGGTATGCTTCATATGAACTCCCGATAAGTCTTGATCTAATAGAATTAGATAGAAATCAAACTCTTTGTGGTAGAATTTGGATTAGGATTGGACTCCCGATTAGGCAAAATTTTCAGTACTCTAATTAAAAGATGTGAGATTCCATGAGAAATAGAGTCTAGGTTGGTCGTGATTTTTAGGGATTGCTATATATAAGAGAAATGGTTACCATTAGTTGATGATCCAGTAGATATAGTGCATTCACAACAAGTTCGTATGGTATATCGTATATCCGAACGCACAAAGGTTATCGGCAAGTTCGATTCCGACACCATCTAGGACCATTAGTTTCATCACTAGAAAAAAGAGAGAGAAAGAAAATATGTTGAATTATACACTAACAACCCAAGGATCTATGAATCTGATATTTTTATTTTTTATTTTGGAGGAATTTTAAAGAGCTCTTAAGTTTTTTACTCTTTTTTCAAAAAACAGACAAAGAGAAAATAAGGGCATGTTTGACATCATGCCACAGGGCTGTTCTTATGAGACCACAAGATGAGGAATGAGAAAATGTGCTTGAATGGGTTATTTATAGCTCACTAAACTGATAGGATTGGGTTGTTCAAAAGAATTTTTTTTTTTTTTTTTAAATCTAACAAAGATAAAAGACTTTTGGCTCATTTTCAACAAAAATATACCAATGTTTGAATATTTCAAAAGAGTATAAAAGTTTTTGGGAGCTGCTATTGACACATTGCTCCTTGCACATCCCTTCTTTGTACACATCTAGAATTCTATAGAAAATGCTTATTGCACAACCCTCTTTTCCCAAACTACCCAAACACCATACATCTCCTTTCTCTTTGCACAGCCATCCCTTCCCTCCACACCCAATTCAAACGTCCAAAGACTTGGAACTCTTGTGTTCCATCACTTCCCTCCACACCTGACTTCCATTCTTAGTTGACAGTGCAGTCAGAAGAACCTTCAAACAAGAAGTTTCATCGATTGTCTTCTTCCTCTTCCATTTTCCTTCCTCTCTTCTCACAATCAAGGTACGTTTTCCCTCCCTTTTCACATCTCCATCTCCTTTCATTTTGACTTTTGATGCATAATAGAGAGGAGGGTTGGCCCCAAAATGTCTAAGGGTCCAGGGAGATCACCAATCACTCCTTCCTCGGTCAATCACTCGGTGGTGAAGTTTTTTTTTTGGATTCGTGTCAAGTCCGAACAGACGTGAAAAAAAAAAAAAAACACTTTGCCACCAAGTAATTGACCCAAGAAGGAGCAATTGGTGATCTCCCAGCCTCTTTAAACATTTTGGGGCCAAATCTCCTCTCTATCACGCATCGAAAGCCAAAATGAAAAGAGACGGAAATGTGAAAAGGGAGAGATGGAGCTGTGAAGGTGAGTTGAGGAAGGAGCTCTCGAAATGGAGATGTGAAAAAGGGAGATGGGGATGTGAAGGTGAGTTGAGGAAGCTCTTGTTGCAAAAATGGGAAGGAAGATGTGTACATAGAAATTGGATGAGCCCTGAAAGTATTCCTCATGTCCATTTTTGTGAATTCACAGAGGGGTATACTTGACTTCAAAAAATTGGATGTATGAGGAGCAGTGAGGGATGTGGCAATAGCAGCTTCCAAGTTTTTCGTATTTCTTTCAATCAAGCCCTCTACATAAATATAAATAAATAAATGATAAAAATACCCTTGTGACAGGTTTTTGTCATTTTCCCCCTTTTCTCCCAAAACCCACCCCCTTTCTTCTCCCTCTTCCTCCTCCAAAACCCATTGCCCCATTTTCGATGTTGGTTCAAGATTATTTTTTTTTTTTTTTTTTTTCATATTTATGCCTAATCCATCTACACATATATACTTGATGGGTGTTTGGAATTTGAATAGTTCTCACAAATTCTGTTCATATTCATAGAACTTGTAAAATACAAAGAACATGTGCAATTTCTTGGTATGTATCTTAAAACAGCAACCATGATTCGAATAGATAACATGTGTGTGGCTGGGTATTTGTATTTGTTGAGTTTGGAAGGGCTTTGACACTTCCATGTGGACAATTCACACACGCCCACTTCAAAATCAATTTTTGCAATGGTTGTTTTTCCTAACCAAAAGAAGCTATATCAGACTTCGCTCATATGATTATTCGAATGAAACTATACTCTTATAATTGATTTTCCATGTTTTTTGTTTGCTTAACTTTGAACTGTTCAATTTTGTGCTATGGGCGATGAAAATGTTTTTAACATTATGAACACATTATGGACTAGAAAAAGGAAAGAATTGAAACTCATTTCTTTTCTGTGAGTTCTAATTTGTCCCATTAATAGCGGAAGACGCCACTCGTTTCTACAACATTGTATACATCAGCTGATCTTCATATTTTTCTTAGCAGTCTTTCATGTAGCATACAACCCTCTAACAATGACCCTTCAAAGGCTAAAGCCGGTGAAAATGTTATATTATGTTAATTTATTCGAAAAGGGGAAATGGTTTTTTTATACCAACGTCCAAAAAGGACCAATGGGTTTTGGATGAGGAAGGAGGGAGAGAAGAAAGATGTGTCTCAAATTTTTTTAGCTAACCATTCCTACCAAAACCATCTTAAATTTCTTTAACTAACCATTCTTACCAAAACCTCGAAGCTTTAGTAGAGGCAGTATAAATACATTTCAATAATATGGGTTTTGGGAGGAAAAAAGAAGAAAAGACAACAACCTATCACACTGGTCTTTTTATCATTTTTTTAATCTTTTTCATGGAGAGGTCTTGATTGAAAGAAATACGAAAACTTTTATACTCTTTTGAAACATTCATATCTTTATTTGCTTACTTGAAAATGAGTCAAAAGTTTTAGACCTTTTTGAAGATTTTTCCTTACTTTGGGGAAGGGATGAATTTGAAAAAAGTATTAAACTTTTAGACAATTCTCAAAAAAGTACATTAAGAATCTGTTATTTCATAACAGTATAAAAGTTTTCCTGAATTCTTTCATTAAGGCCCTCTACGGTACTCTCTCCCTATCACCGATAACTTATTTTAAAAGAGAAATCAAAATGAAAAAACAACCCTCGGTTAAAAGATCGATGATCCGAACCGTTAAAATTGAATATAACCCAATCCTGACCGAACTCATGATTGATAACATGATTTGCACAATCTTATGCATTATTAATACTTTGCATTAGGTATACTATCAATCAGATACTCAATCTTATAGTGGGAAAAAATCCTATGAAGTAAATCTTGAGAATATCTTAGACATTGAATTCAATTTGAACGACTTTGATCATCAGTAGGTTGGCCCCACGGTGATTTCCATGACGTGGCTCATAACAAACGGGCATTGCAACCTCAGAGATTTTGTTTCTTGGAAGTCAACTCATAAAAAACCCACCTCAAGGGGAAAAATAAAGTTTGCAAGATTGCCGCCCTATATATGAGCGGTATGTTTATAGTTGCAATTTCACTCTACATACCGCGATATACCTGCAAACATGTTATTATTATTTATTTCTTTCTCTCTGCCCTTGGTTTGATATGGGTTGGGTCCTCGCATTGGGTCTTCAGATTCTTAGGGAGATATGTATTATAAGATATTCAATGGTAAGGAAAAAGGACGTCAAGAAAGAATGTGATCTTATTAAGGTGGTCTTATTGGGGACATTGTAACATAAAAGAGTTTATTTTTTTCCATCTTTAGTTTAGTTGGGATAAGACATACAAATGAGATTGGAATTCCAGTGGCCTATAACCAATAGGTCTAACATGGATCAACTTGCATTAAGTGGGTTGTGAGTTGGTCCTTTTGGAATTTAGTTTGAATCCAGTTGAATGAAATTGGGTCATTGGTCCTTCAAGAATTTCAGTCTACTTGAGTTATTCAAATGGGTTTGGTCCTAGAACTTGACTCTGCTTTAGTTTAGCCAGAAACGTATTACAACCCACCCAAGTGGCAACCTTAGAGACTGGTATCTAAAATTGCACGGCATTGTTTTTAAGAAATGGTGCCAAACAATCCCAAATGTGACCTCCATTAGGTGTTAGGGTGGGCGAGACCACGATATGTCATTGTATATTCTCCACATCATGAAGCCTAGATGGAATGAGAAGATGCCCAACCAAGGCCGCCGCCTACTTCTTCTTCGGCACATATGGTTGATCAGATATGCAGCCTCTGCAGCTCCATCTGTATTTTTTCTTTTTCTTCTCTTTTACAAAGGAAAACGTAAAAATCTACATATTTTACTGTTACTATTAGGGATATTTTTTTTCAGGTCAATATTTAATGCTTTTGGAAACTAGATCTATGCTTTAAAATATTATTACCAGTGGTTTTTAAATGTACCCCACCTTTTCATATGGGCCTCAATTCCCTGCATGATTGCATCTAGAGAAAGTTGGATTGAGAGAGAGAGAGAGAGAGAGAGAGAGAGAGCTTCAATCATGTCTAATCCGTCACATTTCTCCATGGTAACAATAAACAAGTCATTTACCATACCAATTTATAATCCAATTATTAGAATGCATTTCATCAATATCTCAATAATTTTTACTAGTTTTCTTTAATGGGTGTTGATGTTTCATTTGCCCTTTCTTGGTTGTGTGAGTGTTTTTGAGTTTGCGCTATTGTCTTATTCCCTATTTGTAGTCCTATTATCTATTTTCATGCCGTGTGCATTACAACAAATGTTATTTAGATCAAATGCTATCTTTTTCCTTCTCTTTTTTCACCGTTAACAACCAAACCAAAACAAAGGGGCCCTCTACAAGGGGATTTGTCACCTATTTCGCACATGCCATGCTATTGGACTTTTAGGGACTCACATTTGAAACTCACTTGATTTTATTCCCCCTTGGATTACTAATGGTGAAATATTGGAGTTGTCAATTGCTGTTACAATTAAAGGGTTTCAACTTGAAGGATTTAAGAATAACTTGACTTAAATCCCCAAAATTCTTTCATGAAACCCTTTTTACTAAAAGAGGGGCTCCTCAAGGAAGTTTCTTAGGTTTAATGCGACCCACGTTGATATATTTGATAGCTTCAGAGAGAAAGACTGATGTATAATTTACGCAATCACTCAGTCCATGCATTTTTATTAATTGCACTTTAATTTAGGTATTAATCTTAATTTATAAATCAGTTTGTGCGTCACATGAGATCTTTATGCTTGCTATTTCTTAAAAGAAGAAGCCAAACCCAACCACCAATTATACTATATTAAACTAGGAGGTTTTTGGATTCAATTTATAAATCAGTTTGTGCATCACACGAGATCTTTATGCTTGCTATTTCTTAAAAGAAGAAGCCAAACCCAACCACCAATTATACTATATTAAACTAGGAGGTTTTTGGATTCAATTTTGATAGGCGGTTATAATTTTGACCGCAAGTTATTCGGTTTTCAAAACTTCTCTCCCCACTCATGCAACTACCTGCTTTATCTCATTATAATCAAAACCACTTATAACCACTCCCCACTTTTATTTTATTGCAAAAGCTCCATTTTAATCCAAATTCTGCTTTTCCCTTTCTACTCAAATTCTCCTCTTCATGCCATTAGCTCTTGAATTGCATAATAAGGCACTCTCATAACCTTCCTATTCTTTAGCTTTTTTCTTTAAAATCTATGAACTTTTTAATGCATGAGTATTTAAATTGCAATGTTGGCCATATCCGTGCTGAGCACGGGTTATTGTGCTAGTCTTTCTTAAAACAAGAAATCCTTATTTGGTGGTAATCCAGTGCACAAGAACCTAAATGCGCACCTCAATGTGGGGACCACATTGGGATGGGACTGGGTAGGGGACACTTCATCCTGTTGGGGTCCACATGTTATAAAAAATGGGCCCATGATATAATCCTAGTCCCTTTATCAATTGTCAACAAGTTTCAGCATTTTTTCAAAAATCGAACCGTCGATTCAACGGTACAAACCATTCGGATGGATGTAAAAAATGGGACCGACGTAATTCAGGAGTGTCTTCTATGTGTGATGCAAACGAAGCTCAGATGCACAACTCGATGTGGGGCCCACTTAGGGGATGGGACCAGGTGGGGATCTCTCCATCATTTTGGGGTCTACTTGATATAAAAAGTGGGCCCAACGTAATCATCTAACCACTTTATCAATGGCCAACAAGTTCCAACCCTTTTCAAAAATTGACCCATCGATCCAACGGTATGGACCATTCAGATGGCTATAAGTACTGGGACCGACGTAATTCAGGACTGTCCTATGTGTGTGGTCCATTCAGATGGGTCATTAATTGAGCACCATTGTGATGTGTTCATGGTGTGAGAAAAAAGTGCACCGGGTAACTACCGCCTATGTTCCCATAAGGAAAAAAGCAAAGCATCTGGAATGAATCGGGTCCAAATTGCAGCTTTACAACATTTTCGCCGCTATAAACGGCGGCAAAGCAGCATATGCCACTTCTGCAGATATCTTTTTAATTTATTCCCCTCCAGGCCAGGGTTGAAACCGTGGTGGGGTCCACCAATAATCCTTAAAAATATTGACATGGAGATCTGGCCTAGCAACTCCATCATTGGAAAAAAATAATAATAATAACAAGTTAGTCATATAAGCTTCTTGAAAATATTAATCTCATCTAACTTTACCGTTAATTAGATCTAAGAAAATCATAGCGTACAAAATGCTCAAAATCTTACCATCTTTGGGTTCTTGGGCTCCAACAAACTTTTTTTTAAGAGGTGAAGAATAATGAACAAAAGCTAGAAATATAAATGAGACCCTGGTACATTAAAATTTAATCGATGAGATTAATAGGTTGTATTCCTTTAAGGTCTCTCGTAAAAATCATTTTCTATTAAAATAGAGATTATTTGTTGGTCATTTTATATAATTTTCCTTGTTTTCTTCAATTTAACATCTTTATAAATGAATTTATTATTTTTTATAAAAAAAACACTCAATTTAATAAAAACAAATTGGCTCTTACACAAAAGGTGATCCATAAAAGCTTTCTCCCCTGTATTCCCTTTCTTTTTTTCTTTTTTCCCACTTAGATCGACCACATCAAGTTGGAATGGACTAGCCCATGTGGACTGTATGGTTATGACCCCTAATAGTTAGGCCTGATCAATCCCACAGGCATCATCGCACCCAAGCCCGTCCCAATATATTAACATCTTTCATTGAATATGTTGGGTCAGTCCGAGCCTTTAGACTATGGCCTGCACACTTTAGCTATCGGGACTTTTTGGTCCAGGTCCAGTTCATGGTACTAAAACATTAGAGTTGTAAACGAGTCCGTTCCGATCCAGGTCCAAACTAGAACCGTTAAGGAGAAGGTGGAACCAGATCCGGACCTGGAATTATTTCGAAACCGGTTACTTGGCTCTAGAACCGGAACCAGAACCATATATGAGACAGGTCTGGATCCGGGTCCGAATCTAGGTAGAGAATGATATTTAAAATATATAATTTTTAGGAGAAATTTTAGAAAATTAAGGTAATATGTTGGGTCTCGGGTCCATAAGTCCGAACCAAGGTGGAACCGGACCCAAAACCATTTACTTATCAGGGCCTAAATAAGGACCTAGACCTGGTTTTTAACGGATCGAAACCTCTGGGTAATCGGAGAATCGAAAACCCATTTACATTCCTATAAAACACAGAGATATCGAGCCCAGTACTGTGAACCAATACCGGACCCTGAGCACCCATACTCACAAGTCATTATTATCTTATCTACACACTATTGGGCCATCCTTGGGCCTTGGAATTCTAAACTAATGCGCTATGAAAAATGTCATCTTAGACGTTCATTTGCCATATGGTCTCTTATTTCTCAAACCTCAGTTTAGACGTTCTGAATTTATGCCTATATAAATTTTCCTTTCCAGTTATGTGTATATAATGGCAAATCATATTAATCCAATTGCGAATGTCACTCTAACCAAACTGATTGACAAAGATAAACATGTTTAAAAGTGGGCCATGTTTTAGGAAGGACAAGTTTGTGCCTAACCCTAGCCTTCTATACTAATCTAGTTTGATTGAGTCTCAAGAGCAACTGTTCTGCGATTGAGGTCCCTCCTCAAATGAAGAAAGAAAATGAAAAGAATGAGAGACGGAAAGAGTGAGACAGGAGGTGAGGTAAAGCCTCTATTATTCAGACAACAAAAGACAAAGAGTCATATCAAAAGTACATAATTTTAAAATTCCCTCCATCTTTTTCAAAAAAAGTCAAAAAAGCAATATCTTTTTTCCACTAAAAGACAAAAAAGCTTCACTTTTCTATACAAAAAATCAAAAATATTCCATACGAAGCAACTAAAAATAAAACACCATCATAACACCTTATATTTTATTCTCTCTTGATTTGATGCTTCACCTCACCATATTTCAATTCACCATATATCCAAACAGGCCCTTAAAGCATTGCACCACTTCACACGCTGAAATGCACCGGACCAAATTGTAGAAAAGTTTTGCCCGAAGAAAACTATGAGCTTTTCCACAGCATTAGTGAATCTTCACACCATACCATTGTGACCACAAGGTTCCCAAAGAAAATAAAAACCACAAAGATGATGCCTGAGACTTTTGAGGCCGAAATCGTAGATTTTTGGCTCCATGTGAGGGCCTAAGTGGTACGTTGATGGGCTTGCGTTTTCAGTGGATGTGTGTGCTTCTTTTCATGAAGTTATGTTAGTCCCCACAACACTCCTCTCGCTATCAGCCTTAGGGGTGTAACGGTTCGGTTAACCGGTTATTTTGGGAAAACCGTTAACCGAACCGTAACCGCGGTTTTCTGTATTTGAAAACCGTAACCGTAACCGTGCAGACAAAAACCGTAGAAAACCGAACCGCGGTTAACCGTATAAGACGGTTCGGTTACGGTTAATAACCGTGGAAAATTTTAAATATTAATTTCTCAATTTGCATCTTTTTTTTCGGTTTAATATAAAATAACTTCTTAAGTCCAATCAATTTTGTGAAAATTTTTACTTATGTATTGCGAAAATTTTCATTTAGCCCCCCTTTTTTTTTCCTTTATTTTATAACGGTACGGTTAACCGTGTGCGGTTAACCAAACCGCATTTTACGGTTCGGTTCGGTTAACCGCAGTGAATTTTTATGGAAAGCCGTAACCGAACCGAACCATGCGGTTTTTGGATTTCATTAACCGTAACCGTAACCGAACCGTGGAATACGGTTATTAACCGCGGTTCGGTTCGGTTCGGTTCGGTTCGGTTCGGTTCGGTTAGACGGTTTCTCGGTTTTTTTTTACACCCCTAATCAGCCTATGATGTTTTTTTTATGGTCCGGGTGTAGCTAATCCTAAGATTATGAACCATGACACATTTGGTTATCAGGCCTAACCTTACGACCACACCCATCCATGATCCATGGCCATGAAATTAAAGCAGCGACCCATCTAATTTTTTCAAATCATATGTACTTTCTATTCACACTAAATATAAAAGCGGGCTCCGGTTCAGCCCACGGGCCTAAGAGCACAGCCCAATTCCAATAGAGTGTTGGTCAAGTTCATGTTGGGCTTATGCTGGCTTGACCCATAAGTACACCAATGTTGGTGTAAATCAACATGCAATGAAAATATGAATGCAAATATGTCCCCCGATGTAATTATCCAGTTCACACAAAGCTTTAAATGGATACCTCATTGTGGGGCCCACTTGGGAATGGGAATCGTGTGGTGATCTCTTCATTTAGTCGGGTTGTACTTGCGAGAAAAGGGCTTCATATAGTCATCCTATACCATTTATCAGTGGCCAACAAGTTTCAGGTTTTTTTTAATTTTGAGTCGTCGATCCAACGGCATAGACCATTCGGATGGGGTTAAAAAAATGGGACCAGTGTAAGTCAGGGGTGTCCCCTGCATGTGGTCCGTTTAGATGGGTCATGAGCCCTACCCAATTATGATGTGTGTGTGGTGTGAAAAAAAGTGCATTGGGTCCCTAGCACAATAACCCGTGTTGAGTTGAGCACGTGTACATCTATACAATACAATTAAAATATTCACTCATACAATGTAAATAAAATATTCATGCATAGCAATAATTTTTTAGAAAGAAAAAAAAAAAAAGACTGTAGGGAGAGTAGAAAGGGAATGTGAGAAGTGAGGTAAAAAAAAGATATACGTAGACATGGAATAGAAGATGCAGGCAAAAAGGTAATTTTGTAAAAATTAAAAGAAGAAAAGAAAAGGTAATGGATAGTTATAAGAAGTGGGCAGTAGTTATAAGAAGTGAGAAGTTATATTTTAGTTATGGTCAAAATTAAATCAATTGGTTAAAATTATCTAAAAAGCATTTAGCTTAATATATAATAATGGTCCCATAAGTAAAAATACAAAAAAGACGAAAAACAGCCAACCGAAATTAAGCCGGAGTAGGAGGGCTCAAAAATGCAACGTTTCCGCTGTTACAGACAGCGGAAAATCAGAAATGTTGGGTTTGCTGAAAAGTAGCAAATGTTGGGTTTTCCGCTGTGCCTGGCGACGGAAAGTCTACATTTTTTCTAAGTTTCCATTCCAGTTCTGCGCTGCGGACGTGGTAGGGTCCATATGAAAGCGCATGGCTATTAATAAACTATTTCTTTTTAACTACATTGTGTGGCCCATGTAATGTGATCTCAAGATTCCATTAGCCCTTTTGCGTACGTGAGCACATGACATATCAGTATGTATTCTCCACATCAGAGAGCTCACATGAAGGGAAAAAAAAAAAAAAATGCCCAATCCTATATCAATCAGACGTCCTACTGTCAATTAGAAAAAAGGGCATTAGTGACTTCACTTTTATACATCATGATTAACTAAAAACTTTGACAGTTGAAAAGACATCCCCATGAAATTTATTTTACCTATTGAAAGACGGACATTGCCAGTGTTCAAGAAGCTCCATTCCAAGGGAACCCTTACCCAATCATCACACTACAAAAGCTTTGACTGGGAAGATACAACGAGCTCGGATCCCCCGCGATGCCACTTCCATTCTTCCGATAAGTGGGATGTGTGGAATTCGCCGTGGGGCACATACACTGATTATCCGAATCGTTAAAATTTAATGTAACCCCTCCACTGCAATAATATTCTCAAACTAGTATAATAGAATTTGATCCTACCACAAGACAAAAAACTTAACTGATAATGTGATTTGCACAACCTATGCATTATTAATACTATGCATTATGTACAATATCAATCAGATGGTCAATCTTATAGTGTGACCAAATCCTATGAAGTAAATCTAGAAAATATGTTAGACATTGAGTTCAACTTGAACGACTTTGATCATCAGTAGGTTGGCCCCACGGTGATTTCCACAATATGACTCTAAACAAACGGGCATTCCAACGTCAGAGAATTTGTTGCTTGGAAGTCAACTCGTAAAAGCCCACCTCGAGGGGAAAAAACAAGTTTGCAAGATTGCCGCCCTATGTATGAGCGTGGTATATATACTTGATGGGTGTTTGGAATTTGAATAGTTCTCACAAATTCTGTTCATATTCATAGAACTTGTAAAATACGAAGAACATGTGCAATTTCTTGGTGTGTATCTTAAAACAGCAACCATGATTCGAATAGATAACATGTGTGTGGCTGGGTATTTGTATTTGTTGAGTTTGGAAGGGCTTTGACACTTCCATGTGGACAATTCACACACGCCCACATCAAAATCAATTTTTGCAATGGTTGTTTTTCCTAACCAAAAGAACCTATATCAGACTTCGCTCATATGATTATTCGAATGAAACTATACTCTTATAATTGATTTTCCATGTTTTTAGTTTGCTTAACTTTGAACTGTTCAATTTTGTGCTATGGGCGATGAAAATGTTTTTAACATTATGAACACATTATGGACTAGAAAAAGGAAAGAATTGAAACTCATTTCTTTTCTGTGAGTTCTAATTTGTCCCATTAATAGCGGAAGATGCCACTCGTTTCTACAACATTGTATACATCAGCTGATCTTCATATTTTTCTTAGCAGTCTTTCATGTAGCATACAACCCTCTAACAATGACCCTTCAAAGGCTAAAGCCGGTGAAAATGTTATATTATGTTAATTTATTCGAAAAGGGGAAGTGGTTTTTTTATACCAACCTCCAAAAAGGACCAATGGGTTTTGGATGATGAAGGAGGGAGAGAAGAAAGATGCGTCTCAAATTTTTTTAGCTAACCATTCCTACCAAAACCATCTTAAATTTCTTTAACTAACCGTTCTTACCAAAACCTCGAATCTTTAGTAGAGGCAGCATAAATACATTTCAATAATGTGGGTTTTGGGAGGAAAAAAGAAGAAAAGACAACAACCTATCACACTGGTCTTTTTTATCATTTTTTTAATCTTTTTCATGGAGAGGTCTTGATTGAAAGAAATACGAAAAACTTTTATACTCTTTTGAAACATTCGTATCTTTATTTGCTTACTTGAAAATGAGTCAAAAGTTTTAGACCTTTTTGAAGATTTTTCCTTACTTTGGGGAAGGGATGAATTTGAAAAAAGTATTAAACTTTTAGACAATTCTCAAAAAAGTACATTAAGAATCTGTTATTTCATAACAGTATAAAAGTTTTCCTGAATTCTTTCATTAAGGCCCTCTACGGTACTCTCTCCCTACCACCGATAACTTATTTTAAAAGAGAAATCAAAATTAAAAAACAACCCTCGGTTAAAAGGTTGATGATCCGAACCGTTAAAATTGAATATAACCCAACCCCGACCGAACTCATGATTGATAACGTGATTTGCACAAACTTATGCATTATTAATACTTTGCATTAGGTATACTATCAATCAGATGCTCAATCTTATAGTGGGAAAAATCCTATGAAGTAAATCTTGAGAATATCTTAGACATTGAATTCAATTTGAACGACTTTGACCATCAGTAGGTTGGCCCCACGGTGATTTCCACGACATGGCTCATAACAAACGGGCATTGCAACCTTAGAGATTTTGTTTCTTGGAAGTCAACTCATAAAAAACCCACCTCAAGGGGAAAAATAAAGTTTGCAAGATTGCCGCCCTATATATGAGCGGTATGTTTACAGTTGCAATTTCACTGCCGCTACATACTGCGGTATACCTGCAAACATGTTATTATTATTTATTTCTTTCTCTCTGCCCTTAGTCTGATATGGGTTGGGTCCTCGCATTGGGTCTTCAGATTCTTAGGGGGATATGTATTATAAGATATTCAATGGTAAGGAAAAAGGACGTCAAGAAAGAATGTGATCTTATTAAGGTGGTCTTATTAGGGACATTGTAACATAAAAGAGTTCATTTTTTTCCACCCTTAGTTTAGTTGGGATAAGACACACAAATGAGATTGGAATTCCAGTGGCCTATAACTAATAGGTCTGACATGGATCAACTTGCATTAAGTGGGTTGTGAGTTGGTCCTTCTGGAATTTAGTTTGAATCCAGTTGAATGAAATTGGGTCATTGGTCCTTCAAGAATTTCAGTCTACTTGAGTTATTCAAATGGGTTTGGTCCTAGAACTTGACTCTGCTTTAGTTTAGCCAGAAACGTATTACAACCCACCCAAGTGGCAACCTTAGAGACTGGTATCTAAAATTGCACGGCATTGTTTTTAAGAAATGGTGCCAAACAATCCCAAATGTGACCTCCATTAGGTGTTAGGGTGGGCGAGACCACGATATGTCATTGTATATTCTCCACATCATGAAGCCTAGATGGAATGAGAAGATGCCCAACCAAGGCCGCCGCCTACTTCTTCTTCGGCACATATGGTTGATCAGATATGCAGCCTCTGCAGCTCCATCTGTATTTTTTCTTTTTCTTCTCTTTTACAAAGGAAAACGTAAAAATCTACATATTTTACTGTTACTATTAGGGATATTTTTTTTCAGGTCAATATTTAATGCTTTTGGAAACTAGATCTATGCTTTAAAATATTATTACCAGTGGTTTTTAAATGTACCCCACCTTTTCATATGGGCCTCAATTCCCTGCATGATGGCATCTAGAGAATGTTGGATTGAGAGAGAGAGAGAGAGAGAGAGAGAGCGCTTCAATCATGTCTAATCCGTCACATTTCTCCATGGTAACAATAAACAAGTCATTTACCATACCAATTTATAATCCAATTATTAGAATGCATTTCATCAATATCTCAATAATTTTTACTAGTTTTCTTTAATGGGTGTTGATGTTTCATTTGCCCTTTCTTGGTTGTGTGAGTGTTTTTGAGTTTGCGCTATTGTCTTATTCCCTATTTGTAGTCCTATTATCTATTTTCATGCCGTGTGCATTACAACAAATGTTATTTAGATCAAATGCTATCTTTTTCCTTCTCTTTTTTCACCGTTAACAACCAAACCAAAACAAAGGGGCCCTCTACAAGGGGATTTGTCACCTATTTCGCACATGCCATGCTATTGGACTTTTAGGGACTCACATTTGAAACTCACTTGATTTTATTCCCCCTTGGATTACTAATGGTGAAATATTGGAGTTGTCAATTGCTGTTACAATTAAAGGGTTTCAACTTGAAGGATTTAAGAATAACTTGACTTAAATCCCCAAAATTCTTTCATGAAACCCTTTTTACTAAAAGAGGGGCTCCTCAAGGAAGTTTCTTAGGTTTAATGCGACCCACGTTGATATATTTGATAGCTTCAGAGAGAAAGACTGATGTATAATTTACGCAATCACTCAGTCCATGCATTTTTATTAATTGCACTTTAATTTAGGTATTAATCTTAATTTATAAATCAGTTTGTGCGTCACATGAGATCTTTATGCTTGCTATTTCTTAAAAGAAGAAGCCAAACCCAACCACCAATTATACTATATTAAACTAGGAGGTTTTTGGATTCAATTTATAAATCAGTTTGTGCATCACACGAGATCTTTATGCTTGCTATTTCTTAAAAGAAGAAGCCAAACCCAACCACCAATTATACTATATTAAACTAGGAGGTTTTTGGATTCAATTTTGATAGGCGGTTATAATTTTGACCGCAAGTTATTCGGTTTTCAAAACTTCTCTCCCCACTCATGCAACTACCTGCTTTATCTCATTATAATCAAAACCACTTATAACCACTCCCCACTTTTATTTTATTGCAAAAGCTCCATTTTAATCCAAATTCTGCTTTTCCCTTTCTACTCAAATTCTCCTCTTCATGCCATTAGCTCTTGAATTGCATAATAAGGCACTCTCATAACCTTCCTATTCTTTAGCTTTTTTCTTTAAAATCTATGAACTTTTTAATGCATGAGTATTTAAATTGCAATGTTGGCCATATCCGTGCTGAGCACGGGTTATTGTGCTAGTCTTTCTTAAAACAAGAAATCCTTATTTGGTGGTAATCCAGTGCACAAGAACCTAAATGCGCACCTCAATGTGGGGACCACATTGGGATGGGACTGGGTAGGGGACACTTCATCCTGTTGGGGTCCACATGTTATAAAAAATGGGCCCATGATATAATCCTAGTCCCTTTATCAATTGTCAACAAGTTTCAGCATTTTTTCAAAAATCGAACCGTCGATTCAACGGTACAAACCATTCGGATGGATGTAAAAAATGGGACCGACGTAATTCAGGAGTGTCTTCTATGTGTGATGCAAACGAAGCTCAGATGCACAACTCGATGTGGGGCCCACTTAGGGGATGGGACCAGGTGGGGATCTCTCCATCATTTTGGGGTCTACTTGATATAAAAAGTGGGCCCAACGTAATCATCTAACCACTTTATCAATGGCCAACAAGTTCCAACCCTTTTCAAAAATTGACCCATCGATCCAACGGTATGGACCATTCAGATGGCTATAAGTACTGGGACCGACGTAATTCAGGACTGTCCTATGTGTGTGGTCCATTCAGATGGGTCATTAATTGAGCACCATTGTGATGTGTTCATGGTGTGAGAAAAAAGTGCACCGGGTAACTACCGCCTATGTTCCCATAAGGAAAAAAGCAAAGCATCTGGAATGAATCGGGTCCAAATTGCAGCTTTACAACATTTTCGCCGCTATAAACGGCGGCAAAGCAGCATATGCCACTTCTGCAGATATCTTTTTAATTTATTCCCCTCCAGGCCAGGGTTGAAACCGTGGTGGGGTCCACCAATAATCCTTAAAAATATTGACATGGAGATCTGGCCTAGCAACTCCATCATTGGAAAAAAATAATAATAATAACAAGTTAGTCATATAAGCTTCTTGAAAATATTAATCTCATCTAACTTTACCGTTAATTAGATCTAAGAAAATCATAGCGTACAAAATGCTCAAAATCTTACCATCTTTGGGTTCTTGGGCTCCAACAAACTTTTTTTTAAGAGGTGAAGAATAATGAACAAAAGCTAGAAATATAAAAGAGACCCTGGTACACTAAAATTTAATCTATGAGATTAATAGGTTGTATTCCTTTAAGGTCTCCCGTTAAAATCATTTTCTATTAAAATAAAGATTATTTGTTGGTCATTTTATATAATTTTCCTTGTTTTCTTCAATTTAACACTTTATAAATGAATTTATTAATTTTTATAAAAAAAAACACTCAATTCAATAAAAACAAATTGGCTCTTACACAAAAGGTGATCCATAAAAGCTTTGTCCCCTGTATTCCCTTTCCTTTTTTCTTTTTTCCCACTTAGATCGACCACATCAAGTTGGAATGGACTAGTCACTAGCCCATGTGGACTGTATAGTTATGAACCCTAATAGTTAGGCCTGATCAATCCCACGGGCATCGCAACCAAGCCCGTCCCAATATATTAACATCTTGCATTGAATATGTTGGGTCAGTCCAAGCCTTTAGACTATGGCCTGCACACTTTAGCTATCGGGACTTTTTGGTCCAAGTCCAGTTCATGGTGCTAAAACACTAGAGTTGTAAACGAGTCGGTTCCGATTCGGGTTCAAACTAGAACTGTTAAGGAGAAGGTGGCACCGGATCCAGACCTGGAACTGTTTCGAAACCGGTTACTTGGTTCCAGAACTAGAACCAGAACCATATATGGGACGGGTCTGGATCCGGGTCCGGATCTAGGTAGAGAATGATATTTAGAATATATAATTTTTAGGAGAGATTTTTGAAAATTAAAGTAATATGTTGGCTCTCGGGTCCATGGGTCCAAACCAAGGTGGAACCGGAACCAAAACCATTTACTTATCAGGGCCTAAATAAGGACCTAGATCCGGTTTTTAACGAGTCAGAACTTCCGAGTAATCGGAGAATCGGGGACCCATTTACATCCCTATAAAACACAGAGATATCGAGCCCAGTACTATGAACCAATACTGGACCCTGAGCACCGATACTCACAAGTCATTATCATCTTATCTACACACTATTGGGCCATCCTTGGGCCTTGGAATTCTAAACTAATGCGCTATGAAAAATGTCATCTTAGACGTTCATTTGCCATATGGTCTCTTATTTCTCAAACCTCAGTTTAGACGTTCTGAATTTATGCCTATACAAATTTTCCTTTCCAGTTATGTGTATATAATGGCAAATCATATTAATCCAATTGTGAATGTCACTCTAACCAAACTCATTGACAAAGATAAACATGTTTAAAAGTGGGCCATGTTTTAGGAAGGACAAGTTTGTGCCTAACCCTAGCCTTCTATACTAATCTAGTTTGATTGAGTCTCAAGAGCAACTGTTCTGCAATTGAGGTCCCTCCTCAAATGAACGAAAAAAATGAAAACAATGAGAGACGGAAAGAGTGAGACAGGAGGTGAGGTAAAGCCTTCATTATCCAGACAATAAAAGACAAATGGTCATATCAAAAGTACATAATTTTAAAATTCCCTCCATCTTTTTCAAAAAAAGTCAAAAAAGCAATATCTTTTCTCCACTAAAAGACAAAAAAGCTTCATTTTTTTATACAAAAAGTTGAAAAGATTCCATACAAAGCAACTAAATATAAAACACCATCATAGCACCTTATATTTTATTCTCTCTTGATTTGATGATTCACCTCACCATACTTCAATTCACCATATATCCAAACAGGCCCTCAAAGCATTGCACCACTTCACACGCTGAAATGCACCGGACCAAATTGTAGAAAAGTTTTGTCTGAAGAAAATTATGAGCTTTTCCACAGCATTAGTGAATCTTCACACCATACCATTGTGACCACAAGGTTCCCAAAGAAAATAAAAACCACAAAGATGATGCCTGAGACTTTTGAGGCCGGAATCGTAGATTTTTGGCTCCATGTGGGGCCCTAAGTGGTACGTTGATGGGCTTGCGTTTTCAGTGGATGCTTGTTCTTCTTTTCATGAAGTTATGTTAGTCCCCACAACAGTCCTCTCGCTATCAGCCTATGATGTTTTTTTTATGGTCCGGGTGTAGCTAATCCTAAGATTATGAACCATGACACATTTGGTTATCAGGCCTAACCTTACGACCACACCCATCCATGGCCATGAAATTAAAGCAGCTTCCCATCTAATTTTTTCAAATCATATGTACTTTCTATTCACACTAAATATAAAAGCAGGCTCTGGTTCAGCCCACGGGCCTAAGAGCACAGCCCAATTCCAATAGAGTGTTGGTCAAGTTCATGTTGGGCTTATGCTGGCTTGACCCATAAGTACACCAATGTTGGTGTAAATCAACATGCAATGAAAATATGAATGCAAATATGTCCCCCGATGTAATTATCCAGTTCACACAAAGCTTTAAATGGACACCTCATTGTGGGGCCCACTTGGGAATGGGAACCATGTGGGGATCTCTTCATTTAGTCGGGTTGTACTTGCGAGAAAAGGGCTTCATATAGTCATCCTATACCATCTATCAGTGGCCAACGAGTTTCAGGTTTTTTTTAATTTTGACTCGTCGATCCAACGGCATAGACCATTCGGATGGGGTTAAAAAAATGGGGGCGGTGTAAGTCAAGGGTGTCCCTAGCGTGTGGTCCGTTTAGATGGGTCATGAGCCCTACCCAATTATGATGTGTGCGTGGTGTGAAAAAAAGTGCGTTGGGTCCCTAGCACAATAACCCGTGCTAAGTTGAACACGTGTACATCCATACAATACAATTAAAATATTCACTCATACAATGCAAATAAAATATTCATGCATAGCAATGATTTTTTAGAAAGAAAAAAAAAAGAGACCGTAGGGAGAGTAGAAAGGGAATATGAGAAATGAGGTAAAAAAAAGATATACGTAGATATGGAATCGAAGATACAGGCAAAAAGGTAATTTTGTAAAAATTAAAAGAAGAAAAGAAAAGGTAATGGGTGGTTATAAGAAGTGGACAGTAGTTATAAGAAGTGAGAAGTTATATTTTAGTTACGGTCAAAATCAAATCAACTGATCAAAATTATCTAAAAAGCATCTAGCTTAATATATAATAATGGTCCCATAAGTAAAAATACAAAAAAAAAAAACAGCCAACCGAAATTAAGCCCGAGTAGGAGGGCTCAAAATTGCAACGTTTCCGCTGTTACAGACAGCGGAAAATCAGAAATGTTGGGTTTTCCGCTTCCCAAAGCTGAAAAGTAGCATTATGTTGGGTTTTCCGCTGTGCCTGGCGACGGAAAGTCTACATTTTTTCTAAGTTTCCATTCCAGTTCTGCGCTGCGGACGTGGTAGGGTCCATATGAAAGCGCATGACTATTAATAAACTATTTCTTTTTAACTACATTGTGTGGCCCATGTAATGTGATCCCAAGATTCCATTAGCCCTTTGCTTAGGTGAGCACATGACATATCAGTATGTATTCTCCACATCAGAGAGCTCACATGAAGGAAAAAAAAGCCCAATCCTCTGTCAATCAGACGTCCTACTGTCAATTAGAAAAAAGGGCATTAGTGACTTCACTTTTATACATCATGATTAACTAAAAACTTTGACAGTTGAAAAGACATTCCCATGAAATTTATTTTACCTATTGAAAGGCGCGGACATTGCCCGTGTTCAGGACACTCCATTCCAAGTGAACCCTTGCCCAATCATCACACTACAAAAGCTTTGACTGGGAAGATACAACGAGCTCGGAACCCCCCCCCCCCCCCCCCCCCCATGCCACTTCCATTCTGTCGATAAGTGGGACGTGTGGAATTCTCTGTGGGGCACATACACTGATGATCCGAATAGATAAAATTGAATGTAACCCCTCCACTGCAATAATATTCTCAAACTAGTATAATAGAATTTGAACCTACCACAAGATAAAAAAACTTATCAGATAATGTGATTTGCACAACCTTATGCATTAGGTACACTATCAATCAGATGCTCAATTTTATGGTGGGACCAAATCCTTTGAAGTAAATCTAGAGAATATGTTAGGCATTGAGTTCGACTTGAACGACTTTGATCATCAGTAGCTTGGCCTCACGGTGATTTCCACAACATGACTCTTAACAAACGGGCATTCCAACGTCAGAGATTTTGTTGCTTGTAAGTCAACTCGTAAAAGCCCACCTAGAGGGGGAAAAACAAGTTTGCAAGATTGCCGCCCTATGTATGAGCACGGTATGTTTACAATTGTATATTCATTGCTGCTACATACCACGGTATACCTACAAACATGGGTAATATTATTATTTTTTCTTTCTCTCTGCCCTTGGTCTGATATGGGTTGGGTCCTCGCATTGGGTCTTCAGATTCTTGGGGAGATATATATTACAAGATATTCAGTGATGAGGAAAAAGGACTTCAAGACGGAATGTGATCTCATTAAGGTGGTCTTATTAGGGACATTGTAACATAAAGGAGTTTTTTGTTTTTTCCCCATCTTAATTTGGTTTAGTTGGGATAAGACACACAAATGAGATTGGAATTCCAGTGGCTTATAACCATTACTAACACTTACACACTTGTGCTTACAACATTATTATTCTCTTCTCTTATCTACCTCACTCATCCTCTGTTCAGTGACTGCACTAACTTAGGTGTCGGAGTGCCTTTGGCTGACTGCAGTTAGGGTCTTTGACCTTTGTTCTTCATTCCCTTTCAGGTGCATTATCGTCTTTCTCAAGCATCTAATCCTCCCCAAGAAGCTTTACAGCAATTCCACAAGTCCGTAATATTTAGGCACTTACACCAATATATATTTCAAATATTAGAATGCGTTTCATTATTTTCTGAACATTTTTTATTAGTTTTCTTTAATGGGTGTTGATGCTTCATTTTCCTTTTCTTGATTGTGTGCGTGTTTTTCGGTTTGCACTGTTGTCTTATTTTCGATCATGTCTAGTCCGTCGCATTTCTCAATGGTAACAATAAACAAGTCATTCAACCGTACCAATTTATAATCCAAATATTAGAATGCATTTCATCATTATCTCAACATTTTTTATTAGATTTCTTTAATGGGTGTTGATGTTTCATTTTCCTTTTCTTGGTTGTGTGCATCTTTTTGGTTTGTGCTGTTGTCTTATTTTCGATTTGTAGTCTTTTTATCTATTTTCATGTTGTGTGCATTACAACAAATATTATTTAGAGCAAATGTTATCTTTTTTCTTCTCTTTTTTCACTGTTAACAACCTAATTAAATATATATAAAAAAAAAAAAAGGCCCTCACCAAGGGGCTTTGTCACCTATGTCGCACAAGCCATGCTAATGGACTTTTAGGGACTGACATTTGAAACTCACTCGATTTTATTCCTCCTTGGATTACTAATGATGAAATTGTGGAACTCTCAATTGATGTTACAATTAAAGGTTTTCAACTTGCAGGATTTAATAATAACTTGACTTAAAGCCCCAAAATTCTTTGATGAAACCCTTTTTACTAAAGAAAAGGCTCCTCAAGGAAGTTTCTTAGGTTAAATGCTACCCACGTTGATATTTTAAGTAGCTTCAAAGAGACAGACTGATTTATAATTTACTCATTCACTCGGTCCATGCAGTTTTATTAATTGTACTTTAATTTAGATATTAATTTTAAATTACAAATCGGGACTTAGCCATGCATCGCATGAGATCTTTCTGCTTGTTCCTTCTTAAAAGAAGAAACTAAACCCAACCACCAATCTTTCTTAAAACAAGAAATCCTTGTTCGGTGGTAATTGAGTGCACACGAAGCTTAAATACACACCTCGATGTGGGGCCCACTTGGGGATGGGACTGGTTGGGGAACTCTTCATCCTGTTGGGGTCCACCTATTATAAAAAATGGGCCCTATGTAATCATTCTAGTCCCTTTTATCAATGGCCAACTCGTTTCATCAGGTTTTTTAAAAATCAACCCGTCGATCTAATGGTACATACCATTCAAATGGGTGCGAAAAATGGGACCAACGTAATTTAGGGGTGTCCTCTGTGTGTTATGCAAACGAAGCTAGGATGCATAGCTCGATGTGGGGCTCACTAGGGGGATGGGACCAGGTGGGGATCTCTCCATCTTTTTGTGGTCTACTTGCTATAAAAAGTGGGCCCCACGTAATCATCTAAGCACTTTATCAATGGCCAGCAAATTCCAACAATTTTTAAAAATTGACCCGTCGATCCAACAGTACAAACTATTCCGATGAGTGTAAGAAATGGGACCCGCGTAATTCAGGGGAGTCCTAGGTGTGTGGTCCATTCGAATGGATCATTAGCTGAGCACCACTATGATGTGTGCGTGGTGTGAAAAAAAAGTACATTGGGTAATTGATGTCTCCATAAGAGAAAAACGCATAGCATCTGAAATGATTTGGGTCCAAATTGCAGCTTTACAACATTACCGCCACTATAAACGGCACAAAGCTGCATATGCATCTTCTGCATAATTTTTAATTTATTCCCCTCTAGTTTGGGGTTGAAACCGCGGTAGGGTCCACAAATAATCCTTAAAGATTTTGACACGGAGATTAGGCCTAGCAACTTCATCATTGGAAAAAATAATAATAATGAGTTTGTTATATAAGCTACTTGAAAGTATTAATCTCATCAAACGTTACAGTTAATTAGATCAAAGAAAATCATAGCGGACAAAAAGCTCAAAATCTTACCATGTTTGAATTCTTGGGCTCCAACAAACTATTTTTTAAGGTCAAAGTTAAGCAGTGCCGATTCAATCGAATCAAATATAAATCGAGTCATAATTGGGTTTGAGTGAGTTTCCATTCCTCTTTTATTCATCTCCAATCAAATTATATCGAATCATATTCACTTATCACAATACTCACTCAATCCATATCTTTGATGAATACTGAATCAGTAAACTTATTGAAGTTATACTCCAATATGAAATGCAATAATTAAAAGGAATCAATGTATTTTACTAACCAACACTATACTATTAAATTTAGTCTCTCACCGTCCAATACAAGGTAATTTTGGAAATTATCAACGTACTACTACTTTATTAGGTGTCACAATTTATAAGAATTACATTGAATTTCTAAACTAACCTTCATGGCATAGTTCCATTGGACCAGTAAAAGGGGTCATCGGTTCTATTTTATGGTCATAAAGTCTCAAAGATTCCTAAATGCCTATGGAAATAAACGTAAGCATCTTAATTATAAATCTAGGACATTTAAGATGGGTTAAGATAAATTATGGTTGCTAATTCACCCTGAAATTGGGTAAAAAAAGGAGCCCAGTTGCAGTATCTAGTTTGCTCAAGCGAACCCCAAGTTCGCTCGAGCTGACCCAATCCAGAAGGTGGGTTGCTCGCGCGTTATATTTCATTTGCTTGAGTGAGGTGTTTCAAAGGTGTGGTCGCTCTAGCGGACCCATGTTTGCTCGAGCAGACCCCATCCAGAGAGATGGGCGTCCGAGCGATCTTCTTGTTTGCTCGACCCTAGTGTCGAATGGAGGTTCGCTCGAGCGACTACTCCAGTTCGCTTGAGTGAACTGTCTAGAATTTCTGAATGCATGATTTTCATTCATTTATTCTCCCATCCAATCTTATCTCCCTTTCCACTACCAAAACTTGCATAAAAGAGCCTCCATGCTCTCATTTACAATATATAACATATAACTCTCCTTCTAATCATCAAATAAAATCATTAAGCACACTAATCCATTCATTATAATAAGGTAAAATCTTAGAGAAAGAAATTCATTGGAATCAATGGAAATGAATCATCACATATATCCATATTAAAGCTTATACTTGCCTCTAATGAGCTTTTCAAATCTTTCTACATACTCTTGCTCAAAGGAACCCAAAATCCCCAAAACACTCAAACCCTAATCACAAAATCATGGAAATTGGGGATAAATATGCATGCATGCTCAAATATGAGTCTCTTGGCTCTAATGTAACTCAAAACATCAACTAAAAAGGTTTTTTTTCTTACCTAAATCAAGAAATTCGAAATTGAGAAGGATAGGAGAGATATTGGGGTTAGCTCCTTGTCATTGACTTGAGGAAGAAGATGAACAAGTCTCCCAAGAATATATGCCAAAGCTTCTAGTTGAGGGAAGAGAGAAGAAGAAGAAATGTAGAGAGAAGAGGAAGTGAAAAGAAGAAATGAAAAAAGGAAGTAGTTGTATATGGGGGATGAGTATGCCCCTTTTTTGCAAGAAAGTCCACTACAATAGCACATTTTCATTTTGAGTCAAATGAGAGTCCAAATAGTCAACGATTGATCAAATGAAGAAGAATCTAATACGAAAATCGATGTACTCATCAAGATACACGCAATGATTCCAATATGACATGCAAATGATGCAAAACGTGAAACTCATAATTACGAAAAAGCCCTTGACTCAACTCAATTGAGTCAATTCTATTCCAACTCACTTATTCAGGGTTCCAGACTCAACTAACTCAGTCTACGAAGACTATAAAACACTACTTACCATAATTAGCAATTAAACACGATTAATTTAACTAAATCATCATTAATTAACACTAATCAAAGTTAAATCGGGTGGGGGTATAACACATGTATTAGTAATTTTTCTGAAGATAAGTTTTTAATGATCTTAATCTTAGCTTTAAATTAATCATGAATTTGATATTAGGTCTTATTTAATAAATTGAGCTGTTAGCTTGGATTAAGTGTTAATGTGTGTAATTTAATTATAGTTCACAAATAATTGCTCAAGTGCATGTAATTTAATTTAACTATACATCACAGCCCAGCCATGAGCACCCTAGGCTAGTCCCCTTTTTTGTTTCATTTGGATTGACCAAACAGAGGGCAAACTAGTTAATTTCCAAAATGGAGTGTAATATGAGAGCAATATTGTTCTGCATTACTTACTAAAATCAATGTAAAAAATTCTCCATTTTCACTGTCTTGACTTTGGAGAGTATGATTGTATTATATATAGATCTTACAAGAAAAGGAATAAGCCCAACTGAGTTTTAGATTTATATAACATTAATGATTTCAAATGTTCAAAGTGTTTGAACGTGTCCTCAATATCAGGTGTTTGAATTTGTAACTTGTTTATCACATGACGTGTAGTCTTTATCTTCTGTATTGCCAATATGCCCCCTCAAGCTGATGGGACGTGTACGAACCATTAGCTTGTCTCTTAGTAAGGAGAACCGGGCTGAGGTTAACCCTTTGGTGAATATATCTGCCAACTGATCGATTGTAGAAATGAATCGCACAATAAGTTCTTTGCGAAGTACCTTCTCTCGTATATAATGATAGTCAACCTCAATGTGCTTTGTGTGAGCATGAAAAATTGGGTCAGAAGCTAATGAAATGGCACCAACATTATCACACCAGATAATGGGAGTGTGTACCATAGGGATATGAAGATCTTTCAAAACATACAATATCCATGATAGCTCAGCTGCAGAATGTGCTAAGGAAAGATACTCAGATTCCTTGCTGGACTTGGCGACAGTATGTTGCTTCTTGGCACTCCATGAAATTAGGTTGTTGCCAAGGAAAACACATTGACCTGAAATAGATCGTCAATCATCTGGATTGCCAGCCCAATTGGCATCGGAGAAGTAAGTCAAAGTGAGCCTTGAAGATTTGGTGAAACTCAGCCCATGGTTGATGGTCCCTTTAATATATCGCAAAATCTTTTTTACTGCCGTCCAATGATTTGTAGTTGGATTATGCATAAACTGACACACTTGATTAACTGCAAAGGCTATATCCGGTCTGGTCCAAGTGAGATATTAAAGAGCACCAACTGCACTGCGATATTCAGATGCATCAGGGAGGGGGTCTCCATCAAGTACACTTAATTTGCTTCCATGAGCTATTGGAGACGAATATGGCTTAGCTCCATCCATTTTATATTTATGTAATAAGTCAACGGCGTACTTTGTTTGAGAAAGAAATAAAGAGCCATTGGATCGACACACCTCAAGGCCCAAAAAGTAATGTAACAGACCAAGATCCTTCATGGCAAAGGCCGAGGCTAATTGTTGTATTAGCGAATGGAGAGTGACAGAGTTATTGCCTATGATGAGAATATCATCCACATAGAGTAGTAATATGATGAAGGTATTGGAATGATGCCAGACAAATAATGACGGGTCTACGGAAGAGGCATGAAATCCAATAGTGCTCAAATGGGTAGTCAATTTTTCAAACCAGGCACGTGAAGCTTGTTTGAGCCCATATATTGATTTATGCAATCTACAGACATGACTTGGATATTGGCTGTCTACAAACCCCTGGGGTTGATTCATGTAAACTTCTTCTTTAAGTTCTTCATTGAGAAAAGCATAGTTCACATCAAGCTGTCTAATGGGCCAATAAAAAACAACTGCAAGAGAGAGAACGATGCGAATTGTAGTGGGCTTTGCTACAGGGCTAAATGTTTCCATAAAGTCAACACCTGCTTGTTGATGAAAGCCTTTTGCTACTAAGCGTGCTTTATAATGCTGAATAGATCCATCCGCCTTGTATTTTAATTTATATGCCCATTTACAACCCACAATATTCATGTTTGGGCGAGTTGGAACTAAGGAACAAGTCCCATTGTGTTGTAGAGCATCAAATTCAAGGGCCATGGCAGCCCGCCATTCCGGACTCTTGACTGCAGTACTAAAATAAGTGGGTTCAGTTGCGGATATAATTGCACTCATTGCAAGGATTGGATGACAAGTTGCAGAAAATAATTTTGGCTTTCGTGTGCCATCCTTCCATGGGATGCACAGATGTTGCTGCAGTAGGTCCTTGTGATTCAACAGAAATTACCTCAGGTGTAGCTATAGTGCTTGTAGAGGTAGAGTCAGAACCAGCAACTCTTATTGGTACTGGGCTAGTAATTCGCAGTGAGAGACAAAATTAGTGACCGTTGATGGTGGTGCGTAGAAAGCACTTCGAAAACAGTATAGTAAAACACTTGTAAGCAGAGTTGCAGAATAATGTACTGCAATAAGCCGTAACACACCATCAAGGGGACAGATGTCTAGAAACAGGTGTTTGTGGGTTGCAGCGAGATAGTAAGCACATGTCAATTCCAGAGACGAGACCACAGATCACCAAGATAGATGACGACAAGACCACAGATCACCAAGATAGATGACGTGAGTCTATCTCTCTGATACCATGTAAGAAACCATATACCAACCCAAAAACTTAAACTGATAGGTGGAAGGCCCATACAAGTATATCAAGACATGTCAAGTTTATTACTTAGGCAATGTGGGATGTGGGACTTCCTAACACTTACTACGATGAAAACTTCATTATTTTCCTCCCCCAAAGTATTATGCTAAAACTGTGTGGAGATGTGAGTTCTGCTGTGGAGATGTGAGTTCGTCTTGCGGAATTAAACAAATCATATCTAACAAAAGTCAACAACAGACACCACTACAAAATCATCAATTCTGTGTTGGGGGAAGTTCATTTTTCCTATCAGGACATTACTTTTTTTTTTTGGTATTCTGGCTATCCAACCATTCTTTTTTTTTTTTTTGTTAGATCGGCGTCCTGAACTCACACACTCATGTCCTTAACCGGCTGAGCAATAACTAATGGACTATCCACCAGTCCTTTTTATCTTTTTAGGAGACAATTTTTTTTTCCCTTCTAAAATCATGGTACATTGGTACCACTCTTTCCTCAAACAGAATGTTCCATTCTTGTTTCACTTCCCAAACAAATAGGAGATTTTCATTGGATGGGTTTTATGCCTCATCTTCATATTAGACGTGTTGGTGTCAAATATGGAGCAAGCAACATTCATGGAAGAGGATTCATAAGGACTAGTTCGTTGTGTTGCAAATGTTAAAGCTATTTCGCACAGCTATTTGGTTATTCCACTTACACATGTTTGTATTCAAAATTTGACTGTAGGAAGAAACTTGTTGTCTGAATACTAGAGAATATTCCCATCATCGACTGGGGCCTATGTCACAAAATGCGAAATTTTCCATATATATTTTTGTTAAAAAATTTATAATGCAATGTCTTAAAACATGAAACTGAAGTAAAATAAAAATTAAAAAATCCTCAATAATCCCGATGATTATAAAGAGAAAAACCCATGAATTTCCAAAAAAAAATTCATAAACAATATTACATATACACATAAAAGACCCAATAAAAAATAAAGAATCTTCAGTTTTTACAATCGACAACAAACATCTAATATCAAAGAATTCGATAATAGAACTTAACCTTCAATCAAATATTCCAAAAGAAAAAAAAAAAAGAAATACAACCTCATACATAAGATGAAGAATTTGAAAAATCTTTGAGCTGCTAGGATTTGGTGATGAGCTCCCTGGTGAAGAATCTTGGGTTTTGTTTTATAAATCGAAACTCCATGCACATGGCAACAAACCCCAATCCATTGCTTGCAGCAAGAAACTAATTTACAACAGACTAAGGAAAGTAAATCAGAGGATCTAAATATACTCATATGAATCAGGACATATCTTTTTTTTTGGTATTCTGGCCATCCACTATTCTTTTTTTTTTTTTTTTCTTTTTTTTTACGTTAGATCTGCGTCCTGAACTCACACACTCATATCCTTAACCCGCTGAGCAACAACTAAGGGACTATCCACCATTCCTTTCTGTAAGTACCTAAAAATTACGGACTTAGTTAAGCGATGATGAAACTCGCTAATATGCTATTAGGACTTCTTTGAGTTGAATTATCTGCCTCCAATCCTGAAAAAGGAAGGAAACAGAGGAGTGTCAGAGGCCCTGGCTACTATCAGCCGAAGGCACTTCGATGACTAAGTTAGTGAAGTGATTAAGCAAAATTGGAGTGAATGGAAGGGAAGAAAAGGCTATACGTGCCTGTAAAGATGTTTTTTTCTCCTCCCTTCGATGGAGTGACCTCGAGTGTATATGTAGGCATAGAGGTCTCATTGGAAGCTTCTTGAGTGGAGGTAGGTGAAAAGGGGATGTTCCATCGGACCGTACCTTGTACCCTTACTGGGGGTAGGCAGGAGTACTGTTCCATCACCCCATACTTTGTCCTCTTGAGTGACTGCAGATGTGACCGTCTGATAAGGTCAACTCCTTATCACGCGCATACCCTATCTGACAGCTTGTTTTGCAACGCCGCCGCATGCTAATAGGGCATTAACTATGATTGTCGTCTGGCGTCCATCTCAGTTAACAAGATCGAGCTAAAGGAGGTGTCGAGGTTGAGATGGGGCGCAGTATCATAGTTGCCGAGGTGGGGCTAGCTGGTACTCTTACCGAGACTAGACAAGCCTGGTGCGAGCTGACACTCTTATCAGGCTGTATGGAGCCGAGATCAAGGTCAGCCCAATTGGTACTTTTACCGAAATCAGGACCTATCTTGGCATTACGGAAATGCCCCCACACACTTTCTATCTTTTTAGGAGACAATTTTTTTTTCCCTTCTAAAATCATGGTACATTGGTACCACTCTTTCCTCAAAGAGAGTGTTCCATTCTTGTTTCACTTCCCAAACAAATAGGAGATTTTCATTGGATGGGTTTTATGCCTCATCTTCATATTAGACGTGTTGGTGTCAAATATGGAGCAAGCAACATTCATGTAAGAGTATTCATAAGGACTAGTTAGTTGTGTTGCTAATGTTAAATCTATTTCGCACAGCTATTTTGTTATATCCACTTACACATGTTTGTATTCAAAATTTGACTTTAGGAAGAAACTTGTTGTCGGAAAACTAGAGAATATTCCCCTCATTGACTGGGGCCTATGTCACAAAATGCGAAATTTTCCATATATTTTTGTTAAAAAATATATAATGCAATGTCTTAAAACATGAAACTGAAGTAAAATAAAAATTAAAAAATCCTCAATAATCCCGATGATTATAAAGAGAAAAACCCAAGAATTTCCAAAAAAAAAATTCATGAACAATATTTCATATACACATAAAAGACCCAATAAAAAATAAAGAATCTTCAGTCTTTACAATCGACAACAAACATCTAATATCAAAGAATTCCATAATAGAAGTTAACCTTCAATCAAATATTCCAAAAGAAAAAAAAAAAAAAAAGAAAAAAGAAATACTAACCTCATACATAAGATGAAGAATTTGAAAAATCTTTGAGTTGCTAGGATTTGGTGATGAGCTCCCTGGTGAAGAATCTTGGGTTTTGTTTTATAAATCGAAACTCCATGCACATGGCAACAAACCCCAATCCATTGCTTGCAGCAAGAAACTAATTTACAACAGACTGAGGAAAGTAAATAAGAGGATCTAAACCTACTCATATGAATCGAGGACCATTCCACTAGCTCCTTGCAATCTCTCCATTTTCGGTGCATAGAGGAAGTTTTTCTTTTTTTAATTTTTTTTTAGGAGAAACGAAGAAGCATGGAGAGTAGAAATGAATAAAGATGTAGTTGCATTTGGTTCGGGTTTTCCTTTCTTAGGGTGGTGTCGTGTATAGAACGGAGTGGAAGGAGAAATTAAGAGGAATGACCTTCGCGCCCCTCATGAATAGATGTCCGAAGAAATTGGAAACACTTGCATCCTTGTGGACCCCACAAGCGAACACTTGCTTACCTGTGGACCCCACAATCAAGCGGGGCCATAGTGGTGTAGAGAATTCCTCAGGCAGCACACTCCTTTCCTTTTATCTTTCGTTTGGTACTTTACTAATACAATCAAAGTCAAATAAAGCCTCCATTTTTTAGATAAAATATCACATCAAATGGATTTTATTCAAAACTCCCCCCATTTTTTTCATACAGAAAGTCAAAAAGCAATAACCGTTATCTACTAAAATACAAAAAAACTCCATTTTCTCATAAAAAAGTCAAAAAGATCTCATAACAAACAACTAAAAATAAAATATCATCATAAAGTACTTATATTTTATTCTTTCTTCAAAATCAACTTGACTTGACTTGACTATATTAGTAGAGTTACCAAACTGGCCCGGGTAATGATAAGGGTAATATGATAGATATAATAGATATACTTGCCTTTCTCTAAAAAGGGAAAATCTCTTCTCAGCATTCATTCAACCCAATTAAATGTAGGTCTCACGTAGGGGTGCACATGGACAGTACAAATCAATTTAGAGGGGAAACTATAAACCAAATCAAACCCATCGATATTCTATTTTTCTAAACCGAACTGAACCACCTATGTGCTTAAACCGAACCAAACGAAAAGGAACTAGTTCGGTTTGGTTACGATTTTTATTTTTTTATTTTTTAATTATTTTTTCATAAAAAAATGACAGTTCAATTGGTGAGAGACGTTGGACTTCAAGTAAGGGAGTGATGGTTTTAGTCTTCTTCAAGTAATTTTCCATATTCCTTTATATATTTTATAAAATATATATTTCTATAATCGGTTCAGTTTGAGCGATTTAACAGCACCTTTCACCGAACCGAAAGGAACCGGTTCAGTTAAGGCTTATTTTATTTTATTTTATTATTATTTTTCTTATAAAAAATGACAATTCAATTGGTGAGAGAAATTGAACTTCAAGTAATGGAGTGAGTGTTTGAGTCTTCTTCAAGTAATTTTTCATATCCCTTTATATATTTTATAAAAAATATATATTTCTATAATCGGTTCGGTTTGAGCAATTTAACCGCATCTTCAAAACGAAAACTGAATCGAACGGTTTAAAAAAAATCCAAAGTATGACCAAACCGATCTACTACAAAACCGATCCGAATTCTCCGGCCCGGATTGGTTTAGCGGATTTCTCGTGCACCCCTAGTTACAAGTCAAATCAGGGGCCTCTTTGTAAAAATATAAAAGACAGGGTCCTTTATGTGGTTGTCTGAAAATATAGAGGATTAGTTTTGTAAAATCCTTAAACCCTATCAAACATGTCTGATGTCTCGTTGCAAAACCGCCTTGGAGATTACCGTAAAAACCTGCATAGAAGTTTCAGTATCCTTGTAAAACCCTATTTTGCGAGGAGGAGAAAGGCGGAGAGAACGCAGAAAGACAAGCAGAAGAAGATGGAGAAGGACATAACAGGTGTGTTTTTTTTTCCCTCTTTCTCTCTCTTTCATACTTCTTCCTTTCATTCTTAAGACCCCTATGTAACAGTTGTTTCAACGCGTTTCGGTCTGTGTCGGTCGATATCGTATCACCAGAATAGAATGGAATGGGTATTGTAATCCAATTCCTATGAATCCTATCTCCTCAATCGCTCAGCCATTAATTTATTTTGGGCAATCTGGGGCCTGCTGCGCCCACAGGAAGCAAGAAGAGGAGCGAACACAGGTGAAAGATAAAGGGGGGAAAGTTGCAGTGCTTGATTTGCAGCTGGAAGAGGATCCATGCCATTCAAAGAGCCTCAGATGGAAGTGCTTTTGAAAGATCGTATTTCTTTACTTCATCGTCAAATGCCGAAGAAAAACTCATTTCTGTTTCATCTCCTTCTCTACTTTCTTTGAATTCCTTTCATTTTGGAAATACCCATTTTTTTTTACTCTCATCTCCTTTAGTAACTGGGGCCACTATGGTTCGACCTGTTTAAATCCCTAAGGACTGGTTTTCATTGATTGGTGAAAATGTCACTGTGGACTAAAGAAATTGTGGGCATGAGTTCTCCTATTTATTTTATTTGGACCCAATTTTGTTTTGGTAGATGCAGAGTGAACCCATTACACATGTCCCAGATTAGGTTCATGGGATCCAAACTTGTCTTGAATAAAATAAATATAGGGTCTTTTCCATGTCAATCCACTTTTACTTAGGGCACCTTTGTGCGGCGTGATTTCTGCAAAAATGGATTCGAGTTTTCTTACTCTTCCAAATAGCTTTGTTTGGTGCAACTTAAGTTGCCGCAGAAAATAATGAATAAATTGCAATTAAATCCATGTTTAATTTCGGGTCCAACACCCACCACACTGTTGAATTTCCATTTCCGCTATTGCTTTCCTTTGCTGCAGGTTTACACAAACAAACCCTTTAGGCCTGTTTGGATAAATGAGGAGTGGTGTAAAATGAAATGGATTTCACATGTAGAGTAGAGTGAAGAGAAGCAGGTTGAAGTTAAAGTAGAGTACTTCACTTCACTCCATTTGGATGCTTATTTTGAAGCCAAGGTTTGGAGTAGAATTCACTTTTACTCAAGGAAATGGAAGTATTTAGAGTTGAAGTGAAATTGAGTACATGTGTCTAACAACGTTACTTCACCTATCGGGTCCTATGATGCACGGATACTTCAAAATGGGTGACGTATCGTGTCGTATCATATCCGATACTTCACTTTTTATGTGTAAAATCAGTGTCCCTATCGTATCCATACCGTATCTGGGCATCATAGATCGGGTCAAACTCATCCAAATGGGGTAGAGTTAAACTTTTAGACTATTAGGGCCCATTTAACTTCACTCTACTCTATTTTTTGCCTGTCCAAATAGGCCCTTAAGCTCCTTCCTCTCATCTCTTGTTAATTTTTTACAATGGGGCTCACTTGTTGGAAATCCATCCCATTCACTCCCATCATGAACCATACATTGGATTTAATTTGAGTGCATGGAGACACTGGAACTCCTAGGTGATGTTAGGAGAGATTCTATGGAGATGATCGGAGAGATTCTATTGGACCCACTTCGTTTGGTGGTGGGATCAGCACCCACATATTGGTCCGTGTGTATCGCATATTGGATTGGTGGATGTATGCACAATGGGGAGGTTTTGCATCCCTCTAAAAACTTGTACCGTCATCCACAGAGTTTGTCTCGGCCAATAAACCATGCTTTGGGCACTTAATGTAACTTCATTTCAATGAATAAAATTCCTCACTTGCTAATTGTGTATTCAGTGGCAATGGTTAAAGGCATTGAATACTTCTTTTAGGTTTTTCAGGTGTTTTTTGTAATTTTTCTTTTAGGTTTATCTCAGGTGTATTTATATCAGCCGTTGCCAAAGAAATCAAAATTCACATATGTTACTAAGTCACAGATGTTACTGCAGTTTCTCATTATCATGTAAAATTGCACATTCCAATGCTTAGCATGATTTTAATGATGGTAGAAATCAAACAATTATTTTTGTTTCTCATAAATCTTGACATATATTTGAACTCTACTTGCATCTTCTGGTGTCTAGATGCACATACAGTAGAAAGAGATCTCAAAGTCGAACAAGAAGAAGACTCAAAACTCCTGCCGATTTCTTATGATGCAAAACTGAGAGAGCTTCTGCGGAATCTATGTTCACTTGAATTAAAGATATATTCTGAGGCCTCCAAAGAATTTATACGCATAATAAGATGTGGTTTAGGTGGGGAATTTCTTCGTCATTATGTTCAAGCTTCTCCTTCATGCATGGAGTTGATGGAAGTGTGGAAGTTGCAACAGGGGAAGGCTGGAATGGCTCATATAGTGTTGTTAATTTCAGAAATTCTGGACCATCCAGATGGAAAATACTGTATGGATGATATTGGAAGACTTGCTATAAGTAGAAGGCTTGACAAGCTTGCCCAGTTGATTATTGATAAGAAGATGCAAGATGTATATACAGAGCTGAATAGCAGAGAAGCAAAGCGTCAGCGTGCTGTGTTACTTCTCATGGCTGCCATTGTTAGGCGTGGTGTAGGTTTGGCTTCAGAGGTCGCTAAGATTTTTGATTTTAAGCTTGCAGTGTTTCCCAAGCTTGCGGAAATGCATCAAAAGAAAGGAGGAAAGAAGTTAAAGCATTCAACGAGGCCATCATTTATCAAGTATGCGATGTCATTTTTGGAAGTTGGTAACCCAAGACTACTAAGGTGGATCCTTCAGCAAAGGGATATGTATTTCAGTGTGCTTCGTGGGCTTGGGAGCGATGATGATGCAACTGTTAATCATGTTCTGACAACACTGCGGGATAAGGTTCTTAGTCCAGACTCTTTGGTGCCACCCAGCCTTCGAAGTGTTCTCTTTGGGAGTGTTACACTTGAGCAATTGAGCAATATTTCTGGAAACTCAATGGGTGGGCCCAGTGCTGAATTGGCACATGAGATTCTTGTTACTGTATGTACTGATCCCTGTAATGGGTTGATGCCAGATCTGAAGGATCATATGAATCCACTAAGGGGAAACCCAAAGCGACTTTTGGAACTTATGAAGAAGTTAAAGGTTACAGAGGTAAAATATCATAGAGACCTGCTTTTGGCTCTAGTAAGTGGCAGCCCGTCTTTGGGTTCAGCATACATGGATGAATTTCCATATATTCTCGAACCTCGTGCTTCACCTCTCTGGTTAGTTTTGCATGATACTTTGTTCGTTTGATTCTATGTAATTTGTAGGTTTGGTATCCAATGTGTGTGAAGTGCCATTTAAATGTATCGCACCCTACAGAGGACAGACCATTAGAAGGTATATTTTGGTAGTTTGGTGATGGATGCAAACTGTCCAACAACTGGTGGCATGAGTGACCAAAATTTGCTTTATTATTATTATTATTGAAAATTTCAAATAAGGCCTTAAGTTTGTCTTATTTCTAGAAAGGACATGAGTTTCAAAACTTTTCAAATTAGTCCCTAAGTTTTCCAGTAAGTTTCCAATTAAGGACATCCGGCCATTTAATGCTATTTTTTGACGACTTTTTCCCTCAAATATGTTTAAAACACCCAAAGTATACCCTTTATTTATAGCGATGACCTGGTTCCGGGAGTCACTACATTCAGCAGATAGCCGTGGAGATGCTAGTTGTCCTTGATCACTGTGAGGATGATGGTGAAGAAAAGGAAGAGAATATAGACGAAGTGAAGGAAGGTTTTATTTCAATAAAGGGTAAATTGGGCAGTATAAAAAAATTGAGGGAAAAAGTCGCCGGAAAATAGCTTTAAATGGATGAATGTCCTTAATTGAAAACTTCCTGAAAAACTTAGGTACTAATTTGAAAAGTTTCGAAACTTGTGTGCTTTTTTGAAATAAGGCAACAACTTAAGTCCTTATTTGGAATTTTCCCTTATTATTGTTAATATTATTATTGGGTTTTATTTTTTATTTATTTTTGGGTGGGGGGTGGGGCTGGGGGTTGTTGGGTTTCTAGTAGCCATTGTCATCAAGATTTTATGATTCGTATCCCTAATCCTAAGATTCATATCGCATCCTAAGAAAAAATATTTGTATCTATACAATGAATCCCATTTGCAAGTGAATCATAGGATTTAGATGTGAATCTTATTATTCAATACTTATTTTTTCGAATCTTCATTTGATTGGGAATAGCCATACCCGAGATGTTAGTATTAGTAATTTTTGTAACATAGTCTCTTCTCTTTTTTGTTGAAAATTTTATTTTTTAAAAAGTTATATAGTGATTGGTGAAACCTTTTAAGAACTTCATGATTTTGGGGAGGCTTTAGAGATTAATAAGGAATAGGCATATGACTAGAGCGTTCAACTTTATATGTGCTATCTTGTCATGCATTTACTTTTTCATCTTTTTTCATTTTTTTCTTCATTAACACCCTTTTAACTTCAGGAGATATCATAACCATGTAAGGGTGATTATTTGGATATTATTTTTATTTATTTATGTAAAGAGAACAAATCAGTTCTACTTGTTTATTTTTCCTAGTAACGTTGATATCTTAAACATATTTAACTATTCATGCATACCATTATGATACATTAGTATATTTCACCGCATTGTTCATTTGATTTTATCCTAGTCTTTTTTGTCATTGTAATGAATGGAAAATGGATGGATTATGAATAACTGCTTTATTCTTTTATTCATTATTATTTTTCATTTTATAATACAAATAAAATATCCTATGATTCATGATATGATTTGATTCAGTTCATCTCTTTAATTGATTTGTGATGTGATTTCGATTTTTAGAGCAATGGGAATAGGGTCATTTACTCCCATAGGGAGCACCAAGGTTTGAGCTTTGCACAAATTTTTGGAAGACATCCATGCCGTTAAGTTTGATGGCCTAATAGAGAAATCCCATTTCGTTTGGATAAGAGAAGTAGAACTCGGAAAGAAACCTATAACATAATGATGAAGGAGAAAAAATGATCGGATCATTTGGCTATCCAAGAAATAGTGTTTGGTGGTGGTTGGTTTGGACTGGTTGTTACGTCTGCAATTTTATTTGTTATGGGCTTGATAATTGATACCATTTACCAAATGATATTGAACACACAAGATTCTTTATCTAATATTTTTGGTCATTAACATTTGTAGGTTTGCTGCGATTTCCCTTGCAACAGACTTGATTTCCTCTGCAAAAGCCCATATGTCTATCACTTCGCTTGGTTTGCAGTCCAACCATCCACCTCCTTTGGATGATCCAGAGATTCAATGTATGTTGAAATGTATAATTCCCCGATCATTCACTCGACTTGTAATCAATAGGGGTTTACTTCACTCCGACATTTTTGTGAAGCATGGTTCCTTGAGGCTTCTTCTAGAGGCGCTCAAATCTTTTGACAAAGTCATCGTTGTTATAGATGGCGTGTTAGAAAAGATGACTGCGAAACAACATACAACCGCCTTTCATGAGGGGCTTCCAAAATTTAATGGGCTTCTTGGAATTGATGAATTGGTGGAAAATGTTGACAAGTGTCCTAAAACTAATAAAGTTGGTGACTCCTGTACGGGCAATTCAATTATTCAGAAATGGATGCACTTCAAGCAAGAAATTCAGAATGAAGTTCGAGCTTTGATGCCTGATCCTCAGGTTATATTAAAGCTGCTATCTTCACTGGGTTGTGACCACCATAAAAATTTGAAGAGAGAAAGGACATCTGAAGACATATCTGAATCTCGTCATAGGGATGGTTTAAAGAAATTGAAATCTGACACCAGCAAAGACGATGTTGATATTGTTATTGGTGGGATTATTGCAGGGCATGACACTTGTTTACATGAAAACTATGGGAAGGATAAAGGTACATACTTCACGGAAGAGGGGGACCCTGAAAATGATAATTTGACAGTTTTGGCTAGAATTTGGGATTCCCATGAATTCTCTGCGAGTGGCCATGATCTAAAGGATGCAGAAATCTACCTCCACTCAAAGTTGCTTGATGTTCTTACCTTTTATCTGGTAAGATGTGACTTCTTTGAATATTGTTTTCTCAAATTAGTATTATACTTGTTTTGGTGTCCTGTACAGTGATAAAACACGTATCTTCTTGCAAATTTGCCAAGAGTATTTTGATCTTTCTGGAGTTTTATACTAATGCACTCCTTTGCTCTTGAGTGCTGTTTTTCTTTGTTTTGTTCAAGATCATTTTGACCCTTCCCATTTACAATGGAGTTTATTTATTGATTTATTTTTTATTCTAGTAATGTTATAATTTTTCTAAATAGTCGAGATTGTCAGATAGAAAAATAGCTGAGTTTGTAGCGTGATTTGCTTTAGAGAACTAACTGTAATATAGACTATGATGCCCAGATAATGGTGTCTGCTTTTTACCTGGCGTTCTTTTTTTTTTTTTTTTAAACTGAAGTTGGTTTTTATAAATGAATGTGAGTGTATGAATGTTCTGAATTATAGAAGCTTTCAAAAAATCAACTGTGGATCATACATGTAATATCTGAGCTTTTGATTCACTTTTTGCAGCGTACAATGCCATTTGGATTAGAAGGATCATTTGACATCTTTAAGATGCTCCCTAGTAATCCATTAATCATACCTGTCAGACAGCAGCAATCTCTATTGTCTTTGTTGATGGTATACATTGGGCAATCCTATGGTAGCAGGTTTCCTGTCAGAGGCCCTGAGCTGATGTACAAACATTTGCAGCCAATTGTTGACTTATTCATACATTCATCAATCAAAGGTGTACAAGACCAGGCATATGTCCTGGCAAAAACAGCTATGTTAAGCACTGGTGCTTTTGATGGAAATCCCTCAGAAATTGATGCGTGGTTCTCGTTTTTACCTGGTTACAGCAGAGATAAATCTTCTCTGGAAAGCGAAGGGTCTGAAGTATTCCGAGACTTGTCTAGAGTTGTCATTTCATTCTTTTGTGATGCTGTTTCAACAATGGGAAATAACTTGTATAAGTACCTTGATAACATGCGCAGTCTCTCCTCCAAATTACAAGGAATAGAAGGTAACATTCTGCAGTTTCTGACTGACATTACTCCAACTTTCTTATAGTATTATCCAAAAGAGAAAAACAAACTTTCTTATAGTCTATTTCTGGTTCTTCTAGTGCTTTCTGTCTTTGTTGGATTACAAAGCTTGTAAAATATTTTCGTAATTGGTAATGCTGCCATGGGGAAGCACCTAGGACTGTCAAAGAACTTGGATTTGGCCTGGAACCATATTGTCACCTCTACAATCTCGTTTATTATTACTTCCAACTTTCAAATCTTGATTGACCCCACCTTCCCTTAGTACCTTGTAATGGCAAACACTCGATGTTTTTCATACATGTGTTTTCTGGTCTTCTAATCTTCCGTTAGAGCTATTCATAGAGTCTCTTATTTATTCATTCCTAATTCTTTCCTGGTTACTTCCACATGACCATCTTAGTATCTATATCTTGGCCACATGTACTGTTATTGGTTCCTTCCTGCCCAATGAATAGCGGGACTGGTCTAACTGACTCTCATCTAAGGGGCTTTTAATTGATGGAAAACTTGATCATCACATAGTTAAGACCTTTAATCTACAGCAAATTAAAGTAAATGTCCGAAAGGGCCTGTTTGTTTGCATTATAATGCATATCGAGGCTAAATCATATCTGGGCTAGGGCCCACATTGGGGCCCCACATTATCAACTTGGCCTTAGACTACATAAACTTGCTCGCGTCATCTGAAGGTGCATATAGTGCGAGATATTGTAGAATAAATGTATGGTAGACAATCTACTAGCATAGTTGTAGATTTCTATTATCTTGGATCGTGTCTGTAGATTACCCCAGTCAGGGGATCCACATCTATAAAATTTCTAAACAAAAAGAATTCATGAATTATAAATAGAGGAGGTGGCGCAGCTTGGATCCGCGATTGAGCAATAGATCAATCTCCTGAAGGATTGATTGAATCCAAGATAGATTTAGCCAATAGGGCACCCTCACACGAGAAAACACCATAACTATAAGAGATAAATCTCAAAGAAAACTTTTAATTAATTGAAAATAGGCATTCTATTACAACGGCATGTCCTCTCTGTGTGTGTCTATATATATATATATATATTGGACTGAACAACTCTCTTATCTACCAAGACTTCCCTAATAATTAAAGAAACCTAATTAAAACAGGAAACTAAATCACTAAACTTGCATAACAATCCAAATCAAATAAACTCCTAATTTAAAGACTTCTAAATAAATTAAACTCTAAATAAAATTCCGTTGGGCTTATGGGCTGGCCTATCTATTGTCTGGCTTGCATCAATTCTCCCTCGCTTGAAAAAAACTCGACTCCGGCTAGTTGACAGCTTCATAATACAGGAGAGAATTTGACCACAAGTTCTGAAAATGTCCGCCTGGGTCGAAAATCAATCAATTGCACAAACGTCCTCCTTTACTTTTGATCTACATTGGTATGGCATGGCTTGGAAGTTTGACGCAATATGTTCCACTGTCTAAAAGTAGATCGAGAGTGTCGCTTCTTCTGATGTTTGCATTTAGCTTGAATGTGCGCTTTTCCCATGAGAGACTGTAACTGTAAAATCTGCCAATGTGAGGGACTTCAACAACTTGATGTTCTTGTGAAACCTCTGCAACAATTGACTTGATTTCCGATGATGCAATTGGATTTTCTGGAAGTGGCATTACAATTAGATCTACTGAATGTTCATTCTCCTTGCTAACTGATGCAGAAATTGATGATGATCTAATTTTTGTTATGGCTGAATACTATTTGCAACAATGGGAGCATCCCAAGATGGCCCTGCAAGGGTCCCGACAAGTTTTGATTGAAAACTTGGGCCCAAACAATTCAGATTTTAGTTGAAAATTATACAACAGTCATAGTTTTCAAAATCGGAATCATATTGTAAATCGTTCATACCCATAAATCGAATCGAATCGCGAATCGTATCGCGAATTGTAGGATTTTTTTATTTTTCTAATAAAAATGAAAAATAATTAAAAATTAAAATTAAAAGAAAAAAGTAATTATTCATAACCATCCATTTTTCCATTTATAGTAGTATAAATATAATAACAAGTAAGTCTATCATACAATCATATCAAGAACATCATGACATATATTATTACATATAGTTAAGTAAGTTTAAAGTATCAATATAGATTTTTTATTATCTTTAAATCAGAAGATAAAAATAAAATAAAATCCGAACCATCAATCTTACACGGTAGGATATCTCTTAAAGTTAAGAAAGAGTTCATGAAGAACAAAAAACCAAAATAGATTAAAAAAAGAAGAAGATATAAACAAGCACCATATGAATAGTTAAATGCTTTAGCTAAATGCATGTTCTTTATTCATCTTTAAAACCTTATCAAAGCCGTAAAAAATTCTTACGAGGTTTCATTAATTACTAAATAACCTTTTGAAAATACAAGCGATAAAAGAAAGAGAGAATAAAGAAAGAAAAAAGGTAAAAGATTATTAATATTAGCCTATTGGCTATAGCCATTCCCGCTTAGTCGAATTGCTTGAATCGTAAGACTTAATGAAACGAGTATCGAATCGTAGGATTCATATATGAATCCTAAGATTCATTTGTAATTGGGATTCATTACATGGATACGAATTGTTTTCCATAAGATTCGGGATACGAATCGTAGGATTCTGATAACTATGACAACAAGGACTGTTTTGGGAATGTGGAGAAGTACATGGACTGTTTTACAATTTTACAGAAAACTTAGAACATAAGAGGGGTCTCACGTGCACTGTTTTCAAGCCACAGTTTGGTTGGTCAAATTGAACCCAATCCAAGAAAGGAAACCACCAGCAGGGTCGACCACGAGGGCTCTTTCATATGGTGTAGGTGCTTCCATCAAAGGATGGCCCATTTGGGCCCCACATTAGATCTGCTACAAGGCATCCACGACGATCTGGGCATGGAAAGTTGCTATTTTATTTGATTTCTTTTCTAATCTCTAGCATGTTTCAGTAGGAAACTCTTCCTAGGACTTCTAATTATTGTTGGCAACCAATTATAGTAGGATTACTAGGGTTTTTTGTGGATGTTTGGTCGTCAGTACTGTTCATGCTACAGTACCCGAAAATAAAAAGTGTCAGAAAGCATAGTTTTGCTTTGTTTTTTCCTCTCTCTTGTATCATGTGGATGCTAGGAGATTGAGAAGGCTCTTTAAAGGTGAGTTTGGTGGTTTTCCAGCAGTGTTCCTTCCCCATTAAATTTCTAGAATTCTGTTTTCATTACTGCATATCAATGTGGTGGTTGGATATTTTCTAGTTTTGGTTACTTGGGCCTTAGACAGTCCGATTGCCTCAAATTGGAACTTCATCAGTTGGTATTAGAGCGCGAATCGATCCTCCGATTTGTGTTGCGAATCCGTCTCCCTATCAATGCCTCCCCGAAGAGATTGTGGTTGTAGGCCATAGGTTGAGAGCAACGCGGGCAATGAACTAGATCGAATAGATATTGAGATTCAGAATTTAAGGCAGCAAGTTGAACGGCTAGAGCATCTGGAGCGTCCGAATCATCATGAGGATTACAACGATGACACGGATGCCGAAAAATTTATCAACCCGTTCCATAGTCGGTCTCCGGTGAGAAGACGACGGCATATGGAACGTCATGAAGACACTAATTGGGGTCTAAATATTAAATTGGAAATTCTTGGGTATAATGACACCATGAAAGGCAACGAGTTCTATGATTGGCTGAACACAGTTGAAAAAGTATTTGCATACAAAGATTTGACCGATCACAAGAAAGTCAAGTTGGTGGCTAATAAACTTCGTGGAAAAGCCGATGCGTGGTGGGAACGACTTCAGAAGTCCCGTCAACGCATGGGAAAGTCACCAATTACTTCATGGGAGAAGATGAAGAAATATATGAAGGGGTATTTTCTTCCTCCCACATACAAGCAGACACTTTTTATGTGGCTATAGAATCTCCAACAAGGAAATCGCTCTGTAGATGAACAAGGCAACAAGCAGACACTTTTTATGCGGCTACAGAATCTCCAACAAGGAAATCGCTCTGTCGGAGGAATTTCAATACTTAGTGGCCCATACTGATGTTATGGAAGATGATGATCAGCTAGTGGGGAGATATAAGGGCGGATTACGACCATCCATACGGAAAGTGATGGCTTACCATCCTTGCTACACTTTGACAGAAGCCATTCAGCGAGCAACCGCCATTGAAGATTCACATGCCATCGAGATTCCACGGTCTAGGACATCAATTCCGCAATCTTCTAAAGATGAGGGTTCATCAAAGACATTTGGGCAGCAACATAAGGAAGACACTACAAGTGGTCCTTCAAATCGGCCAACTCAGATGGGCCGACGAGCTAGTAATGTGGATGATAAGGGCAAAGGCAAAGCGAATGTCCGTTTCTTTAAGTGCAATGAATATGGTCACATATCATCAGAATGTCGGAAGAGAGAAATTCATGTGGCTGAATGTGAAGAAGAATCAAAAACACCATCCTATGTAGCTGATGATGATAGGCCTGAATTTGATAAATCCGAGTCCGACGACGACACTATCTATGGTGATGGAGGTCAATCTTTGATGATCCATAAAACACTGTTTTCTCCATAAATACCTATGAAAGATGATTGGCTTCGCACTAGCATCTTCCGCACTACATGTACGATCAAGGACCGCAAATGCCACTTGATCGTGGATGGGGGTAGTTGTGAGAATGTGGTTTCACGGGAAGTCGTCGATAAGCTCAAGCTCCTGACAGAAAAGCATCCGGCACCGTACAAGCTTTCATGGTTCAAGCGCGGTAATGAGGTACCAGTAACTTGTAAGGCATTAGTTTCTTTTTCTATTGGTGGTAGATACCATGAGGATGTATGGTGTGATGTAGCCCTTATGGATGTCACTCACATATTATTGGGGTAGGCCATGGTAGCATGACCGTAGGACGCTTCACGATGGTTATAAAAATAGATACACCTTCTACAAAGACAATGCGAAAATTGTCCTTGGGCCTACTCGTGAGAAAATTAAAACGAAACCTACTTTGTTAGGGGACATAAGTAATTTCTCGGGTGATATATGTGATGAGGAAAGTTAACTCATCCATAATCAATGCTAAGAGATAAGGGCTTAGGGCTTACCCTTGATGTATTTGTAATCTTAGAATGCATGTTTGGGTTGTGAAAAAAATTTACGCCGGTTGTCAACCTACTTAACGCAACCCTCTTGCTTTACTCGGGCTCGAGACCGGCAGTAAAAAAAGAAAAAACTGGCGGAGTTAGAGAATATAGGACATCAAGCATATCCTTCATTCATCATTACATATGAAAGATCTTGGAAATTTCAATATTTTGTAGGTTTGGAGGTCCATACCTCAAAATATGGTATTTTATCAATCAGCATAAATATGCCAAGGTTTTGATAGCTTTGGCCAAGTTAGAGAATTTGACTCCTGTCGATACACCTTTAGAAGTGAATTTCAAGTTTCGTTGTGGAGATGGTGATCTTCTCTTTGATGCTACTTATATAGAAAATTGGTCGGTAGCCTTGTTTATTTGACTATCATGAGACGAGATGTCTCGGTTGTTAATATGATGAGTCAGTTCATGACCGCTGCACGTCATCATCATCTCGCTGCTGTGAAAAGGATTATTCGATTTGTTCCACTATGCTGCCCGGTTTCAGTGGAAAGTAGGCAGGGGCTACTGCACCATTATGAACGAGTGCAGCTAAAGAAGTTTGTTCATAAGAGGAAAATCCACTTGCTGCTTGAAATAGAGGAACCTTGATAGACAAAAGCATGGAGTTGGTCGAGGTAATGAAAAGAAGAAAAAATAGTGTAGCGTGTCTATAAGAGACAATGTGGAAAGGGGATAAAGCTAAGGAGCTCACTGATGGTTATGCATTTTTTTATTTAGGAAACAACAAGACGAGAAATGGAGTGAGTATAGTTGTAGATAAAGATTTGACCCAGATTCCAGTTCTGAATTTAAATTTGGGCCTTTTAAAGTTGTGGGAATTAGTTATTTCAAATCTGACATTGAACCTTAATTTGCGCAATTTCCCAAATTATCAACTAGTAATCCCTCAAGCCGAGTTACCATCAAATCCTCAAAAGGGCACCGTGAATCTGCTTGTGTTGGTGATTCCTAGACAATGTGGAAGTCCTAACCTTCCATTGGATTCATCTTCAATTAATTGAAGATCTCATTGCAGGATTGTGACAAGCCTTGGATCACTGTTAATTGCTTGTTGCATTTTACACTGTATGGTATGCTTAACTTCAGTTTTAGTGGTTTCATTATAATTTTCTTGATCTCAAAATCATATCATTTAGGCTTGTCAACCCCGTCCTGTATCACATGGCTTTCATGGGGCCATGGTTGCAAATTTCATGCATGATAATAAAATTCAAGTTCTTTATATGAATTTCAGTGCAAATTGCTTAATGGGCTGGGGTTGCGTTGGTTCTAACCTGGACCGAATGTTGGCCACTGCCACCCATCAATCAGTAACTTTTTGGAACCATGATGTGCTTGAAGACTTGGATTTATGTTCTGATTTTATCTAAATGTTTTTTACTTCAGACATTTCTCTTGATTTTAGCCCTCTTGTTGTCTGCATCCTACGCAAGTGCCTGAGGTTGGTCGACTCAGATTCTGGGACCTTTAAGTTATGTGAGAAAGCCATGATTTCAATGTATATTTGCAACACGTTAAGTCTTCTCTTGCAGACTCAGGTATGCATTCCGTACTTGTTTTCTTTTGTGGGTGCGGCTTTGATGACTTGACATACTGATATAGAATTGACAGGTTGATGGGATGGCATTATCTGGGTTGATTGAATATATTTTAACCGAAAAATTTAGAGACTTCAGTCTGGGAAATGATGATTCTGCTGGTTTCCCTTGTGAGTGGAGGCCATTAAAGAAGCTGTTACAGTTTGCACAAAGTATCATTCATCAGCAGGCTTGTTATGGCTTGTGTTCTGATTCAGAAAGCGTTACAAATGGACGATGTTGTTCTCTACTGGAAACACTTGGTAAAGTAAAGAAGATGATTGGCAGTGCTCATGGTGGTCAATCAGCTGAAGTGGCTGCGGCCTTTTTATCAGCACTGACATGTGCATCACCTGATGATGTATTAAAAAATTTTCCATTGCTAATTACTGTTGCCCGACTTGTTTTTGGTGCACATTTTTCATTCCTATCATCCATATTTTTCCTTGAACGAAATCTTCTTGTGAATGCTGCTAATCTGTGGCCAGATATGTTCTTTTCTGGGTTGGAAATGGTTGGTACCAGTATAAGCAACAACCAAAAAGATGATGAACAGTTCCTGAGCCATGACATGGGTGACTCAGATTCTTCTGCTGCCGAAAAATCTTCAAGAAAGGACATAGATTCCATGGAGTCGGTCACTATTGCATTTGGTTTTCTTTTGAACCAGGCACCATTCTATGTGTTACTTCCTGCAATTACATGCTTTGGAAGTTCTGAGTTGTTGGGTTCCTCCAAAATCATAGACCTGCTCAAAGCTAAACTATCCAAATGCTCAGAATATGACTCCATTTTATCACTGCGTCTTGTGCTATTCTGGGTCCATCAGGTTCAGGCAACTTATAGAGCTAAGCCATCAAGTGAGCTGGGACAGATGTTGCAAGATTTTTTAATTCTTATAGAGCATATCTTTTCACATCTTATGGGAATGACTGATTTTGATAGTGGAAATGCAATTGGCCCAACTGTCATGCCAACATTTGTTCAAGAATTGAGCAAAATTTTCTTACATCATCCCGTAGTAACTAAGTCCTTGTTACATCCCTTTTGTCTTAGTGGGGAACTCACAAGCGATAATGTGGGAGACATTCCTGAGGATTTTCTCACTTCATCAAAACATAGTGTTCATCCAGTTGACCATCATATATTGAATCTCATAAAGGGGGTTGGCGATTATTTGTTGGCTCTAGGAAATAGTCATAGTTCTTTCCGAATAGTCAATGATACTGTTTATAAATCTGCTGTAAATACTTTCAGACAACTGGTTCAGTGGGCCGTTTTGTTATTCAAATGCAAGTTTGAGCTGTGTATTGTGGATGATGATGTGCTTTCTCTTCTCCCTATATTTTATGCTCTTCATGCCTTGCTGCATTTTATATCCCCTTTTGAGTTACTGGAGCTTGTGCATTGGATGTTCTGTAAATTTGATCTCAATCTGATGAATAGGAAATCTTCTAGGCTTTGTGCTCTCACCGTTGGGTTTTACATTGCTGATGGTGCGTTTGACATATTGTCCTGTTATTTGCACCAAAGAAACACAGAAGCAGCAGCATTCCACTTATTTTCAGAACTGGAAGGTAAAACTTTTGATGTCACTCTACTTGAAAGAGTTTATTTTAAGATCATCGATTTTGCGACCTGCTTCAGGTTAGAATGTGCTGATGTTTGTTTATTGAAAGTTGTGAGTGCTGCCAACAGAGAGAAATCTGTGCCGCCACAAACTGCTCTACTCCCACTGAATATGGTTTTGTTGAGGATGGTAACCAGAAGTCCGAGGAAAATGCTTACTTATTTAATCAACGGAACGAGCAAACTGAGAGCGGAAATATTGTTCCAACTAACTGAAGTCAGTGCTATGCATTTGAGCCTCTTCGGGCAAATATTTTTGTGTGTTCTAAACAAAGATTTGTCGTATTTGGATGTTGAGAACACGGCCAGTTCAGTGGAGTTGAAGAAGATGTTTGGAAGTAAGTGTTGGCATGCCTTTTCAGATGAGGAGTTTATAATGCTCTTGCCTGCTGCTTTGTCATACTTGACCTCATGTTCAATAAAATTCAGTAAGCAGTATCTGAAATCTTTTGAAAGTATTCCATTGTGTTATTCAAGGATTCTTTTGGATGGTTTCTCAAACTGGAAGAGATATATCTCACAAGATGTATTTCAGGAAAATTACAATGAATTTACACCGACGTCAATGGAGGAGCTTGATGGCCTCTTCACCAGCAGTCTTCTTGGAAAAGCAGTCTGTATGTTGCAATACTACTTCATGTTGAATGGGAACTCAATCAATAGTAAAAAGCGTCTGAAAATATTTGATTCTATGTATGCGTGTTCTGGTGTGCATGATGAATTGCTGGATTGTGATGTTAGTGAGATCAACATTCATTCATTTAAAGAATTGTTGAATTTAATAAACAGAATTGTTGCAAAAATTACAGTTACAAGGATGCTGCTATTTCCTCAGGACAATTCATTTCAGTTCCTGCCAAGGGAAACAGATGAAAGCACCATAGATCTGACACCTTTGGAAACAAAGTCTAGTAAGATTGACTTTGCTAGATTAAGATTTACAAATATCTTGGTCTATGCGTTGGATAAGATTGTTAAAAGACTCACATGCATTGGGAACTCCACTGTATCAGACAATGCAGTGTGTTGTCAGTTTTTAAGATTTTTAGAAGTTCACATATTGAGAAACATAGTTCAAATTTCCACGAGGATCCAGAGTTATCTTATCCAATTGAATCCTATTCCTTTCCTAGAACCCTTTATACATTCCTCTTTTCGTCACAGATTTGAGGATCCTACCAGATTGAAAGCACTTCGTGTAATTCTGAGTTCACTATCAGAAGGAAAGTTTTCTTTCTGTAGTGTTCTTGAGCTGGTGCTTGCTCATTCACAGTTTGTCTCTACGATTCTTTGGAATGATTCAACCCCTGATTCAGCTGGTCTCTCAGAGGCTGGGACATTGTTGCGGCCCATGTCCAGTCTTCTGAAAGTACTTGTGCTTCCTTATACTGTTTTAAGTGGAACAGATGGAAAAAGCATCAAAGAAGCATCAATTGCACTTAGATACAAGCATTTTGATGCTTACAACAGAAAGCTGGAACTAGTTAAATTACTCAGAGTACTGTATCATCTTAAGGGCTTGCATGGTATCACTGATCCTGGAAAAGATCTTGGTTTGAAGTCCAGAGAACTGCTTTCTTTGCTTTTGTCTGGTTATGGTGCGACTTCAAGTGAAACTGACTTGGAGATATTCCATCTTATGAATGAGATCGAGTCTGATGAAGGATTGGACAGTGGAAGCGTTGCAGAAATGGATTATCTGTGGGGAACTTCTGCTTTGAAAATCAGAAGAGAACAGACACTTAAAAAATTCATATTGTGTAATGATATGGTTGATGGTGAAACAGCCGAAGAGTGCCGCAGAAGGCAGTTCAGAGAGACCCTTCCAGTTGACCCAAAATTATGTGCCATGACAACACTTCACTTCTTCTGTGAGAGAACTTCACATTTGGGACATGATTCCTTGATTAAGCTGAAACAAGATGCCTTTATGGACTTACCTGAGGTAAGTTACCATTCAACTTGCTTGAAGTTCATTAACCTTTTTCCGTTTTAACACTTGAGATGTTTTCTAGATTTTCCTATTATTGTCTTTGTTACAAGTCAAAAGTTAATGCCTTACTGATGTGGGCAGCAGGATCCATGTTGTGGTGCGGAGAAGATTCAATGCTATGATCCCGCTTTTATCTTGCCTTTCTCAATTCATAGTCTGTTGATGGGTTACATTGATCCAGTGGAATTTGCTGGAATAGGGTTGCTTGCCATTTCCTTTGTTAGCTTATCTTCACCAGATGAAGGCATACGGAAACTGGGTTATGAGACCCTTGGAAGATTCAAAACAGCTTTGGAGGTACGCCCATGCTTCCGTTGTAATCTGTATGAATGTTTACGTCATGTGTTTCATTCTTGAAGTAAACTCCATAGTAGACATTCATTTTGTTTCTGGCGAATTGGCCAAACTGTTTGGTTTGGTTAGTGTACCGAACCCCACACAACCCTCATAAAATACTTGGTCTGAAATTTGGATTTGAATTTCGAATTCATTGATCCAAACAGGCCAAAATTCACAATTTTGGTAGAATCCCAGGTAAATTTTATTAGTACATTTTTTTTTAAATTCGAATTTATTGACAAAAATTGCCCTCATCAGGGCAAAAATCAATTTTTTTCTTTTGTTAAATGGGCCCATTTACTTGTGTGCAATTCTACACTTGTTGAAATGTCTCTTGAGTGATATGGGACCCATCCAACCTGTGTGCTTGACATATGGGACCACGTACAAATCTAAGAGGATAGAATCATGGTCGAATGAACTTATTTTGAATTTTGTAGAGATGAGTGTGAAGGACAGATGAGAATGTTGAGAACTAGAGATGGATGTGTGGTAAAACTAGGAAAGAGAGAATTAAAAATGACCCCTTTCGGCAGCATCTAAGGTTAGCTTCAAAGGTGATAAATTAAGGCCTTGTTTGGGATCATTAGTCTTTTTCTTAAAGAAAATTCAAAATAGAACCACAAAAAAAGGAGTCAGAGAAAAAGAGGCTAGAATCAGAAGAGGTGTTTGGTAATGCAAGGATCTATGTTAAATAGACTTTTTAATATCAATGGTTTAGAGTTTTTCACATCTTTCTTGAGATCCACAAGGTATTAGGGCATGAAAATTGACCCTATGGCCATGTTAGCCTTCCAAAGATATCTAATGGTTTGGATCTTTTATTTGAAGCCCACATAATCAACAAAATTGCATTCAATGACTCACGTTTTTGGCTCATATCTAGAGATTGGTGATCATCCAATGGGTGAAATTTGGTCTCACGATCATGTTTGATCTTGTGAACATTTCAAACGGTTTGGATCTTGTTTTACACGCCCATAAATAATAAAAAAAATGTAAAACGTTACTGCCCATGGACAAATCCGATATTGAGAATAATACATCAATGGTTATTTTTGTTTTGCAAATATCTCGAGATCCACAAGGCATCAAGTCTTGAATAATGACCACATAGCTGTTTTCAGCCTTCCAAAGAGCTCTAACGGTTTTGATCTTGCGTTTGGGCCCCACAGATCACAGCAAATTGTATCCAATGGCTCACTTTTTTTGCACATCTCGAGATTGGTGACGATCCAACGGTTGAAATTTGGTCTTATAGCCGTATTTGATCTTATGAACATTTCCAACGGTTTGGATCGTGATTGAAACTCTTCTATTTTGAAAAAAAAAAAAAAAAAAAAAACCGGACTGGGGCGTGAATGGGTATAATCAGTGTTCACCCGCGTCTTCTTTTTTCCCTCTTAATTCCACATGCAGCCAAAGTTAGGCTGTGGGAAATAGAGGCATTGTCTCTATTTCTTTACACCATCTAGAGGCATTGTGATGCTGCCAAACGCCTTTATTTACAAAATTTCTACCCGATTTAGAGATTTTGACAAATAGAGGCAAAAATTAGACTTGCTAAATGTGGGCTAAGTGTAATATCCCGGTCTAGTATAAGGGCTAGATTATTTTTTGATATTTAATATTTAATTATCTTGATTTTACCTAGAATTATGGAGACCCATAGTTTGATTGAGGAATTCGAATGGGACTTGTGTTGGTTATAATATAGACTCCTGGTAATGTTAGGAATAGGATTGGCATGTGAGATGGAAATAATAAAATTAGGAAGAGGACTTTGGGAAGGATTCTAACTTCTAGCTTTTATATATTGATCGACCTCAAGCCGCTCTCAAGCTATTCTCTCTCTCTTTTCCACTTTCTTTTCCATCAACCCAAAGCCTAGTTTAGTATTAGCCTTGAAGAAATTAGGAGGAGGAAGAACCACTTCTAGTCAGCCATTACAGGTGAGTAGAGATTCTGATCTAATTGTATGGTTTTGAAATTCTGGCTTTGCTCTTGTGTATTTTTATTCCTCTATTTTATGGTGAGTGAATCTTCCTTATGACATGCTAAAACTGAATCTATCAACTGTTCGGTGATGCTTTAATACATGTCGACACCGGAATTGGTGTTTGATGGAATAAAACTCAAGGTTCTGTCGTTGTGATATGATGATTTGATTCTGATGATTAATATGCTCCTTAACTATGTCTATAAGATGGAAAGAGGGGGGATCAGCAAGAAAGAAACCAGTCAGAACTGGATTTCCTAGTTCCAGCGACGACAATACCAGTTTTGGTCGTTTGTAGTTGTGGGACCACTTGGCCCACTTGATCAGAAATCTGGACCAGGGATCTGAAAGGGGACCCATGGTCGACCACTGCAGTGCTGGACCCATTCGAAGTGGGCCCCGTTTGGCCCACCATCCATACACTTCAAAACCAAGAGGCGTGATTGAACAAGAAAAAGGGATTTTGGTTGTCAGCCTTTGTGGGACCACAGGGCCGACCTGGTCATTGATCAGAACCTCACATCAGGTAGAGGACCCTTGGGTGACCCTAGAGTGGTGGACCTATTTGAAGTGGGTCCCATCTGGGCCCTCATCTTGGAAGGAAGGGAGACAGAAGTTTGTAGTTTTGGGTTGTTTTGGTCAACAACCTTAATAGGACCCCTGGCCCCACTTGATCAGAGATTAGGTCCAGTTAAAGGATAAAGGACTGTTGGGCGACCATGATTATTAGGTTTATCTTCGGTTTGGACCAGTGGGACCCACTATCCAGCCCCCTCGCATCATTAGCCTGAAGCCCTTTGTTGTATATAGGTTCTGTGTATGGAGGAGAAAGGTGAGGGATGGCCTTGACACGTTTTGGAATGAGGGAGGCCACATGTTACAGAACATTAAGTTCTGTTACAATACCTACCATCCCCATAGGTTTCTAAAAATTAGAAAAAGGCCCTGGTAGTTTTAAGGAACTTAAATTCAACACTTTGGCTTATTTTATAAAGAATATAATGTGGAAAATATGATGGATGGGATCCTAAGTTTTCTGAAATTGCAAACAAAGGCTTGTTATTCATTATTATTATTTGCAAATTGTTTGAATGGTTTCCTTTAGTTTTTGATTTGTCAAATCTTCATTTTGGACACTGTTATTTGAATATATGGTGACTTGAAATATGTATGTGGATTAATATGCTTATGTCTTTGTTATTTGGGATCTCACATGGTAAATTGTGTGGTTTGTATATGTATATGTTGTGGTTAATTTGGTAATTGAATATTTCCCTCAAAACTATAGAAGTGTGAGTTATGTAATTGACATGTCTCATCTCATACACGAATTTTGATTTGGACTTGGGCAGATTAAATCCACATAAATTGAGAAAGGGTTGATTATGGAATTTGCCCATTACTAATGTTGAGGACATGCTAAATATCATATTTTTGATGAGACATATATTTGCTATTTGATTGGAAAACTGAGATAGGATGACTTTGTTTGTTTGGAGGAACTTTTTGGACACCCCTAGACTACAAGCATGTATGGCCGATTTTGTGAGGATTGTTGATGTTGGACATTTTTGGGGAAGGTCGATTTTGTGGTACCAGTTTGCTGGTTTTGGACCTTGGTGGTCGGATTTATTTTGGACCTTGGTGGTCGATCTTGCTGGTTTTGGACCTTGGTGATTGGATTTATTTTGGACCTTGGTGGTCGATGGTTTTGGACCATGGTGGTCGATTTTGTTTGGGATAGAAAAGAATGATTTTGAGATGTGCAAGAATGAGTTTTGGAAACTCTGTGTACATGTGATATCTTTGTGGAACATGAACTTTGGGCTGGTGCTATCAGGTGGCTAGGAGGTCATCGTTTGTTTGACCTGATTCCAACCTTGGCTTGAATGAGACTTTGGAGGTTACTTTAATATGTTGTGTAATCTTATCTAAGTATATTTTTAAACGCACAAATAGATTAGAGTATCTATTTACTCAGTTGTATTGATATTTTGTGGATTTGCCCCAATCCAGCTAACCAGAACTTAGCGACTTAGGAAAACCGTGATGACAGGGAGATAGACTTTGGGATGCGTAATTAAGTGTCGAAGCCACATAGATGAAGAATATTTAGATTTAATAGATTGTTCAGATTATTTCATTTTATAAACATTGCAATTATTTTTTTTTTTTTGGACGATGCTATATTTTTTTATTAGATTTGGATTTTTAATACAAGTTGGTTTAAGCTGGTAAATGCCTGAATCTTTATGTGATCTTTGATTTAATCTGTGTGTGATGCTTACGAGTCTCGGCACGGAATTCGAAAGGCTCCGGATTCCAAGTCGTGACACTAAGAGAGATTTGTTTGGGATGGTTTAGACATGTCCAATGCACATCAGCAATGGCATTGCTGTGTAAACGTTTTTTCTATGTTGGTTGATGGCCCTGTGATGCAGGCCCTAGGGTTAGGGCTTGCGTAGATGCCGAAGTATGTGTCAACAGACAGCTCAAATTATCTCCGCAAAGATTTCTAACACGAGGAAAAACCTCTCCAAGGAAAAATCCCAATTTTATTCAATTCCAAATCTGAGATTAACATCTCTACAATCAATATAAATAGGCAAAGTAAACTTAGGACCTAAGAAAATCTAATCTTATAATAGACACTATCCTAATCAAACTAGGAAACCAAATAAATCAGAATTCTAATCCTAATTACAATAAAATTAGGAAGGTACTAAAAATAAATATCCTTAAAACTATGTTGGGTGGGACTGGTGGTGGAGTGGTAGCCCGCTCTGCATCATTCGCCTCAGGTTGAAAGAAGAGTTCGACCTTGAACTTGAGTCTTCTTTAAGTTGCCTCTGTATATATGATGTACGTGAAGCACTTCCTTTGTAGCATGGGCCCTTAATTTCTGGATAGAGTGTAACTTCCTTCTTGCCGTGCCTGAATGTGTATGTGTTGTTGCGCATCCCATTAGTTCCATTCTTATCATACATTCACAGGTGACCCAATAAGATATCTCCACTATCCATTGGTAGCACGTCACACCAAATTGTATCTTGATAATCACCACCAACTGTAAAAGTAACTTGACATGTATGTCACACTTGCGCTTCATCACTTGTCATTAGCCATTTGACAACGTAGAGACGATTGTGCTTGTGAACCTTCAACTTCAAGCGATCAACAAGAGTTTGGGAGATAATATTCTCACAACTTCCACCATCAATCACAATTGTACAATTTTTCCTATGTATTGTACTTGTGGAATGAAAAATATTTTTCCACAACCATCTCCTCAACAGTGGGTATAGACTCTTGTTGCATCAACAGAATTTCACCATCTTTTTCAGCTGCTATTTCCTCCACTTCATCGGATTCTTCACTTTTAGGATCATATTGTGTTTCCGGTTCTTCTTCTGCACCTTCCATTAAATTTATTCTTTTTGGACATTCAAACGAATGGTGACCCTTTTGCTTATATTGAAAACATGTGAATCTGTTCTGATCTTCATACTTGGAGGAAACTTTTCTGAGGAACTAGCATTTGGATTAAGATTTGACTTTGATGGAGTCTTTTGCGCTGACCATTTAGACACCAAATTTTTCGGGCCTGATAATTAGCAATCCCCTCAGCCTTGATAGCATTCCGAACAATCTCATCAACATTATCAAAATGCTTGAATGTGAGGATATATTGTATGTCAAGTGTAAGCCCATTAAAGTATCTGTCAACTAAAACATCATCATCTTCATTCAAACCACAACGAGCTTGCATGTTTATAAACTCCTCATAATACTCGATAACTGTCTTAGATCCTTGTTTCAAATTTTGCAAACTTGAACTCAGATCTCTGGAGTAATTTACAGGAAGGAATTTTTGCTTCAACAGAGTTTTTCATCTCGGTCTATGTGTTAACAGGGTCAATTTGTTGGTTTCTTCTCTTTTTTTGCAACTCGGCCCACCATATCGCAGTATAATTGCGAAATAGAGTTGCCACTAGTGTAACCTTATGACCATCTGTCATTGGCTTGTGCGCAAAAATATTTTCAACACATACTGACCAATCTATAAATTCATCCGGTTTCAATTTTCCATCATATTCGGGAATCACGAGTTTAATACGCAAATCATGATCAACATTGACAACATGTGGATCTTGTTGATTCCGATTATGTCCTCCATCATCTTGATGATTATCCTCATGCCGATTATTTTCCAAATTGGTTAATTGGGTTTTAATTCTTGCAAGAGTCTCTTGCATTTGAACCATCGTTGCGGATAGTTGATTAACAGTTAACGATAATTCCACAATGGTTCCCCTCAAATCATCATCATTATTGGAGGAAGACTCCACTTCTACATGCTTCTTGGGAGGCATTTTTTTTTAAGGCAAATTCAGAATTTGTGACTGACCTGATGTGTAGATCTACTCTTAACAATCACGCTGGCGAAAACGGATATGAAATATGACGGTGGAGGACTCTGATATTGTGAAGAAAATATGTAACTGTCGATCAACCTAAATCTGCCTTTGATCGGATTCTGCTGATGTAACCGATGATGTCAGCCTATTAAATTGCTTGGAAAATGGATCTTGGGTGATCAGGTCGGAACTGACCAGGCCCGAAATCTACCTGACCCGAATTGAAAACCAGGCCCAGAAGCACTTGTCGGAAACGGGGACACGTGCTGAAGCTTCGACTTTTGTGTCCAGATTGGGGGTAAAGAGGCTGAAGATCCCTTGCTGTTGTATTTCTTCAACGAAGACGTAGGAAGACAACGAAAGGTGCGGCTGGCGATGGCGCGGCGTTGGTGTCGCGATGATGTGTAGTCGTCTCCGGTGACAGGTACTTCTCTATCCTTTTCTCTCTGCTGCATCTGATTCCTCTTCTTCTTGTTTTTTTTTTTTTTATTTTTTTTTATTTTTTTATTTTCTCCGGTTTGGGGCTTTGGGTGTTTCGGGGGATTGGAGATGGGTTCCGAAGAGTTTTGGAAAAGGGTAGGGCTCACTGGTTGAAGAAGGGGAGGAGTCTGCGCACTCTGGTTTCAAAAGTGGCCGGTTTTGATTCTGGGAGGTTTTGACGGTTAAGGGTTTGATAGAATTGAGTGTTTGGTCGTGCTTTTTTTTTTTTGTGTGTGCGTGCGTGCTGGGTGTTGGGGTTCTCTGGGAGGGACGATTGGGTAATGTGGATGTGGTTAGGATTCTAGGTTTTCGGCAAGTTAGGGGTTTCAGTTTGTTGCTTGGGACTGGAATTGGGGAGGGTGATGGGGTTTTGCGTTTTGGGTTTCGGTTTGGGCAGCGGAAGTTGGGTGATGGCCAACGAGGGTGGTAGGGGTGAAGGTTCGGGATTGAGTGAGGAATTGGAATGGGGGAAGCGGATATGGAATGGGATCGCGGTGGTCGTGGGGTGTGTTAGGGATGGATGGATGTTGGACGATGGGTAGGCTCTGATCGGTGATCGGAGATGGATTGGGGCACTATGGATCTTTTCTCTGATACTAATTGATGCAGGCCCTAGGGTTAGGGCTTGCGTAGATGCCGAAGCACGTGTCAACAGACGCCTCAAATTATCTTTGCAGAGATTTGTAACACGAGGAAAAACCTCTCTAGGGGAAAATCCCAATTTTATTCAATTCCTAATATGAGATTATCATCTCTACAATGCAATATAAATAGGTAAAGTAAACTTAGGACCTAAGAAAATCTAATCTAATAATAGAAACTATCCTCATCAAACTAGGAAACCAAATAAATCAGAATGCTAATCCTAATCTATACCTCTATGGAAATGTTTTTTTCCCTTCGTTTAACCACACGGCTCCAAACTAAGAATCCTAATTTTAGAGAATACCTCAACACAGGTGTCAACATCTCAGTCCACCCCAAGTCTGCTCTCCCTCCACTCATCTGTCTCCACTAACTGACACGCATAACTTTCCCCTCGCCCCCCCCAAAAAAAAAACCCAACTTCCCACTTCACACACCACCACGAATTGCCCCCCACACAGAAACACTCCTCCTTCAACGGCCTGAGATCAAACCCATTTCCAAACTTCCCTTTCACAAACCCGCCCTCTTCCGTTCAGTTCCTGAAAAGATCGAGTATTTTCAGGTAAATCTCTATCTCTCTCTCCTTTGCTTTCTGCAGTTTTTTTTAATGTTGATCTCAAATCGCTAAATCTAAGGTTCCAACACTCGAAATTCCTCAAACTTACTAACAAAGTTTGGGTTTCTTCAACAGATGTCATCGATCAATTTCAAATCTCTACACCATGTCTGGCCGAGGAAAGGGAGGCAAGGGTTTGGGAAAGGGAGGAGCGAAGCGCGACCGGAAAGTGCTTTGGGACAATATTCAAGGCATCACGAAGCTGGCTATCCGGTGGTTGGCGAGGAGTCTTCCGGCACCCGGTCGCCGCGGCGAACTGCTTGGTGATGTACTGAGGCTGCGACTCCACCTGCAAAAACACAAGCAACAGACCATCAGACTCATCTCAATCTTCTTATATCTAATAAAAGTAAAAATCCCATTTTTTTGCACAAACACAAGAGGTTCTTGAGGTCAGATTTCTTGTGGAAGAGGGGTGGGAACTGGTTCTTTAGCCATTTTCTCCATGACTTTTCCCTTTTGGAGGTGTCGCTCGAGCCTTCTTCGTGGATGGGTTCTTCTGAGAGAGGAGCAAGACGACCCATTTCCTTTTCTCTTTCTCTGGTTCTGTTTGGGGTTTCTATATGTACAGTGGCTTGGGTTGTGTTGCTTTTGGTATGGTTGGGTAGTTATTTTTAAGGCTTGGGCTTATGGTAAGTTGATGTTTGGGTATGAGAAGGGGCTTTCAAGGGAGGCAAAGAGCAAGTGGGTGAGAGTTCGAAATCTTGAATGATTGGAGTTTTGAATGATGGTTATGGTTTTGGTGATTAGATAAGAGTTGGAAATGAGGAGTCAGACTGTTAATTGTGATCATAGAAATAAATATTGGCCATGTAATGGGATTATGGGTTTCTTGGGATTATGATTTTATTGAGTGATGCATCATAGAAGATTACTGTACTGACATTTGTGAAAATTTCCTACTTTTTTTTTTTTTTTTCAATTGAATATGGTTTGGTATGGGCGAATTGTGAAAATGCGTCTCTTCGACTCCAAATACAGAGAATGAAAAAAAAAGAAGTAAACTGACAGCCGAGGAGGAGAAACTGACATTTTCCTATCTTTGGAAAGTCTTGCTGGTGTCGAAAAAAATTGAAAATGTTATTAGGGTTTTGGCAAATTTAGAAATCTATGTAGTTGGTTCTGTCCGGTCGGTGTTTTTGTTTTGTATTTGGGGGTTAGGATGGAAGCAATGACAATGTATATGGATGGATGCTTTTCTTGACTGAATTGGGCTCTGCATTTGGGTACATTTGGCTTTGTTTCATAGAAACCTGATATGGTGGTTTTTTTGGTGATTACTTGATGATAGTTTGAAGTGATGGATATGGTTTATGAGTGCAAATGATTGGAATTTTGAATGATGGTTATGGTTTTGGTGATTAGATAAGAGTTGGAAATGAGGAGTCAGACTGTTAATTGTGATCATAAAAATAAATATTGGACATGTAATGGGATTATTGGTTTCTTGGGATTATGATTTTATTGAGTGATGGATCATAGGAAGATTACTGTACTGACATTTGTGAAAATTTCCTTTTGTTTTTGTGTGTGTGTTTTTTTTTTTTTAATTGAATATGGTTTGGTATGGGCGAGTTGTGAAAATGCATCTCTTAGACTCCAAATACAGAGAATAAAAAAAAAGAGAAAGAAATCAACTGACATCCGAGGAGGAGAAGGAGAGGGATATAGAAGAGAGAAGAAAACATAAGGAGATCTGGAAAAAAACATAAAGATCAAATTAGCAACAAAAAGAAGGACTCACAAGTTTACTAATTAACAAATTCATTAAAAATAATTTGTATTAGTCTGTGCATTTGGTGGTTCCGTGGTCCGATCTAAAAACCTGATGCCATTATGACCTTCGTGGCCCACCAAATACTTTTCCTTAGCATATGCAATCTGATATCAACGTTAATTTAAAAATAAATTCAAGCCCATGCAAATTAAACTCGCAACAAAGGCCTAGGATCACAATAAATAATTTTTTAATTTAAATAGGCAGGCACACAACTTTCAAATTAATTTGAAAAAAAAAAAAAATGATGCCATTTTGACCTTGTTGGCCCACCAAATACTTTTCCTTAGCATATGCAATTTGATATCAACGTTAATTTAAAAATAAATTAAAGCCCCTGCAAATTGAACTTGCAACAAAGGCCCGAGATCACAATAAATAATTTTTTAATTTAAATAGGCAGGCACACACAACTTTCAAATTAATTTGAAAAAAAAAACCTGATGCCATTTTGACCTTGGTGGCCCACCAAATACTTTTCCTTAGCATATACAATCTGATATCAACGTTTATTTATTCAAGCCCCTGCAAATTGAACTCGCAACAACGGCTCGGGATCACAATAAGTAATTTTTTAATTTAAATAGGCAGGCACACAACTTTGAAATTAATTTGAAAAAAAAAACCTGATGCCATTTTGACCTTGGTGGCCCACCAAATACTTTTCCTTAGCATATGCAATATGATATCAACGTTAATTTAAAAATAAATTCAAGCCCCTGCAAATTGAACTCGCAACAAAGGCCCGGGATCACAATAAATAATTTTTTAATTTAAATAGGTAGGCGCACACAACTTTCAAATTAATTTGAAAAAAAAAACCCTGATGCCATTTTGACCTTGGTGGCCTACCAAATACTTTTCCTTAGCATATGCAATCTGATATCAACGTTAATTTAAAAATAAATTCAAGCCTCTGCAAATTGAACTCGCAGCAAAGGCCCGGGATCACAATAAAAATAGGAGGTTTGGGCATCCGTGCTATTGAAAATATGAACAAAGTATTGCTTGGAAAGTGGTTGTGGAGAATGGGTGACTCGAATCAAGGGTTATGGAGACAAATCCTTATTGATAAGTATAAGGTGGGAAGAGATGGATGGTGCATTCCGGATCTTAGTTATAAGTCTTCGGGGTTGTGGAAGTCAATTTTGTCTATGAAGATAGAGTTCAATAAGTGGACAAGGTACAGGGTTCATGACGGGAACATAATTAAGTTTTGTAATGATGAATGGTGTGGTAATGCTAACCTGCGGTGTCAGTTTCCTTCTCTTTTCCATTTGGATTGGAACCCCCAGGCCTTTGTTGCAGATAATTCTCATTTTGTGGTTGGATCGAGAGTTTGGAGTTTCCACTTTCGTCGAAATTTGCATGATCATAAGGTGACATAGTATGTTGGTTGCTTAACAAGACATATCTCTCTGGAGGGAGATGAGATGTGAGGATTTGGAAGGCTGAAGCTATAGGGAATTTTTCAGTTAAATCCTTTTACAATGTCTTGATTGGTGTGGGTGATCGGATGGTAGGTTGGAAAAGATTTTGGAATCCTGTTGTTCCTCAAAGAATCTTCGTTTTTTGTTGGGTAGCCCGTTTACATAAAATTCTTACTATGGATCAATTAAGGAGGAGAAATTTTACTATTGTTAACGGGTGTCCACTTTGTTTACAAGATGAGGAAACGACGACCCACCTTCTGATCCATTGCAACTATGCTCACATAGTGTGGACGTCTATCATTAGAATTTTTGATATGTGTTGGGTCATGCCTAGTTCTATTAAGGAGCTTTTTGTGTAGTGGAGTTTCAGGGGCAATTCTATTTGTGAGCGCATTCTGTGGCGGTTATCCTTATATGCTGGTCTTTGGAAGTTATGGGTTGAGAGGAATAATAGAGTTATTCAAAATAAATGCAAACCTCCTGAGGAGATTGTTCAGTCCGTTATTTGGGTTGCTTTGGAATGGGCCATTAGGAAGGTTGATTTTGTTGGAGTTTCTTTAGAAGCTCTTACTAGATCTTGGCCAAACCATTTTCAAGGTGGAATGCATTCTATTTTAAGAAAAAATCTACTGTGGGAACCTCCTCCGAATGGTTTTCTTATGCTAAATTTTTATGGCAGTTATTTTCCACATATTCAGATGGGTGGCATTGGGGGTGTTATTCATGACTTCTCTGGAAAAATTGTCAAGAACTTTGCGGGTCCTGTGAGTTGTGTTGATTCTAATGGAGCTGAGATGTATGCTTTATTGGTGGGCTGCCGTGAATTATGTCATTTGGGAGGCTTTCATGCAATTATTGAAGGTGATTCTTTCTCTGCGATTTCAATGGGGTTCTGGGAAGTCTTCTCATCCGTGGACTTTAAGGGCCCGTTTGGCACTTTACTAATACAATCAAAGTCAAGTAAAGTCTCCATTTTTCAGACAAGATGTCACATCAAATGCACTTTATTCAAAACTCCCCCATCTTTTTCATACAAAAAGTCAAAAAGCAACTTCCTTTATCCACTAAAATACAAAAAAACTCCACTTTTCCATACAAAAAGTCAAAAAGATTCCATAACAATCAACTAAAAACAAAATACCATCATAACCCACTTATATTTTATTCTTTCTTCACAATCAACTTTACTTGACTATATTAGTAGAGTTACCAAATTGGCCCTAATTGATTTGGTGGAGGTGCAAGATATTTCTTCACATCTAGGAGCTTCGTTTCTTCATATTCCTCGTGAAGCTAATTCTTTGGCAGATGGTCTAGCTAGGGAAGGAGTTTTTCGGCTTCACATTTCGTTTGATGTTTAGCTTCTGTTTGTGTTTTTTTCATTCTTGTTTTGTTGTTCTTTTTTTGTTTTTTCTTTCTTTGGATAAAATTTACCGTTATAAAAAAAAAAGGCAGGCACACACAACTTTCAAATTAATTTGAAAAAAAGAAAAAAAAAAAAAAACCTGATGCCATTTTGACCTTGGTGGCACACCAAATACTTTTCCTTAGCATGTGCTGTTTGATATCAACGTTAATTTAAAAATAAATTCAAGCCCCTGCAAACTATGATACCCAGATACGGCAAGGATACGACAGGGACACACTATAGACATGGCAAGGACACGGATTTTACATGTAAAACGTGAAGTATCGGATACGATACGATATGTTGCCCATTTTGAAGTATCCGTGCATCATAGCTTGCAAATTGAACTCGCAAGAAAGGCCCGAGATCACAATAAATAAATTTTTTATTTAAATAGGTAGGCGCACAGAACTTTCAAATTAGTTTGAAAAAAAAAAACTGATGCCATTTTGACCTTGGTGGCTCACAAAATATTTTTCCTTAGCATATGCAATATGATATCAACGTTAATTTAAAAATCAGATCCACTGGTATTTTAGATCAGATTGGTGGAACCCACCATATTTTACACCAAGGTATATTCAGGCGTGGAACACTTTTTTTTTTTTTTCAATGTTCTGTATGTGAAATTGAGGCTTGGGTGGGACTTATAGATGGGGATAGCCCTGGATACGGCAAGGGCACGCCATGGACATGGCAAGGACACGAATTTTACATGTAAAAAGTGAAGTATCCGATACGATACATTGCCTATTTTGAAGTATCCGATATGATACGTTGCCCATTTTGAAGTATCCATTCATCATAGCTCCCTCTTCTTCGTGCTATTGTGTGAATCTTTTTAATTCTTGTGGTAGTCAAATATCATGTCTTTTACTATATTAAATATTAGAATAGATACAGTAATTTCTATTCATCCATCGTTGGGGCCCATTTATAAAATCCAAACATGTATAAAAATTAGTGTTCCCAATTTACTTGATGGTGGGCCATTTCACACAAATCTGAGTTTGTATTAGATTTGATTATATAGTAAATTTATGATTTTAACCATTTATTCTTGTATATTGGAATTCTTATATCGAATTTGTCGAACTCGAATTGCGAATTAAGCGAATCAAAAAGTGAATTAAATCAACCCACGCCATCGAATTTTCGAATCGAAGCAAGCATCAAACTACGAACTATGAACTCAAATGCGAATCCAGCGAATTGCGAATTAGGTAACTATGGTCTATATCTCTTTGATACCGTGGAGAACATGGTCGACTAGGCGTGATGAGAAGACACTCTCTAAGGATAATAGATCTCCACATGATTAAAAACAACCAATAGCAATTACTTGTGATAGGCTTCACTAGCTACTACTGAAGGGCATAACACATATAACATGATGAGCACAATACATTCTCCTCATGGCGAGAGGGGGCTGATTCCTCCTCGACTGCGCCCTCCTATGAATACCAGTGATCTCACTTGGGTTGTTGCTTATATTTCTTGTTTTGGAAAGTAGATTCAAATTGTATTGGTTGTCTAATCCACTCTGATCGTCCAAGCTTTGTGAGCATTACCACCTCGCCAGACTATGTAGAACACCACATCTACTTTCAAGGCATGTTGGTTTCCTTTGATCTTATTTCAAGCACTTCGTTACCTCGGATGAGGCTTCTCATGGCTACTCAACCCCAAAAATCTAGACTAGAGATTTAGAGGGTTGGTTTGTGTAGTAGTTCATCATCTCAAGGAATTTCAATCATGGCCCATTTGAGATGTCGGTACTGACAAATTGGACTTAATTGGATTGAATCAAAATCGGCCATGAATGCTATTAGGTATATGTGATCATACTTTTGGTCATGTGGTTCTTTGATCCTGTTTTCCTATTGTAAGTTATCATACTAGCTGACCTGGCTTGTTGTGGCGCAGCCCCTGATCCTCGATCAGAAAAATAGATCAATCTCTAATGGGATTGACCGAATCTAGAGATGAATTTCAGCACTAGGGCACACTCAAAATCATTGAACACTCCACAATTGAAGAAAACTTAGATAATTCTTTGATTAATTGAAAATAACATGAATTACAATGACGAAAGTCTTCCCATATATATATAGAGTAGGATCAGCCTTCTGCTACTTGAACACCAAGACTTTCCTAAACAATAAAGGAAACTAAATCACTAACTTGCTTAACAATCCAAATTAAATAAAATTCCTAATTTTAAATAATTCTAAATAAATCAACTCCCAAAATAAGATTCCTAATTAGTTGGATGTCCCGTTGGGCCTATGGACTGGGCCCAATGACCCATGCATCCATCCCTTACCATATGGTGAGGGACAAAACTTGATAGGGCCCACCTATAGCCCCACTGATCATGTGGGACTAAAAGGGGGGGGGGGGGGGGGGGGGGGGGGGTTTGCAATCTTCGATGGGCCCATATATCAAGTTTGGGGTCAATCCCATGCCTATAACCCCTTCATCTGTGGCCCACAAATTTAACGACTTTAAATAAAGAAAAGAACTTAACTCTTGATCCAACAGTTCAATTCATTCGGATTATGAATCCAATGTAATTCAAGGGGTCCTATGTGCGGTTCGGATGGATCATAAAGTCAGCCCCACTGTTGTCCCTCACTGTAATATGGTGAGGGATAGATGCGCATGAATATTTCCATATGCACATATATATATATATATATATATATATTTGGGAGATGCTCCTATGAAAGATATCTCTCATCTTATATGAGAGATGGAGGTGGGGGCCCTTACATTTAAGCTGTTGGCATTGGTCATGGATGTGAGGGCCCCTACCCTATCTCTCATATAAGGTGAAAGATATCTCTCATAGGAGCATCTCCATATATATATATGGGTCAGCCTTTTGTAAGTTGGACACCAAAGACTTTCCTAAACAATTAAGGAAACTAAATCACTAACTTGCATAACATTCCAAATTAAATAAAACTCCTAATTTTAAATACTTCTAAACAAATCAACTCTCAAAATGAGACTCCTAGTTAAATGGATGTCCTATTAGGCCTATGGACTGGGCCCAATGGGTTAGCCGGACCATAGTCTGGCCTGCATCACGTGGGCTTGAAATTAATCTCTGTTTTATTCTCCTTCTTTAAAACTTCTTTTCATTGCTCGGTTGCTGCAGGTTGCCATATGATTTTCTCTTGCATTGCATAGCTGGACGCCATACCGAGTGCCAGTGGTTGGACGCCAATTCATTTTGTATAGGGTTTCCCGTCTTTTGTGATTAATACAATTCTTATAATTCAAAAAAGAAAGGCTCTCTGAACAATTAGCAGACTTCATGTAATTTATCTTGCGCAGTGACTGTTCCGTTATGAACGCTAATTGATTTTTTCTTCATCTCTGGTCATGGTTGGCAATCAAATTCTTGGAGATTTCTCACTGGTTTTCGAAGATTGTAAATCCATGAGGATTTGGGCCAATGGAGATCCTAATCTTTTTGGATTTTATAAATTGATATCAATTTCTTTTATTTAGTTAAATTATCCGCATAACTGAATGTTAACTCAATTCATTTTTGTGTACATGCGATATAGAGAATGAAATCGATGAAACACAAATGGATGTGTTAGTGTGTGTGAGAGGGAGGGAGGAAGGTTTATTAAGTTTTAAGTTTTGTCAAGGAGGAATTTACATGAAAAAGCCCTTAATTTAGGCAAAAGTAACGCACACCGTACTCCTAGAGCCATCGCAACAATACTTTGTATCTTCGGAATGTATCTTCTTTTACTGAAATATCAAGGGGCTTAACGCTTGTGGTTGGTCATTAGCATATGTTTTTCAACCTTTGGCTTTGATATCTTTGTTTCATAATTGCTTGCCATACATGGTACCTGAAAGTTTTCTTTAATTTATTTTTTTCCTGTCAATTATTTTTTGCTATCTTCATTGACTCTTTTTATCCTTGTTTTGTAATTTCTTGCCATACATGGTACCTGAAAGTTCTCTTTAATTTATTATTTTCTATCTTCATTGACTCGTTTTTCCTTATGAAGCTTGTTCTAACTGGATGTGTCCGTTACAGAGTTATCAAAACCGCAAGGATGGGCTACGTCTTAGGCTTCTTCTAACTTATTTGCAAAATGGAATATCAGAGCCCTGGCAGAAAGTTCCTTCTCTGATAACTATTTTTGCTGCCGAAGCATCTTTGATCTTGCTAGATCCTTCACATGATCATTATTTAACTGTTAGTAAATTTCTAATGCACTCCCCTAGCGTGGATTTAAAGGTATTTCTTCCCCTGCACAAAACCGGATAGGCTGATTATCTGTCCTTTATATATTTATGCGTGTGTGTTTTGTTTAGCTATGACGTTGGTGGCCAGTGGGTGAGATTTGATCAAACTCTTCAAGTTTGATTCTCACTTATGGTGCAATTCAAGAAACTCAGCATCCCTCTTAATATTCTATTTGGTTCTTTATGCAGAGTGTGCCATTATTTCATGCTTTGTTTGGGAGTAGCTCCATTCATTTCAAGACGGACCGTTTGTGGATTCTTTGCTTACTATATGCAGCTTTGAATTTTGATGACAATGGTCAAATTTTTATTAGGAAGCATCTGCTTGAGCTCTTGATGAGCTTTTATACTTCTCCTCTCTCAGATTATGAGGCAAAGATTCTCATTCTTCAGGTACTTTTCTACTTTGGAGAAAGATAGTGTTCTTGCTTGATCAAACATGGAGTTTTTCTGGCATGTTGCCCTCTGTGGCTACTAGATCTGGTTTGTTTTAGCTATAGATGCTCAAATGCGGTGTTTCTAATACTAAAGAACTTCTTACTATTGCCTTTTGATGGGAAGCAGTTTTTGCCTATCTCATTTTGCTCTTGAAATTTATGTTATACTTTTGTTTGGCTCCTAACTGGGCCCGCACAGTTGAAACTTCGGTGACTACATTCTGATTGAATTCTTCGATCTGCATTATTGTGAATAGCCAATGGCTACTTATAAAGCTCGACCAGCAATATCAACTTAAAATTCCAATATCAACTTAAAAACTGGAAAGCCTAGTCACTAATCATAATCAGAAACCTAATTCCATGGGAAACCTAATAACATTATAGTACTAGCCTTATATGAGCCAGGTTTGATCTACTCCTAATTTAGGACAAACTTAGTCTCAAAACTACAAATAAACCCATTACCCCAAAATTAGAAATAAATCATTGTTTCTCAACTATGATCAAAACATGGAAGTATCAGAACTTTTTGTGTGTAAAATCCATGTCTCTGCCGTATCCATGGTGTGCCCCTGCCATGTCCATGCTGTATCCATAGAGGTTAGAATGCTGGACAACATATACAGAGTCTTTCTTTGTGGTTTAGTGGATAATACACAATACCCTTCAATGAATGAACATTCACCTGTAACTCACCACAATAATGGATGAAGAACACTCACCTATAACTTGGATGTCACATAGATTCACACTACTAAATAACTGTGTAGTACTTATAAAGTTCTCGAGTTGAATGCTCTGATAAACTATAGATTTCATTGACTTGACTCTTTTGATAAGAAACAACCTTGTATTTGTAGATATCATACATAGTTAGATTTAAAGTCTTGAACAAGTTTGCTGAATGGTCACTATATTTCTGCTGCACCCGTGTGATTTGTTCATAATAAATTAAATATAACCCCTTTGATCTTGGTAGATGTCTTTCCAAATTGTCTATTGTGCTTTCCTGGGGTCATCGTCTGAATGGAGAGTCCATCTCCATTGCATCCCTCGCTTTTTTAATTTGTCGGAGCTGGTGGCCCACTAGATCAGTCTGTCGTGATCTCTTCTAAAAGCATATGGTAATGGCTCTTGGTGAAAAAATACGAGATTGAAAGGCTTACTGAATATGCGGATGATTATGGAAAGATTCTTTCTTAAATGTTGGATTGTCCGTTAGAAATCCTAAACTTGAGCATTACATTACATTTGAGACTGGAAAACAATTATCTATTGCAGTAAAGGCACAACTTGATGCTCCTCTTTTCTACTTAAGAAAATCATTCCCTTAAACAATATTTGTAAGTCAAGAATAACCTCTCAACAATCTTAAACACTTTATTCTACCAGTAATTTAGATGAATACTTCATCCAAAATACGTAACAAACAGTTTATTGACGTTTATACAAAGATTCGATGATAAAATGGGTTGTTTCTCTTCACAAATAAAAAATGGCTAACAACTATGATTAAAACATCACTAGAACTGACTTGGATCTTCATTGAAGGGCTCAGAAACATCATAGTATGTTGTTTCAAGAAGAGGACAACAACTAGAAATACTGAAAAGTAGGTTTTCTACATGAATGATTTTTTGCCTAAGGGTGTAGCTCTACTGAAATAGTCACCAGTCTGAAATTCCTACTCTTACACCAAGTTGAAACTTCAGGAACTACATCTTGACGAATTCTTTGATCTGTGTTATTGTGAATAATTGGGAAACATAATCCTAGTTATAATAGGAAACCTAATTACATCATTATACCATCATAATATAAAAAATTTATTCTAATCCTAATTTAGGACAAACTTACTTAAAATTACAAATAAATTCATTCATCCAATAATACAAATAAACCCTTGTTTTTCAACGCACACTTCTGATAAAAATAAATTACAGCTCATATCCAGAAGAATAGCCAACCCAACCCATCATCAACCCCTGCAACTCAACCGTAAAACAACCAACGATCAACCCATCTTATATCTCTCTACGATCCAAGCTCAGCCCCACCTCTGTCCGTAGCAAAACAACCACAGACACCTCAACCCACCTGCAAAACCTTTACGCCAAAAAAATAAAAAAAAACCCACATGCAACACGAAACCTCTCACCCATCTTCATCACCCACAGCAAACCAAACACTATCAAACCAGCCAATTCTAACCCTCTTCCTTGAAACCCACATAACCCTCCTGACTAACCAACCCATATCCCTTGAGCCCACACCAGTCAAAAAACATTCTTCCCTGCGGCACATCAAACCCATGATTGGCAACAAACCAGCCGAGCTCAACCATCGTTCCAAATTTCTGCAACCTGCAATCGTCAAGCCATCCCAATGCCCATCCAACAGCCATCAAATCTGAACCCCATCTTCATCATTTCTCGGCCAACACAACCCACAAATCAACCCAACCACCCAACCAAACAGCCTGTCTCTTAATTGCCGGTTTAGATCTTGGTGAACCCCGATTCTGTTCCTCTCAGAAACCCTCCGATTCCGTTCCATCAACCCTCCAAAACCATTCTTCTTCCCATTCCATCATCACCTAACCCCCCCACACCCACACAACACAAAAAAAAAAGGAAAAAAAATAAATAAAAAAAGCATGCGACATAGAAAAAAACAAGAGAAAAAAGGTAGATAGATGGAGGAAGAAGATGATCGGACTTTATTTTTTTTACGGTGGCGTAGAGGAGATGGAAATCGATCGTTGGGGTGGGGGAGAGCCGGAGTTCCAACATGCCTCTCGGAATGCTTGGATTTGTAAATTCTGGAGCCAGGGCTAGCATTTAGGAATTCCACTTTTTTGGAATTTCAAAATGCTACTTGCCTCAAATGTTGGGAATGCAAGTAAATGAACACGGAACTTCTGATCGGAATTTAGGAATTCACCGACAGCCTGAATTCCTACAGAAATGCTTGCAAAGAAACAAGGCCCTAAGATACATGTACATAATTGCATGTAGACAATCTAAAAATGCCAAGATCAATTACGAAACATATATCACTTTACAAGTCATGTGAAGCCAAGGTTTTGGATCACCTTCCACATGCTAATATAACCCTATGATATCATGGGATTCTAAACACCGCTAGATTGCTCTGAACCCTATTTGAAAGACCAAAATGATCTTCAATTAGGTTTAGGGCAACTACTTATTGGCATTTCCGATGGAAGAGTTCCATGACATCATACCCTTAGGTTAACATAGTCCTACGCATGTTTCCCGGTGATCCGTTGGTGAGTGTCAAGCAAACAATCACCTACCGCTGGTCCCATACTTACTCATCCCTAATTCACATTCTAAAATCCTAATTCAAGTTCAAAATCCCTAATTTTGTGTAGAGCCTAGGTGTTTCCACATGTTAGGGAATTAGAAATTGATCTTCTTATGATGTCCTAGGGTCAAAGGATCCTAGGAACCTTTCCCAAATATATTCGGTCAAGGATCAAAATAGCTGTTGCGGAGGGCGTAGTGGCCAGTGGCTAAAATGCTACATAGTGGGCGATATATAGTGGTGTAGCCAGGTGAATTTTTTAAGGGGTAAAAAAAATTCAAAATTTTGCAGCTGTTAATCTTGTGTTTTTCTTTGTGATTTGGAGCCATATAAGGTTAGAGACAGCTTTAGGAAAGACTATTTGGGAGAAGAAATAGGGAAAATGGTGTTTTAAATTATAATTTCTTGGCTTTGCTAGGTTTTATACCGTAGCGGCGATATTTTCAATTTAGTGTGGTGCCTAAATTTTGTTCCATGGGTTTGGCCAGTAAGGTATACCCAAATGGGGTCCAAGGCCAAGGCTCCAAAGCCCGATCCTTGCATATCACAAGTGTCTAGGGTTTCTACTCTCATGAGTTCTTGAATTCCAATATCATCTCACACAAATATATTCAAAATTTAATTATTCTACTTCAAAATAAATACCATCAGAGGATTATAAATCTGAAATCCTAATAATGAAGAACATAAAAACAGAGTCTAACATGAAGAATCATCCAACCCAAGGGGAACAAATAACTCTAGGTGATCAAACCCACAAAAACCCAAGTAATCGAGCAACCACATCATTGTTCCATAGCCCAACCATGTTCGGTCAAGGGCCACGGCCAAACTGTCACGACCCCACTCCACTAATCACAATTTGGGGTTGCGACGGGTGGAGATCAAGGCTTCTTGCACGCGATCAAGAATTTCCCCGCATGACCGGCCTTCGTCCCTACGCATGATGAGTGAAATGGATACCAACGTACATATATTTACATTTCCACATCCATAAATAAACTGGACAAGATATCAGAGTAAGCGCAAAGTCATAATGGCATTTCCATTAACATGAAAGTTATTGATACTAAAGAATTTTAATTATATTCCAAAAGAAAGGACAGAACAAGGCCTGCTACATGTGGCCGTACAAAAGATACAAAATAACCCAAAATACAAAAGATGTGATTGTAGCTCCCATGTAGTCGCGATGCTCTAAAGTACATCGTCTGCGAACCATGCCACTAGCTCCTGCGGCTCCTCCTTAGCTGCCCCCTTCTCTGGGATAAGGGAAGGTGGGGTTCGTCACCTATAGCACCAAGGTATAGAATGTCAAACATGACGGTCTGGCAAATACTCAATAAAAATGGCATAGCATGTTTGCATAGTTAATGAATTGCAAGATAGGTGATGCAATCGTAGGGTTACGATCGCAAGTGTTAGGGCACAATTAGGGTTCCCACGGGAACAATTGCACGAAGAAGAAACTCTCCAACAATAAGACCCACACATGGAATTCTATTAATGTCCAAATCTCTGAGATCATTGATCTCTACAATGCTATATTTATAATAAAAGAAACTTAGGGACTAAGAAACCAATCCTAATCAAACTAGGAAACGAAATAATAATTCTATCCAAATTAGAAACTAATCCTAAATACAACTTATTAAATAAATTCAGAAACTTCCTAAACTTCCTTGGGTCCCACATGTGGACCATGTCTCTTGCTCCAACAGATGTATAGTGCTGCTGCAGCATTTCCCCCAGGTTGGAAAATAGTTTGACCTCGAACTCGATTCTTCTTTTTGATGTTGCTTTTGTATACTTTGTGTACTTGAAGTGCTTCATTGGTGAAACGTGAACTTGATCCTTTCTTTGGTGGTGTCGGCTTCATAGGACGGAGTGTGACTTGCTTTTCACCATGCACGAATGTGTATGCGTTGTCACGCATCCCATTAGTGCCATTCTTTTTATATATCCATGGGCGACCCAACAAGATATCACAACTATCCATGGGTACCACCGTACCAAATTACTCCAAATTATATCTGTATAATCTTCACCAATGGAAAATGTAACTGAACATGTATACCTCACTTGCACTTCATCACCTGTTATTAACCATCTAGCAAAATAGGGACGATGCTTCCGAACTTTCAGTTGTAATCGATCAACAAGAGCTTGGGATATAATGTTCTGACAACTTCATCAATGACTACCGTGCATTCTTGACCATTGACTGTTCCTTTTGAGTGAAAAATATTTTCTCGCAACCATTTCTTCTCAGTTGTTGATGGAGTGTCAGTGATAACCATGAGAGATTCAAGACCCTCCTCGGGCCCAATGCCCTCTACATCCTATGTTTCATTCTCTTTAGTATCATTTGGAGTATCTGTCACATCACTTTCATTTTCAATGAGGTGGATGCGTTTGGGACATTTCACTGCACGATGCCCTTGTTGTTTACCATTAAAGCATGTGATCCTATTTGACCTTCGGGCTTGGTGAAAACTTTCTCTGACGAACCACTTGGTTTAGAATCTAGCATTGCTGAATTCTTTTGCACAACCCATTTAGATGCATTAAATTTCTTGGTTTGATAATTTGCACTATCCTTGGCCTTGATAGCATGCTGAATGATTTCATCAACATTAGCAAAATGTTGGAATGTGAGAATATGTTGTATGTCAAGTCTAAGCCCATGAAAGTATCTGTCAGCTAATACATCATCATCTTCAATCAAACCACAACGAGCTTGCATGGTTATAAACTCCTCATAATATTCGATAACTGTTTTAGATCCTTGTTTCAAATCTTGAAAACTTGAACACAGATCTCTAGAGTAATTTACATGAAGGAATTTTTGCTTCAATAGAGGTTTTCATCTCGGTCCGTGTGTTAACGGGGTCAATTTATTGGTTTATTCTCTTTTGCAACTCGGCCCACCATATCGCAGTATAATTGCGAAATAGAGTTGCCACTAGTGTAACCTTATGACCATCCGTCATTGGCTTGTGTGCAAAAATATTTTCAACACACACTAACCAATCTATGAATTCATCCGATTTCAATTTTTCATCATATTCGGGAAGCATGAGTTTAATACGCAAATCTCGATCAACATTGATGGCATGTGGATCTTGTTGATTCCGATTATGTCCTCCACCATCTTGATGATTATCCTCACGCCGATTATTTTTATCAAATTGGTTAATCGGGTTTTAATTCTTGCAAGAGTCTCTTGCATTTGAACCATCGTTGCGGATAGTTGATTAACAGTTAACGATAATTCCGCAACGGTTCCTCCATCATCTCGATGATTATCCTCCGATTAGTTTTCAAATTGGTTAATCGGGTTTCAATCCTTGCAAGAGCCTCTTGGATTTGAACCATCGTTGTGGTTAGTTGATTAACATTTACCGATAATTTTGCAACAGTTCCCCGCAAATCCTCATCGTTTGTAGATGGAGATTCCACTTCTACATGCTTCTTGGGAGGCATTGTTTTTTAATGCAAAATTAAAAATTCTGACTGACCTGATGAGTAGATCTACTCTCCATGATCACGCTGGCGAAAATGGATTTGAAATCTAACGTTGGATGAGCTCGATATCGTAAGAAGAAGTCTCAATCGTTGATTGGGTCAAATATGCTGTTGATGAGAACCTGCTAATGCAGGGATAATTGCAGCACAACTCTACTGGGCTTCAACAGGATTGGATCATTCAAATTAACCTTAAGCCTGAACTCAGCCCTTAATGACCCGGATCTGAAAATATTAGGCCCGAAACAATTAGCTTTTTTTTTTTTTTTTTAGGAGGGGCTTTCTGTGGGTGGAAGAAGACGGCAATGGGGCAGGTTGAAGGGTTCGGTAGGGGTTTGTGTTGCTAGTAGGGGAGATCAGAAGAGGTTTGGAACTCATGGTTGGCTGGAACAGCTGAGATGGATCTGATTTCTGTTTGGGTGGAGGTTTGCTGTCTGTGACGGGGTTTTTGACAGAAAGGTGGGATGGGTGAAGATGGGGCTGTGATGTGGGTTCTTAGGGATGCTGGATTTTAAGTGGAAGACGATGGAGATTGGGTTTGGATGAAGGGATTCCGGTTGGGGAATGGAAACTGGATTGGGGCTTGGTTCTGTGCGACAGATCTGAGCAGCGGGTGGGGTTCGACAGTGAATGGTGATGACAGTAACCGGATGGGTGGTGATGGATGGATCGGGGTAATCACATCAACGATCGTGCGCCTTTGATACCAATTGATGCAATCGTAGGGTTACGATCGCAAGTGCTGGGGCACAATTAGGGTTCCCACGGGAACAATCACATGAAGAAGAAACTCTCCAATGATAAAACCCACATAGGGAATTCTATTAATCTCCAAATCTCTGAGATCATTGATCTCTTCAATGCTATATTTATAATAAAAGAAACTTAGGGGCTAAGAAATCAATCCTAATCAAACTAGGAAACCAAATAATAATTATATCCAAATTAGAAACTAATCCTACATACAACTTATTAAATAAAATCAGAAACTAATAACAATTAATAAAAAATTCCTAAACTAACTTGGGTCCTACATGTGGACCATGTCTCTTGCTCCAATGGATGTATAGTGCTGCTGCATCAATAGGGGATCACGTGAGGCAATAACAATAAAACTAAGTTAGTCATGCTGGAATAGAAATAATAACAGAATCAATGATGCATACTAACAGTGGTAAACCTTGCAAACTGATCATAATACATAATATCAATATAGCATGATGCAATGAAATGCAATACAACCCAACCCCACGGTGGAACGGCGACTGCGACAGGAATAACCCCGTGGATGGGTCGAGTTCTCGTGGCAGGTTGGCAAAACCCCATCACACGGCAGTGCTGCAACATACCTGTGGAAGGCAAAGAAGAATCCCCATCGTATAGTAGCTCTATGACATAGCTGTGGAGGGCTAACTGCATGATTCATGGTACACGCACATAATATACATATCTTGCGAAGCAAGTACAATGCAAAGGTCCAGCGGGTTTTGGTCGATATCTCCAAACAAATACCGTGGTACGGCCAAGCAAGCACGAGGTCATTGAACATTTGTGAATACGATCGAATGGTGTTAATAGAACCAAGGAATCAGGGAACGAAGCAAATTAGAGGAATAAGGCTAGACAGATCCAACTAGATTCAATTTACCAAAACTGGACTACAAAGACTTGACTTAACATGTAAAAACAGTCATTTAACCTAAGTTCGAATGGACGACATTTCGGCAAGAAAGAAATGTCGTGTTCGAAAGGGAGAAAAGTCAAGGTGTATCAGATCAACGGGGAAGGTTGCAATTGGCCTAAAGTGCCAGCTCACCAACCACGTGTCGATACAAGGATCCCGTCAATCCAAAGGTAGTAATGGCACCGAAGTGCTTGTGCTCCAAAGGATCGACTCAAACTAAACAATGGCCTACACTAAGGTCGGGTCAGTCCCGGGTACAAACTAAACATAAACAAGGTACGTGTTGCACATGACGGGTTTTTCATGCTCCTTTCATTGAAATAAACAAGAGGGTAGTGTTATCAGTTATGGTTGAATTCCACCAATTTACCGATCAAGGGCCATTACTAGGTGTTTATTCCAATTCCGGATCGCCATTGGCGGGCCACACATTGCTATTCCACACTATGCATTTCCTAGAGTTCAATGCCTTAATTATAAGTCACTTGGTGCTTGAAGACAAATTGGCATTCAACCCTAAGTTAGCATACCACGACATAGGAATGCGTGTACTTGTTATCGAACAAGTTATCGGGATGTGGACGTGGTCAACATCCCTCCTTGGACAGTCCAAGGTCAAGTTCCATGAAGGGTTGAGGTTGAAGTCACTAATCATACCCTAAGGTGCAAGGTTCTTGTCCATTGAACCAATGGTCAAGGCTTTTAGATTGGGCAATCACATAGGCAATTTCAAGCCCAAGAATGTCTTAATTATTTCCCTTAATTGTCTTAGGAACTGTGTAAGGAATAGGGGTTCAAATGCACTTAAAATCAGGCCTAAAAAGTCCAAATAGGGTCTCCCTGGACATGGACCCCAATCTGGCCGGACATGGGTTCACGGTTGACCGTAGACTAGGGGGGTTTTCCCCAAACATGGCTTACCTGTAAACAATTTTTCCCTCTTTTCATGGGGATCTTTAGTCTACTTATTGGGGAACTATTTGCCATCAAATCCCCCATCAATCGGGCCTCATAAATCATGATTAAAATTATCAAAACATTAACCAACAATGTGATACAATGAGAGAGGAAGCATGAAATAGATAGAGAATTCTAGCATGCATGTTACAACATTCAAATTAAGTACTTGCCTTGGGTTCATTAGCTCCTATAGTATAGACACTCTAATCTCTGAGGAAGGGTAAGAACACTCCCAAGTCCCAACTGAAAAAGTCCCAAAAACAGCCACTAAAAGCCTAGAAAATCAAAAGAAAGCCAAGGCATGGAATCCCACTCTAATATTGGAGAGATGGGGAGGAAATGAACCAAGTAGCTCACACAATCAGTTTGGTAGGGATCCCTTACCTCTAGGGTAACTAACGGAGTTGTGATTGGTCGTTGGAAGGCGAGATACTGACGGAATTGCGAGAGGATGGATGGAGAGAAGAAGCGTGCGAATGTCGTGGCGGTGACGGAATTTCAATTGGAGGGCTGGATGTTGAGTTATGGAAGCTTGAAGCTCCAAGGAAGAAAGAGAAATGGAGAGAGGCCATGCAGAGAACAATTAAGCAGTAGCTAGGTACTTTGGATGCTTTATATAAAGGGGAGTTTGGAAGAATTACAAGTTTGCCGCTTATTGAGTGGACATGATCGTTTCGGCTTAAATGAGGGTCTTCGGGGGCATCGAAAGGGTATGAGGTCTTTACAAAAGTCCTTTGAAATTAAATTAGCTTTCAAACGAACCCAAAATCATGATTTTTCGATGTTTCTAGTGAAAACCTGATTTTTTTCCGAAGTGACGGCATGTGTCGGTTTTAGCAAAAAGTCATGAAGACAATGGGTTTCGGGGACTCAGATGGACTTGGCCCGAAAATGAAAGTTGTCCGAAATTGGGGTTTTTTTTTTCTTCTGAAATTCCCACAGTACCCTTGGTTGGCACCTAGCTCCCCGGTTAACCGTTTAAGGTACCAAACCAGGTTCGAACAAACTTGAAACTTCCCGAAACTTCGCGGACACTATTCTAACACGTAAACTAAGGTAATTAATACCTAAACGCGCATAGGGCTTAGTTAAACAGAATTATTTAGTGTTAAGCACTTTATTAGGGATTGGGATCTTACACAAACATGGTTCGGCCATGATGGAGATCACCTCCTCTCTTTTGTATTATGCATATTTAGGGTGTAATGCTCAATCACTTATGCATTCTAGGGTTTATACCACATGCACTTATCAACACCCTCATTTGGAACATTGAATCAATTAAAATTGTCAAGGCATGAGAGATTATAAGTGTATAGATGTGACTCGACTCAAAGTCCCCAAATCCATAATAGCATAATAGCAATGGCTCATAATCTCACACCTACATGGTATGGCCAATGGGATTTTCCCATTAATGGCCACGACCATGATGGGAATCATAGTTGTCTCTTTTATTCACAACTTCCAAACTTGCACTTTGTGGATTTTAGGGTTTCCAAGTTCTTTTGCACATATTCACTAGATCCAACCTGCTTATGGCTTAATTTGGGGTTTCTAAGATTGAATATAATTGAACCAATGTAGAAATTCAGGTATGTGCAGAGATTTTGATTTGTTTACTTTTCTTTTTGTCAAATTTGTTGGAAGATCTCGCATTTTGTTGAAACCCTAAATCGATCTGTTCTTCCTTTTTTATTTTCTCCAAATCTTAATCCTAATTAGGGTTTCTAATTGCAAAACCCTAGAAGAAAGAGACAATAAGAGTGGGCGTGTGATGCTAGAGAGGGAAATAAAGAGAAATCTAGGCAGAGAAACTATAGAGCGAATTACCTAGAACGAGAAAGTTGACTTGGCTGAGAGGGAAGAGAGAGAAAGAGATCAGAATGACAGCTCTCAATCAACAATAATTAAACCCTAATAAAGGAGACAGTAGTGGTTCACTTACTATTGATTGCAAAATTCACTGTAGAGATCTTTGATCTTCAACTCAGAGTAGAAGAAACAAAAGTGCAACAATGCAACTTTATCATATTTGATAGAAATATAACCAAGCCTCTATTGATTGTCCTTTCTAGTGTGTAAAATTCATAAACCCCTAAGATAAATCTAAACATTGGTCTACATCATAAGAAATTAAGAACTCCAATAATAAAAATTCTAAAACTCGTCAAAGAAGAAAAAATACGGGCATTCGGCCTTTTGCAAATCCACATTAGGTTGTGTATTACTTTGAAAATTTGGCTCCCCATGATTGGGTGTTGAAATTTGCCATTTATTTCTTCCTTCTTTATTGGTAAGTTTCCAACATAATGAGTCCTCATCCAGCCTAATAAATAGGAGTTTGCATTGAAGTCAGCCCTTAATTTTCTTTTTAATTTACGATTCTTCTCTGCAAAGGACTCCTAATTTAACTTTAATAGGGAAAGATATCAACCTAAAGTCGTGTGGTCTTTTTGTGTTATCAGTACATGACACCCATATTTAAAATTGGGTAGGCCCCATATGCAGCCATTAAATGTTGGTGTCTTAATCCTTCATAACTCTAAATAATCCATTGTATCATTCATCTAGGCCCATCAATTACAGCCAAAGGTTTGATTTAAATACCTTTTTATTGTTAGCATCATCACTATAGATTTGGAGTTTATTTTAGACCCATCATGAGCATCCCACTTACAATTTGACCCATTCCTTTTGATTGGGCTCTCATAAAGGTGGATCGAGACCCCATTTGATCGATCAACAAGATCTAAATATTTTCTGTCAACAAAAAAAAAAAAAAAAAAAAAAAAAAAAAAAAAAAAAACAAGATCTAAATATTTTGAGGTCTGATTTACTACTTGATCCAGTAAATCTTTGTGATCCATTTCTGCATCACATTAGCGGATAGAACATATGAAAATGTTTTTTTTTCTTCGTAGAATACTATTAGGTTTGTTCTTCCACTAACACTTTTCATAACGTAATATCCACTGAAGGAAGGGGCCATATTTCTTTCTATGGATTGCATTGATCAAAATATACTAGAGGCAAAATAAGATGGACAAGCAAACAATGAAAATACAGATCTAATGAGCAACAAGCCTAATCATCCAGTGGATCTATTAGTTGTTTTGAAAGAGCCCTATGGATCATTGGAGGACAACTACAGTGTTCCAGTCGTTTAGGAAGAACCACTCGTTGAAAGTTCCCCACAGTGATTTGGTCTTCGGGAATCAAAGTTAGATACTCAAAGATTGTGAGCCAATTGTACAAATTCAAGAATTGAAGCTTCAATGAATTCTATCGAGCATCCACTCAAAATCAAATCATCAAAAGACGCAAAGCCTAAAGTCTACATGAGGAAAAGATCGAATCTAGGTTCCAAGTTATACAAAGAGAATGAAGATCAATAAGGAAATTTGAAGTTTGTATGATGGATCTTCGACCCAGGAGGACATCTAAAGAACTCAAGGTCGAGTTCTCTCCAAGCCAGTGGAGAACTGATGTAGGCAAGATCCATGGATCATGGGTTGACCAGGACCGTTGGGCCTAGTCCAGAGTCCTAACTTGACCAACCACTTAATTGTAGGTTTTGGATATAAATAGTAGTCTTTGGTTTCCATCAAAGTTTTGGGAAACTCGTTTCCTCTTATTTCTTCAAGAAAGATGTAGGGAATTAGACTTTAATTGGAAAGGGAAGTCTTATCCATTCTTATAAATACGTAGTAACCTCTTTTTTTTTTTTGAAAAGGGTGGTTGTATTAATTGCTCAAAAAATTTACACTATAAGAGAACTATACTGAAACAAAATGCCCCACAAAGAAGGGGGTGCAAACAACCAAAAGAGGGAGAACCAAAGCCCCAAAAAAGCTGGTCTGCAGGCCTAAAAAACCTACATACAAATTAACAACGTAAAACAATCAAGGAAAGCTTAGAGACTCCCTCTTTAGCAACCTTGTCCGCTTCCTCATTTGCCGAACATCTGATATAGTAGAAAGAAATATTCAGCTCCTTAGACAGCTGGTTTATCTCTTCAATGATATCCGCCAGATACCATGAGGCAGAAGAATATAGAGATGCCCACTGAATGGTGCAGGGAGAGTCTCCTTCAACCAATAAATGATGAGGATTCAGCGCAGAGGCTTCCCACAGGCTGATTTTCAAGCCTAACAATTCAGCCTTATTGTTAGAATAGAACCCAACTGGACCCGAATAAGAGAGGAGGATAAGGCCATTCTCGATGCGGATAACACTTCCCCACACCCGCCATTCTAGGGTTACCCAAAGCTCTCCCATCGAAATTGAGCTTCAACACACCTGGAGGGGGCGGACACCATCTTGGAGAGACGCATGGAGTGTGCAGATGGGAAGAAGTCACCTCCTTCAAGTTATGAACAATGGAGGAAGCTTTACTCTCTTTCAAAAGGAAGACTCATCTGAAGCTCTTCCTTCAAAGCATCTCATGATTCTTTCTTTCCATATAGGCCAAACCATTGCCAAGAAAGAGAGATTCCACATTATCCTACCTCTCTTGAATACTGGCCCAAGCCTCTAGGACTCAAACAAAGCCGGGCGAGAGCGAGGAAGAGGGCCGCTATAGTGGAACCTGTGAGATTATCCAAAACTAACCAGAAGCATATAAGAAGCTAACCAGAAGCATACAAGTGAGAGAAAGTATTGCAAGAGAATTGCTTATGTTTGTATTGACTGACGATCCATATATAACACAGTATGGAGAGATTAGTGGATCTAATTACATGATTACAGGTATAGGTAAGGAAGCTAGTATCTATCTAGTATCTATTTGACAACTCATATAATCTTTAGATTTGTGGGCTGACCCAATACATGAGTTAAGGGCTGACCCATTAGGTCTAGCTGACCTGCTGACCTATTTCTTTACACCCCCTCTCAAGCTGAGGATGGGAGAATGTGACCATCGAGAGCTTGGAAACTAGCTCCGAAAAACGAGATGTGGAGTGGCTTTTGGTGAAAAAATCTGCGACTTGAGCAGCTGATGAAATCTGGAAGAGCTTTATAGTACCACTCCGAACATGTTGACGTATGAAATGACAATCAACCTCAAGATGTTTAGATCGTTCATGGAAGACATCATTTGTTGCCAGTTTCTGTGCACTTTCACTGTCGGTAAAGAGGGGTAGATTTAGGAACTAGAACTCCTAAATCTCGAAGCAACCAGCGAAGCCAAATAATTTCAGTAGTAGTGTGAGATACAGCACGATATTCAGCTTCAGTGGATGATCGGGAGACAACCTCTTGTTTCTTGCTCTTCCAAGAGATGAGAGAGGAGCCAAGAAAAATGGAGAATCCTGTTGTAGAGCGCCGATCATTGACATCTCCTGCCCAGTCAGAATCTGAATAGCCATACAGAGTAAGATTCTGACTGGAGGAAAGAAGGAGGGCGCGGTTGGAACTGCCTTGTAAGTATCGCAGGATGCGTAGTACAGCAACCCAGTGAATATGAGTGGGTTTTGCAACAAATTGGCTTACCACATGTACCGCATATGCAATGTCTGGTCTGGTGATGGTAAGATAAACCAAGCTGCCGACCACCTCACGATAACGAGTGGGATCAGAAAGTAGATCTCCATCAGTAGTTCGAAGTTTCAGATTATGTTCAATTGGAGTAGAGACAGGCTTAAGATCTGAGTCCTGCTCGTTGAAGAACTTCATTGCAGTATTTCGTTTGGGACAAAAGATATCCTTGGGTAGAGTAGGCAACTTCAATGCCCAGAAAGTACCGCAGATGGCCCAAATCTTTCATCTCAAACTGTCGATGAAGAAAACTCTTCAAGGAGAGAATACCAGGGGCATCATTGCCAGTAATAATCATATCATCGACATAGAGTAACAGGAAAACACATCCAGATTGCGAGTAGCGAGTAAAGAGAGCAGAGTCATGAGCACTCTGAGAGAAACCAAAACTGATAATACTGGTGCTAAACCGTTCAAACCAAGCACGAGGGGCTTATTTGAGTCCATATAAAGCGTGTTTGAGACGACACACATAATGAGGAGGTCACACAATGCCTGGAGGAGGATGCATATAGATTTCTTCGTGAAGGAATCCATTCAAAAATGCATTCTTGACATCAAGCTAATAGAGGGGCCAATATCTAACAGCGGCAACAGAGATAAAAGTACGGACAGTTGTCATTTTAGCAACCGGAGCAAAAGTCTCGTCATAATCTACCTCATATTCTTGTGTGTAGCCTTTTGCAACCAAGCGAGCCTTATAACAATCAACAGAACCATCAGATTTGGTCTTGATCTTAAATATTAATTTGCAGCCGATAGCCCGTTTCCCAGAGGGAAGAGGAACAAGGTCCCATGTGTGAGTTTTCTGTAGGGCTGCAAGTTCTTCGGCAATGGCAGATCTCCAGTGCGGATGAGTAATGGCCTCCTTATAGGATTGTGGTTCTGCCAAAGTATGAATTGCTGCAAGGAAGGACTTATATGATGAAGAAAAATGATCAGTACAAACAAAGCCAAAACAGGATGGAGGAATTCTAGTGCGCAAGGGGTACCTTAGAGTTTGAGGAGGATCCGACACATCTGGAGCAGAGGAGAGAGGCCCATGGTCAGAAGTAGAAGGTGGGGCTGCAGATTCCGAAGAAGCAGACGGAGGTTTGGGCCGACAATGATATACCTGCAGGGGTGGAGGATAAGGGTATCGGAGAGAAACAGGTCTGGAAAGGGATCAAGAGGGTAGACCGTAGGTTGCTCAAGAGAAGAAGATTATGTAGGTAATGTATAGGAAGGTATATGTTCCAAGAAGGTGACATTACGAGAGACCCGTAACCTATTGGTTTTAGGATCATAGCATCGATAGCCTTTTTGTTTGATGCCATACCTTAAAAAGACACAGACAGTGGATTTTGGGGAAAGTTTGGTTCGCTCATTATCATGCAACAGAACAAAACAGGTGCAGCCAAAAACTTTGACATAGGACAAGTCAGGTTTACAAGAGAACAATTTCTCATAGGGAGATGTGCCAGATAAAACAGAGGATGGTGTTCTGTTAATCAGATAAATTGCAGTCAGGACTGCTTCCCCCCAGAATTGCAGAGGAACATGTGAGGAATAAATCAAGGATCTAGCAGTTTCTAGGATATGTCTGTGTTTTCGTTCTGCTACACCATTCTGCTGTGGTGTGGCAGGACAGGATAATTGAGTTAGAGTCCCTTGACTGGTCAGGTAAGAACGAAATTTATGGGACATGTATTCTCCCCCGGAGTCGGACCTGAATATTTTAATCCGCTTGTTAAATTGAGTGGAAATCATGGTGGAGAAAGCAGTGTAGATAGTGTATAACTCAGAACGATGTTTCATTAAATACAACCATGTATATCTAGTGAAATCATCAATAAACAACACATAATAAACGGAACTACCTTTAGTTGGCTGAGAGGCAGGTCCCCAGACATCAGAATGCACCAAATCGAAAGGAGCATTAGTAACAGAAGTGCTTTTATTATAAGGAAATGCATGTTGTTTTCCAAATTGGCAACCAAAACAAGTAGAAATGTCTGATACAGAAATGTTTCCAAATACACCACTAGTAAATAAAATATTCATTTTATTTAAAGATAAATGGCCTAGACGAGAGTGCCAAAGGGCAAAGAGTGATGTAGATGAAATGAGTGCGGCAGGGGATATGCAGGATGTTGGAACATGCAGCGAGCGGAGATAGTAAAGTCCTTCTGACCTAAGGCCGGTCCCAATCCGTCTCCCGGTGTGCGGATCCTGTACAGAACAGCCAGTAGAAGAAAATGAGACAAGAAATCCAGAAGAAGTCAATTGACTAACAGAGATTAAGTTGATAGACAGGTGAGGAACACCCAAAACATTAGGGAGAGAGATCAACTTATTTGAAATGGAGCCAATAAGAGAGACTGGTAGAGGAGTGGCATCAGCTGTATGGATGGTGAGAGAGCTAGCAGGGGTATAACAATTATGAAGTTTGGAAGCATCATTTGTCATATGATAGGATGCACCAGAATCAAAAATCCATGTAGTATTAAGAGTACCTGACGGACCGGAAATGGTCATGGCAGAGCCAGAGGCTGAGGGGGTAGTGGCCATCTGAGGAGCAGAACCAGTGGAAGAAGCCAGAAATAACTGTTGCATGCGCTCATCAACCATAGCCTGAATCTGAGATGCAAGATCCATTTGTGGAGGCACAAAACTATCATCTTTAGTAACATTGGCTGCATAGGGTCGCTGTGGATAAGATTGCATGGGACCACGATTGTACTGTTGACCAGAGTTTTTGGTCTTATTGGTTGGCCTCTGAGGTCTGGTTGGGCAGTCCCGTTTCCAGTGTCCTTTCTTTTTACAATAATTGCAAAAATCATTGGTACCAGATGGAAAAGAGCGATCATGCTGTGGGGTACTAACATTTGCTGATAGTACATGTGTGGGCTCCACATGTTTCTTCCTTGTAAGAGAAAGCTGAGTTTGTTCTTCTGCTAGAAGTTCTGAGAGTGCCGTATCAACGAAAGGCAGTGGTGACCGATGTAATAACTAACCACGAACATGTTCAAAATCAGGGCGGAGGGCCATAAGGAACTGAACCAGGCGAGTCTGCTGCCTATAGACTTCAAAGGTGTGAGCATCATCAGTTGTTTTAAAAGTAGGTTCCAGTAGAGCCAGTTGGTCCCATAATGTAGTCATTTTGATGAAGAAATCATGAATGGAGTCATTTCCTTGGTCTGCAGTTTTGATGTCCTATTCTAGCTGATACCGGCGAGCAGCATTAGACTGAGTATACAATCTGGCTAAGTAATCCCAAGCATCCTTAGGATAATTGAATTTAGCTAATTGGTTCCCAATAGATGGGCGGACCGAATTGGCAATCCAAGAATTGATTTTTTCGACGGAAGCTTCCCATTCCTCAAAAGTAGCATCCTTACTGTCTGGTGTAGGGATCTGTTGAGCAACATATTTCCACAGTTTTTGACCTTTGAGGAAATTTTGCATTAGATGGGACCAATAGGGATACTTGGTTCCATCAAGTTGGACAGTAATACCCGATGGAGTTCGATCAGCAGACATCAGACCAAACCAGATTGCTTACTTAAGGATCAGATAGGAGATCCCAGTTACAGAGTTCAAATCCCAGTCACAGATTTCAAATCAGAATTGAAATCCAGCCACAATAACTAAATAGATCTGGAAAAACTTCCAATAAAGAGGAGCAGGTCACTTGAAAATGAGTACAGATGAGTGCTATGGGCCCCACTAGATGATCAGATGATAGATCACAGTCACAGGGAGCAAGGTGATAAAAAAACTCTAAGAAGATGGTTCAGGCGACCTTGATTCTGGGCACGGATCTGATCTGTGGGCCCCATTGGATGATCAGGGGAATGATCAGATCACACAGTGATCTCGGCCTCAAAAGTCTGAAACTCCTCCAAGTGGAATAGAGAAGAAAACTTGAAAAACCAGAGTTTTGAACGATCTTGATGAAAACTATTTACACAAAGGAGACAAATACAGATTGGAGAGAATGGCCTACCTCAGATGATCAGAAAATCTCGAAAAAATGTGCAGAACTCCTAGGATAAATGGACGACCAGAATGGGAAGAATTCTCTGATGCAGAATGATCATCAATAGATGGGCCACCTTTGATCACAGTAGTGCAGTGCTTCTCATAGCCGAATACAGTATTCTCCTATCAGTTGATGAGGGCTCTTTTTATGCTTGAATGAACAGATCGATGGGCTCTGATACCATGTGAGATTATCCAGAACTAACCAGAAGCATATAAGAAGCTAACCAGAAGCATACAAGTGAGAGAAGTATTGCAAGAGAATTGCTTATGTTTGTATTGACTGACAATCCATATATAACACAGTATGGAGAGATTAGTGGATCTAATTACATGATTACAGGTATAGATAAGGAAGCTAGTATCTATCTAGTATCTATTTGACAACTCATATAATCTTTAGATTTGTGGGCTAACCCAATACATGAGTTAAGGGCTGACCCATTAGGTCTAGCTGACCTGCTGACCTATTTCTTTACAGAACCATCCCAAGATCACCTTCCAAATGCGTTGAGCAACACTACAATTGAGCTACAAATGGCCCACTGATTCCTCACCAGCAAGGTACATTGGGCAAGCATTAACAATTATGATCCGCTGGCACCTTATGTTATCCCTGGTTAGAATGCCCGCCAAGAAGCCCCTACCATCTGAAGGCAATCAGTCTCCATCCATATCCTTCTATCTTTCCCACTTTTAGGAATGATAGCATTGCCAATACAAATCAGCAAAGACCGGAAATGGCTTTCCTCCACTTCTTTTAAGTTCCTTCTAAATATAGGCCCCTAGAGAACATAATCCCCTCGCGTCTCCAAAGTGTTTTATAGGCAGCTCCATTACCGAGTGGGAGACCTAGATAGGAGGTGGGAAGACTTCCTGCTTTGCACCTGAGGAAATCAGCTAGCATCTCCAACCAATCTTCATTCACTCTAATGCCAATTATCTCACTTTTCAAAAAAATTAGCTCTAAGACCGACACCGCTTCAAAGCATGAAAGAATTGCCTTAATATTGAGCAGTTATTCTTCTTTGGCATTGCAAAATAGAAGCGTTCATCATACAGCGAATGCTTTCGCCAATGATCACAAAGAGAAAAGGAGAGAGTGGATTTCATTGACGGAGTCCTCTAGAATCGGAGAAAAAACCAGCGGAGTCCCATTTAAGAGCATCGAGAAAGTGATTGAGCGCAGACATTCCAAGATCCACTTTCTGAACCAAATTCCAAGCTGGAATCAGACAAGAATTGACTAGAGGATAGAGTTGGTTGTGTATAGCTACATAGTGGACGCATTATCGGCCGTAAGGGCTTCAACTGTATGCTATTTTGAAAATAACAGTGCTACGGTCTAAAACCTAGCAGTGTCGAGCATTTTTATTTTAAAATACTGTTTTTCCTATTTCTTCTCCTCAATAGCCTTTCTAAAAATCATTTCTACCTTTTTATAGTTCAACATCATTAAAAAATTCACACTGCTAGACAAGATTTGAATTCTATTGACCACTTAAAAAATTCACACTGCTTTGCCGCTACATATCGCCCGCTATGTAGCGTTTTGGCCATTGGCCTTTACACCTGCCGTAATTGCTATTTTTATCCTTGGTGAGTGTAGTGGAGGGTTGAATCAATAGAGGGCTGGAGTATTAATTTGAAACCCAATCTAATGCTTCTTCATTTTCCAATGGTGAATTTGGTTTAAATAAACACCTTCATGACTTAGCCAAGATGGTACTTTGGTCTCTTGTTCTCAAGAACAAGATAATCTATGAGAATGGTTTAGTCGTCAAGATCCCAGAGGCCATTTGTAAGTAAGATGAATTTAACCATAGTTGAATGAATCTGTTAATAGTTTTTACCTTTCCTGTTTTAGCGTGGAACCAATGAACCGTAATATTGCTATATCATATCAAGTCCGTGTGGGAGAACAAGCAAAGGACACTGGTGGACATGGCTATAGACCTGTTATATAAATCAGAGTTAGAGTGTGAATATCCATATGGACCAACCCAACTTTGGCAAACTCACTTCTTTGCACTTTTGTGCTTGGTCCAAGGTGCAAAGGGGAATCATCCATATGGTGGGTTGGGTTGTTTCATGTATTTTTGTCAAAAAAATAAAATAAAATAAATAAAAATAAAATAAAAGTGTGAACCACTGACCCTTAGTTTTATTATTTTTCATCATTAAAATGTTTAATATGAGTTTAAGCTAAATTATTTCGTAAAAATCCATAGATTTTATTATTTAATGAAGGGAAAGTATCCAGCGAAAGGAATTTGGTGGAGAGAACTAGGTTTTTAGTTGCTCTTTGGGTTTCCATAAACTCATTCTTTAGAGATTACTCCACCGATCAAATAATGTCGCAGTCTATGATGCCCAGATACGGCATGGGTACGGCAGGGACACTTCATGGACACGGTAAGGACATGAATTTTACATATAAAAGGTGAAGTATCGGATACGATACTACACGATACATTGCCCATTTTGAAGTATCCGTGCATCATAGGTCGCATTGGAAGGAGTTGGCTTTTTCTAGTTTGAAGCATTAGTTGGGTTGCTTTTCGGCTGCTTCTTTTGTTTCCCTGTTTCCTGTCTTAGCTTGTCAATACTCTCATCTCTTGTACTGCTTTCTTTTATTAATGAAAGTAACCATTCAAAAAATAAAAAATAAAAAAAAAAATAAAAAAATTGCATGTGGTAGTGTGTGATTATTTTCTCAGGTTGAGAATGCTTGTGTGTTGAATTCTTCGGGGATTTGGCCAAGCCCTATTTGGATTTTGGTCCATCTCATTGTATCCTTTTTGGATTTGGCAAAATCCCATCAACTAGTGAATTAAGATTATTAGATAGTTGTAGAATAAAAAAAAGAAATTTTGCATGGGTAAAGAGTGAGGAATGTGGCCGATTCCGGTTATAGAAGTTTTTCACCATTCGCTGTATGGACTTTTAAAGGCCCACTAAAGCTTTTAATATCTTCATATACCTGAAGAACATGTCATGTGATTGGATGGGCCCAAAAAAAGATACCAAAATGTGGAAGAGTTTTCGTCTAACTGAACATACCCATTACTGAAATGCACAATGATTTCAGGCATGAGAGAAGCAATGTACTGTGGCGGCACTGAGCACTCCCCATTGCAGAAAATGTGGCTCGAAGCAGGCATGAGGGAAGGAATGGTCATTGTTGGCATTGTCCTTACCTAAAAAAAGTTGGGTTTTTTTTTTTAGTCGTCATTGTCCTTACCTCAAAAGGTATCAGCATGAGGAGGATGAATCCATTATTTGAGATTTGGTTTTTGAAAATGCCCAACTTACCACTACAAGCTTCTTTTGTGTTGGCTAGCTGCAGGCACAACGTATTTGTTAGTTATGCTTCAGATGTGAACTGTGATCATGGTTCTAGTACATGGTTTCAGATTCCATAATGGTTCATCCCTTTTGTGCTGTGGTGTGATGAAAGCCACAATTTTGCCTTTTGTTGCCTCCTAACAATTACCTTACATGCTTTTCCCTCTCATAAGAATATGGTGGTGTTTTATTTTGTTTGCATTAAATTTTGTATACGCAATGCACATATTTATGATTTGTAGCTGCTTGCAGTTTACACTTAAAAATGAATGATATAATCATTATGAATTTTTCATGCCATTTTCTTTTAAATTATCTTAGTATATCACTCGGAACATCATCTGAATTACATTGCAGATGGTGAAGAAGTCTATTAAATTGCATATTTTAGCTCGTCATTTAGTGGAGCGTTGCGGTTTATTTTCATGGTTATTTTCTGTTCTCTCATTCTGCGGGAAGGAGCTACATGGAGCTCACAAGGAATTCTATTTGAAACAGATGGCATTGGGGTTAGAGGTAACTATGCATACTTACTATGCTATGTACCCTTGTACTATATTTCCTTCTATAACATTTATCTTCCATTAAAATTTTGAAGTTCTCATCTTCAACTTTCATCGCTCGTGTTCTTTTTTTTTTTTTTTTTTTTTTTTTTTTTTTTTTTTTTTTTTTGTATCTTGTAGATATTGGTATCTCTTGATTCATACCTTGCTTTAGGTAGATTCCTTCTTTTGCCTCATTTTCCACTTTTTAAAATTTTTAATTGTCACAATTTTTATTAATTGTACATCAAATGCACAAATTAATATCTTTTTTATTGCAAAGCTAAACCCATATGTAAACACTAGAGAAAATACCCGTGCTAAGCATGGGCAAGCAACCAATAACATTTGTATCATAAAATCTGTAAAGAAATGGAGAAAGAATTTTGGAGTTCAAATTTTTAATTACATTATATATATGTATATATTAAAGCAATAGGGAGGGACGCTGTAGAAGGAGCTACATTAGGAGTACAAAAGTTCTTATAAAAAAATTATATACAAAAAAAATTATGTTAATTTGACGTGCCACGTCACTTTTCTAATCTTCCTCTCCTAATCTCTCTCATTTAAAGTGTTACGTCCCCTAAAGTCTCTCTCAAATAACTCCTAAATTCTCTCATACAAATAACTCTCTTTCATATCAATTCTCTACAAATCTAAAATAACCAATCTCTACATCTCCTCCTCACATTTTCAATTACACAAAAATCATTCACTCAATTTCTTCTCTAAAATTTCTAACATTAACATCTATCTCCAACTCCACTCCTGAAATCTCTCAAATCAACTCTCTATAAATCTGGAAATTACCAATATCTTCTTAGATTATTGATTTTGATATTTCATGATGCGGGCCATGTTTAGATGGACAATATTTTGAAAGATCATGTGATTCGATGCATGTGTATGGCCATCCATCTGTGGGCTCCCTATATAAATTTGCCTAGGATTATGTGAAAATCATTACTAAATGTGGTTGCATGGATGAATCCCTTTGATATTACTTCATGTGGATCATAATTTAAGTGATCAATAGTCCAAAAAAGAAGTACATGATACCACGTGCCTGGAGGGCCATCCATTGGTGGGCCTACCTATAAAAACCACATGCTACCATAAAGGTGGTTGCAAAATTCAATTTAAGGTCAATCTTGCGAATATAACACGGCGCTTCTAAGGGGGCACACGCAAGTTTTGTGGAACTCAATAAATCTGACCGATGTACCATCTAAGTGGGACCTACCAAATAAATATTTTACTAATCTATGTAGGATTTGATAGATTAAAGATCATATTCTTCTTGAGTTATTTACATTATCAACGGGACTCATTTGATGAAAGATCATATCTATCTTTATTTTGTTTTGCTGATGAGGGTGTCTGGCCTTTTTGAGAACCGGCTATTCCCCCAACCACATGAAGTCCCTGCCTTGCCCACACACCGGGTAAATTAGGCTTGCCTAGGCAAGTGGCCCCAGGGAGAGTGCACGAGTTAACATTATGTTTTGTTTTTAATTTTTGAGTTTTATAGTAAAAAAAATTCAATTATCATCATCCTTCTTCTCTCTTATATAGTTCTTTTATAGCAATTTCAAAGTTGGATGACAATAGCATCTCAATCTAAATTTTATAAATAAATTAGTTTAGTCTTTTTGATAAATAATATATTTATTTTGCTTTATTTTTTTATCGGTAATATTTTAAAGAAACCAATAAAATTTAATATATTTTTACTGTTTGGCCTGGGCTAAGCAGGGGCCATCATTGCTAGGGATAGTATATGTCAACCACCATTGGACTTTCGATTGCAAACATCAATAAGAGTATCTGACATGGTAAAGAGTTCTACTATATACTATAGACAAAGATGCATATAGTTATAGTTGTATTTTTTTCTCTCCTTTTCTAAAGATGTCAATAAACATATCCTTACTAATTGATGGCTACGTAATGCTGGAAATGAAGTTGAATGCCAGCATCGTCGCCTTCTATAAAAATGTTGAAATATCAAGCACCCATGTAAAGTTCTGTACTCAGTTCTGGTGCATATGTTGCTAAAGCAACATTGAAGTGTTTTGGACACATGTTTCTATAAAGAAAATGAGCCATGTAGTTTTGAGCAACTGCTAACTGATAATAAGATTTTTATCTTATTAGTAATAAAGATAATTGGATGCTTCAGACTCACAGTTGATATTCAGTAGTGTTTTTTTTTTTTTTTTATTGAATGGTAGTTGATATTCAGTCTTCTGGCATGAGAATGGGGAAAAAGGAATATTCAAATCCAAAAGGAAGAATAGAGAACAGTACAAGCTATTTATGTTGCCTGAAATGATTTAGATAAGGCTCGGATTTGCATGTGAACATATATGACGGTGGTGTATCACTAAAGATAGCTAACAAACACTTCACACACTTGCGAATAGGAAAAACAAGACACCAATTACCATACAAGCCCCCTGAATTTTAAGTCTCCTCTTCTCTCCCAACTCTACATTCAAATGGTCCACCAAAGAGAATGCAGTGATCAAAACAAAAATATTTAAAAAAATAAAAACCCATATAATTACATTTTTCAGAAGGCAAAACAACACATCTGACCACTTAGAGAAGGTCTGGCTCTCTGGTATGATTCAACAAGTTCCAAGGATTTCCTTGCATGGGTTTTCCAAGTGACTAAACTGCCCCAATCTCATAATCTTAAAAGCATTTACAGGATGGAATCTTTATCTGAAAAAAATCCCAAAATAAGCCACATTAGTATCATTTTGGCATAAGTATATCAACTTACATTTACAAATAAATTAGATTAACAAACTACGAAAAGAAAAAAACCGGACCTAGAAGTAAGTCAATTTAAAAATTATAAATAAAAGGAAGGAAATCAGTTATACCTAATATCCTGACTGAGAGTTGTGGTTCCCTTGAGAGAGAGAGGATAAAAAAAATGAAAGAGAGAGAGAGTTTGCATCAAACCATATCCCTTACCAAACATGGAGAAGACGGACTCGCAGAGCGTGTAGAAGCAAGGGGGTGGAGGAAATGTACTGCAAAATGGAAGGAACTGCAATAATAGAGGAGTAAGAACAATAGTAAGGGAATCTTGAGTGTTGAAGAAGAGGAAGGTACCATGGAGGTGTTAAAGAGGAAACGGTGCATTTACTAAAACAGGATGAATTTGAGGGGAAATGTACGTGGGAGTGGGAGTTACAAATGCGGGAGGTTTTGTGAGGAAGTGGAAGGGTTTTGTGGGGAAGGTCAAAATTAAATTGAATCCAGTTAAAATAAATTGACTCCAATTGTCTGATTTCTCAATTGGATTCAGTTGGCTTCATTATATATAATGGTTGAACATTATTTTTGATCAGTAACGGTAAAATCGTATTACAGAAAGACACTAGTACTGTAACGACCCGGAATCCGGGGCCCTTCGAATTCCGCGTCGAGACTTATAAAAGTATCATGTCCATAAATGTGTCAAACCCACTTGCATAATTAAATTCTAGGCATTTGCCTAATTAATAAGAACTCTTTATTGAAGGTTTAAAAATCCAAATAATATTGTCAATTCGAACGTAATTAAATAAAATGAAACCAAAACAACTATAAAGTCTTTGGATGTCTCATTGCAACAAACTAAATAAAATAACTAGTTTTCCATCTCTATCTTCTATGTGAATCCGTCGCTCATGAGCGCATGGCGCAGCCTATCCCTTGATCATCATGATAGTCCTTAGATTCTAAAACTTGGTTACCTGGATTGGGGCAACAAAAACTTCAATCAGTGAAAATGGGTGAATAGAATTCTAATCTGCATGCGTGCATAATCTCATGTTAACCATGAATAATAAAGTTGCAGTAATAACAATAATGCATTTATTAAAGTCCATTCAAGGGTTCGTAACCTACAGACAATCCCTTAACCACTTGACTACAAATACCTCATGGATCCCTCATATCATGTACAAAGGGCTGACCTACAGTCAGTGAAAATAGTTGACCTGTAGCCCGGTGATTAACATAAACTGACCTGGGAGTTGGGGAATACATCTGACCTACGAGTCAGGGAAGAACATATCTGACCTATGAGTAAGGGAATCGGGTATATCTGACATGTGAGTCTGGGAATCAGGTATATCTGACCTATGAGTTAGGGAATACATCTGTGTTAAGCCTTGGTATGTGCTAGTGGTCTAGGGGTTTCAAATGGGTTGGTCTTGGTTAACTGACATTTTATTCCAGAAAATTATACAAACATGATTCATCCTTTAGCAAAATTCTTTGCCATTCCCAACACCTACATCAAGGTAGTTTTAGATCAGCCCCTTACACAAATCCTGGATTTTTGTTATGCCCCGCACCGTTTCATCACTGGTATCCAATCATGTAAGCAATCACATTACTAACCTCTTATAGGCTTGGATTCATATTACTCACTTAATAGGCACACAACTTAAAACTCGCAAGCGCACAAGATTACTATGTAGTGTAGTGGATTGTAAGTACGAGGTCGATCCCATGAAGACTTGTGATAAAACGATGTCAAAAGCAACTAAAAATCAGAATATTAAAAGAAACAATTGAATGATGGAAAGTTGAATTAAACTACTAAAAACATTAATGTAAACTATCAAAAGCTAAATGGAAAATAACATAAAATACAAAACTAGTATTAGAATTGAATGAACTAGGGTTTCATCTACTCCTCTAACCAATCCTATGCATGTCCCATATTATCCTTTAATAAAAAATCAGAATTTATTAGTGACATCTATCAACCTAGACCATGGCATATGTGTCTAGATTACTATTCCCCTAAACCTAATTCATGAGTGGCATACTACATGAATTGTTCATTATGATGCAAAAACTAAGCATGTCGTATGTCCTAGTCAAAACAAACATAATGCATAAAAACAATGAGAAAGATAAATGCATGAGTCTAAGCATGGCATATATTTAGATTATTCATGGTTCTAAACCCTAGATGCTTAACATCAAGATCAATCAAAAATAAGTTAGCTACTCTTAAATTTAATCGAACATGGCATGGTTAGCATGGCATATACACAACTCATCAATTAAAAACATGGTTTAGAATCTCAACCAATAAAACTGAATTCTTAATTAAAAGACGCCAAAAGGGACTACATAGAACTAGGCTAGGGTTTAAATTACACCCTAGCCCTAAAAAGTTAGCTACTCATGTCTTTAATGAAAAATAAACTAGAAAATAGAGTCATAAGAAGAAAACTAGAAGATTGAAGAAGATGAAGTCGATGGCCAGCAGTTAGATTGCTCTTTCCTCCTCCAAAAGCTCTCCAAAGATGCTCCAAAGGTGGCTGTACGGCAGCTGTCTCTATGGATGATGATGGCTGTGTTTGATGGCTGATTGATGGCTGATGGTGTGCTGGATGTCCACCCCTTTGATCCCTGTTTATGCTTTTTGCAAAAGCATCTCTTTAGCAAGGAGTTTCCTAATTTTTAGTCTTTTTTTTCTTTTATGATTAGGTCTTACAAGTATGTTTCCTAATTGGTTGAGAATAGAAGACTCTTTTCTTGTTGTGCAAGACTTTCTTTTTCCTGAAATTTCACCTTTTGCTATGGATGTGGGCCCCCTTTTGACTTCTAACTCGGCTTGAACTCTTGCTAAACTTTCTTTCTTTTTCTCCTTTTTCCTCTCCATTCTTGGACTCCACTTTTAACTTGAATAAGACTTTCTAATTTCTGAAATTCTACTTTTTGCAATGGTTATGGGCCCCCTTTTGGGCGTGTAACCCTAGATTGGGTTTCTTCTTTTTTCTTCTTTCTTTCGCTTTTCTTCGTTGATTATACTTTCCTTCTTTGATTTGAATTGTAAGTTGTCCAAAGAATTAGAAAATAGTCTTGAAATCTGAAATAGTTTGGATGGGACCCACCTTGGTCCTTCTTGATGATTCACACCCATCATGTCTTCATGAATTCCACTCTTTTTGCTCCTTTTTACCTTTGCATAAAAAGACTATGTAAAAACAAATAAAATAAACATGAACCAGCACAAGAAAAACCAAATATTAAGGCTCAAATTGTAAACAATTAAGCACCTATCACTCACCGATCTTAGAATCATGTAAGATGTCACATTATACAAGTTTCATCAAGAATTCCACAAATTCAGCAAAAGAAATCACGTATTCAGGTTTATCAATGAATATTATTGTCAGTCACCATTCTCATGAGAACATATCATAACTCAACATATCATAGGGGAATTTCATCGAATAGATAGGGTGCATCATAAATTCAGGTTTGAGGACAATATTCAATTACCTAATTAATCACTATATACACATACACAAAGATTCCCATTTTACGTCTCTTACCTAAGTTCATACATGAATAATATTTTATCCATTGAATATACCCTTCAATAGGTCGACCGGTCCTTTATATAAACAATCTTAATGGATTGAGTCAGTGTAGATATGGGCCAGATGGGACCCATTCCTCATGGGTCCACCACCGCTAGGGTCGCCCCTGGGTCCTCTACCTGATTTGGGGTTTTGATCAATGATCAGGTGGGCCCAGTAGTCCCACAAAGGCTGTCGACCAAAACACTGATTTTCTTTTTCAACCACACTTCTTGGTTTCAAAGTACTTGGATGGTGGGCCAAATAGGGTCCACTCCACTTGGGTCCATCACTACTATGGTCTCCCATGGGTCCACTTCCGGATCCATGGACCAGATTCATCATCAGGTGGGCCATGGTGGTCCCACTGCCCTGTCGACCAAACTGGTCTCCTGATTGCCTGAAATTGGAGAATTCATCCTTGTGCACTGGTTTAACCTGATTGATTTGATTCTTTAGCATAAAACCATCACATAAAGGTCATCTTGGCATTAGTTAACCTAATAATCACATATAACAATGAAATCTGGTTATACCCTCATGTCCACACATGAACTGGGTTGGTTGACAGTGTCTCGGAACATATAATTCATCATGAAAACATGCAATTTATTACTGTATAATGGTTCCAACGTATGAGTCAAACAAAACAATCCAGATCAATCCTCTAAACATAGGAACACAACACATCATGTATACATAGAAATCTACTCACCTTTGATTTTGTTACGATGGCTCTATCAATGGGAAAGAAGCTCTTCTACTGCTGGTTCTTCTTTTCTCTTCTACTTTTCCTTCTCTTTCTCTAGATTAGGGCTTCTAAATAGCTAGGGTTTAGTGTTTGGAAAGGGGAGTAGCACTAGGTAAGAGAGAGTGAGATCATGGGGTGCATCCTTCACTGTCGACATGCATATATAGTTGAGGTGGTCTTCTACTTCTATTCAAATTTTAGTTTCTTTCCTACTCCACTTCCTACTATCGATAAGGAGTCCTCATGAAGTCACGCGCAAGCTTCCTATTTGAAATATGGTATCATGTGCGCTTATTTCTCCAATGGGCTTTGGGTCCCATTATTTAAGAGTCTACTGTTATTAACTAGGTATTACCCATTTAAACCATGGGTCCTATAAAAAGAACTATAATCTTTAAGAAAATAAACTCGGGACCCGCCAATATGTAGTAATTAAAGCCTATTCAACAAAACTGAAGTCCACTTAATTAATGGGTCATACCAAACCAGGGATTTATTTACAAAGCGATTCTATGATACACAAAAGGGTCCCACATACCTATATATACTTCTATATAGGAAATCACCACCACCAATAAAATAGATAATTATTCAAGATAAATCATAAATCCAAGAAAATCACGGAAATTAAACATAGAAAATATTAAAAAAATTGCCCCCTATAACAAGGTCTTGGGGTTGTACAAGTACAATTCAGCTTAAAACAAACAAAAAGAATACCCTTCAAAGAAGTACCGGTACAAGAGAAATGTGCCAACCACAAACTACAAAATAGAAACACTTAAATTACAGGATCTATCTACTTCTTGCTTAGCTAAACAATCTACCATCCTGTTTGCAGATCTACTAATGTATTGAAACGTGACTTGCATGCCAGAAATTAGATGACTAATTTCGTTGAAGAGGAATTTTATTCTCCATGGCCCCCTCAACGATTTCCCCCAAGATATAACATTAACTGAATCATCATCATCATCATCAAGGCCTTGTCCCAACTATGTTTGGGTTGGCTATATGAAATTTTCTTTCTCCATTATGATCTATCTTAAGCCAAATCCTCTGATAAGTTGCACTTCTTCATAGCATTAACTGATTTACTCTCTGGAATGAGATAATGCTGAAAATAGGTATGGTAAATGCGAAGAGCTTTCAAGATGGCCAAAACTTTCGCTTCATTAGAGTCTTTGATCCCTACATGTTTCGAGAACATATACTTAACTTCCTCCTTATGATTTCCTTTTGCCGCTCTGTCCACATTGAATTTTAGGACTCCACGTGGTGGAGAACACTAAGATATTATCTTTTTCTTCTTTACAACACCCTATCTTCAAACAAGCTCCTCAATTTTGCATAAAGCTATCTATCTTAAGATATGAAAAAATTTTCCTAGCACATGCCCATTTAGTGATCCTCAAGAGAACAACTGATAATAGATCCTCCCATGACGATTCTTTTCTATTGAAGATTCATCATTCATTAATTTCCAAATTTACCAAAGAATGCAAAGAGAAATAATTCTTCGTAAAATCTTACCATTTCCAACCATAGGATTCCCCTACCAAGCTTCAAACACCATCGGTAATGAACAACCATTTCCATCCATGGCGATTCTTTTCTATTGAAGATTCTATCATTCATCTCTTTCCAAATTGACCAAATAATGGAAAGAGGAATAATTCTCCATAAAATCTTACCATTTCCAGCCATCGGAGTCCCCTGCTAAGCTTCAAACTCCGTCGGTAATGAACAAGGAGTACACCAACTCACTTTGCATTCTTTGAGGAAGAACTCCCAAATATATTAAGGTTTCTTGAAATGAATGAACAAGTGATCTATCGACTCCATCACCCTCCCATATAGGCAATAAATGTTTGAAATGGAATCCAACACTAACCCCTTCTTAGAACATCTGTTGCGATTTTACCCATCATTGTGTGTAAGAAACCATGTACCAACCCAAAAGCTTAAGCTGATAGGTGGAAGGCCCAAATAGGTATATGAAGCCTTGCTAAAGGCATTACTTAGGTGATGTGCGATGTGGCATGTGGGGCTTTACTTTCCCAACACTCCCCCTCACGTGTTGGCCCAACAGATTTCATGAACGGGCTTGTCATGTGGGCTATAGAAGAACGACGGGATTGAAACCTGCTCGGATACCATGTAAGAAACCATGTACCAATCCAAAAGCTCAAGCTGATAAGTGGAAGGCCCAAACAGGCATATGAAGCCTTGCTAAAGGTATTGCTTAGGCGATGTGGGATGTGGGGCTTTACTTTACCAACACCGCGAACCCGCAAAAAGCTTCCACTCTAGGTGGAACATGAAAGTCTGGGATCCGAACCCTAGAGGATGAGGAGGAGACAACGGAGGAGTGGGGTTGGGGGTGGGGAATAGGGTGAGCCTATCTAAATTGATTCTGACCAATTTTAGGTTCTTCTTTCAATTTTGGCACAAGTGACGTTTATAGAAATATAAAAGGGGAAACATAAGCATTAAGCATTCACCATTATAAGAAAGCAACCACCACAACACAAAGATTTATAGTGGTTTGGCCAAAATGCCTACATCCACTCCCAACTTGTGTAACAACACCCCACCGGTATTCCACTAAACACTTAGAGGTATCTGGTTCATCTCAAAACCTTACAACATCAAGATTTTCTTGGCTAATCTAGAACCATTACAAATTATTTTTCTCTTAAAATGTGTCTAGAACACACAAATAGAGATAAATGAAGTACAAGAAGATGCCTCTAAACTAGGCGGGTATTAAAGTGATAGTCCTGCCTAATACACACACAATGATACAAATGTTTTACTGCAATGTGTGTTACCATCAATCATTGAAAGTGATAGTATGTAAAAATACGCCAAATAGATTGAAAATAGACTAGTGCTTGATTTGGATTTCAAAAGATATGAAATCAAGATATGATTTGATTGGGGAAATATGTCAAACACATGGTATGCATAAATGTCTGCTTCATGGAAGATTGAAAATCAAAGCACTATAAGTTTATTAAAGTTTCAAAAGCATGAGCTGCGATGAATGAGTATTGTTGAATAAAAAAACACAAAATAGATTGAACATGATTTTCATGTGATGGAATCAAATAAACAAAGACTCAACCAAGCATAGAAATCATGCTATGAAAGATCATCCGAGCCTCTGTCATCGTACATAGGTAGGTAGGGGGGAGATCTTTCAATCCCCCATGGTCCCATCCCCAAGTAGGGTTCCAAGTGGGCTCCACATGAGCGAGCGGACAAGAAATTCCCGTCCGCTCATGCAGAGGGGAGGAGGCACACACACATATAGGGTTTATACAGTGCACACAAAACACCTTCTTGTGGGATTGTAACGACCCGGAATCCCGGGCCTTTTGAATTCCCGTGTCGAGATTTATGAAAGTATCAAATTAGCATCATAAATCAAATCATTTGAAGCATAAATGACCAGGCTTTTGACAAAAACTGAATTTTTAATTAAAAATATATCCAAATCAAATAATAATATTCAAATAAAGAAATAAACTACATAACTTCCCAAAAATAGTCTTTGTGATTTAAAAGAATTGACTAAAATGTGTCTAGATATGAATTGTCCGTGAGTCCCGGAATGCTCAACCGCAGATGTTAAATCCGATTTTTCCATCATTGGGATCCCCCTATCTTTCTATGTTCGAGTTACCTAGGATTGGGGCGAGAACACAGTCAGTCATACTGAGTGAATAAAATCAGCATATACCAGATTGTGTGCAATAATATAATAAAAGAAACATATAATTCAGTTATGAAATATGTTTTGCATTAATTCAATTAGGGCTTCTTATTCTAACCGTGGGATCACCTCCTAACCACCGTGCACACTGGCTTCAACAGAATATACACCTCGAGGGTGCCTGAGAAACACAAGAGGGTGCCATTGTCGGTCGAACGGCTGACCTACAGCTACCAAGTGCTACTGACCTAGTCAGAACAATTACGCAGCTCTTGAAACAAAAGCGACAATAGAGTGCAATTGACCTAAAAGTTAGGATAATTACGCAACTCTTGAAACAGAAGGGTCAACTGTAGTTAGTCGAAGGGCTGACCTATAGCCAAACAGAGTGCAACCTGACCTAAAAGTGGGGAAAATTATGCAGATGGCCTGAAAGCCACATCAGAATGATCCATCTCTTAGCCACATGCTGGTGCATCTAGGGGTGTCCAATGGTTAGGTCCAATCATATTTTGAAAACAGCTTTTAATAATAATTTCTAATAAAGTCACCATGATAATTTAAACTGTTTTGGGTTTCCCAAAGATCTGAACCTTTATGCAGGGGTTGCTCGATCAAAATCCTCCAAAAATGTCAATACTTGGCCCACTATGAGATTGAGATCTTTATCAAGATCTGCATCATATGGTATGTCTTCTTTAAGGTTTTTTTTTTTAAATGTTTTTTGAGTTGGGTGGGTTATCCCAGATATAGTGGTTTAACTCTCTAGAAGGAATGACTATTTGGATTTTTGAGTAAAAGAGGCAATACTTCATGGTACAGTACTCTAGTTGCAGTTATTTGGTCAGTTTGGACTTTGGCTAGAAAGGAAGAGGAGGGTTTTTTTTTTTTACTCATAACAACGGAGCCTTGTAAGTGTCAGTTGTGGTAAGGCTAATAGTAACTTAATATCATTTGAGTTTTGTTGGGCTGCATCCTCTTTTGCATGATGTATTATTGTGTTAATTTTTCTTTTATATAAAATTACCATAACCATTACCATCATGCGCGAAAGAGTCTTTGTTTATGGTGGAATAAATTTTTCATTGACTGTACTCATGTTTGTCTGAAGAAGTTGCTGTGTTGAGCCACACATAGGGTGATAGGCTCTTTTATGATGTTCTAAGCCTCATCACAGTTTGTTTTTGTCTGTGGTGAAACAAATTTTCATTGGCCATATAGTAATAAATGTAAATTATTAGTTTCAAAAAGAATAAAAAATCTGCATAATAATTTTACATATTGAGAGATGTGAATCAGTCTCAACTCTCAACTTTACTACCTTTAGCTTGTGAATGGATCGGTTTTTCTTTTCATAAGGTTTCATATCAGTAACACTTGTTTATTTACTTTTGTTTCTTCAGTAGTATCTATAGTTCTATGGATGTGGAGGTTGAAAACTGCTCCTAGTGCGGTCCAACTATATTCTTTTGGTGATAAGCTTCAGTACCTTGTTGGTCAGATAAATGCATGATGGTTGCAGATTACCTTTTCCACCACCTTTTCTTTTCACTAAGTTACTATGCCTTTTTTTATTGTAGGTAGCTAATGACGTAATGTCCTTGAGAAACGTCACTGAGTGGCTCCAAAAGTACAAGCTTGAGGAACTGTCAGAGCTCTCATCTTATTTATTTATGATCTTTGTGAATGACTTGAAGTTGGCGAAGGACAATCCTGCATTGGCAAATTCAATATTACACTTGCTGTTCTTGACATTGAGGATTTCGCAAAAGCGAAAGATATACCAACCACATTTCACCTTCTCAGTGGATGGCCTCCTCCAACTACACCAAGCTATTGATGAGAAATTCAACAAAGGAAGCTTTGGTCTTACTGCTGAAATTGGACTGAAAATTATACTTATGAGCACCCCACTGGCTGACATCTTTGACTCGGTCTCTCTCTCTCTCTCTCTCTCTCTCTCTCTCTCTCTCTCTGTATGTGTGTGTCTGTGCGCGTGCATATCCGTGCGCGTACATGTGTGAGTGCAATCTTGAATATAAGTTTAGTGTGCTTGTCCATGGGTGTGTGTTGGCGCACAAGTTGGTGTATGCATGCGTGTGGGTGCAAGCATCAAGGATGAAAATAGCGGTAGCGGCGGGCGTAGCGGCCCGCCGCCAAAACGATATGAAGCGGGCGATATGTAGCGTAGCGGGAATACGTAGCGGCGTAGCGGTGCGATTTGAAAAAATCGTCAAAAAAATCTGAAAAAAATCCAGAAAATCCAGAAAATTGTAAAATGAAAGAAAATGTGGTTCTTTTGCAAAAGTAAGTAAGAAAAGGGGGTGTAGCGATGCCCTCAATATATGAGGTCCTGTATCGCTGTATAAATAGAAAATAATAATAATGATTAGTTTTTTCACATGTATTCATGTATCTTAGTCATGCCAACTTATTTCTAGCTAGAGTGAAATTTAATTGAGCTCTATTTTCAGGTAGAATGAAATTTGGCTGAGGCATTGATTTTAATTAAGTAATATTTAGCTTAGACATGACTTTTTTATTTTTATATTTAGCCTCATTATGGAGCCCACCAATGATTAAAGGAATCAAGTGCTTTAGTTTTATTTGTTCTTAAAGGGTCATTTAATTTTTATTGATACCTTTAGAAGGGTCCATAAGTGCCCTAATAAAATAAAAGATGGGTCCATTTAATTTTTATTTATGCCTTTTAAAGGACCCATAAGTGCCCTCTAATAAAATGAAAGAGGGGTTCATTTAATTTTTATTCATAACTTTCATAGGGACCATAAGTGCCCTCTAAAATAGGGATATATTTAATTTTTATTTATAACTTTCACAGGGCCCATAAGTTTCCTCTTAAAAGAGGGGGCACATTTAATTTTTGTTTACAACTTTCAAAGGCCCATAAGTGCACCCTAATGAAATAATACGAGGCTCGAAATGAAATTGGTTTTTGTGCCATGAGTGCCCTCTAAAAGAGGGGGTACATTTAAATTATGTGTATAATTTTCATAAGGGCCCATTAAGTGCTTAAAGGCCCATTAATTGCCCACTTAAATGAGATAAATAGAGGGCAAGGGTTTCGTGCCCTATTTATTTTGCCAAAACGAAGTCGACGAAAATCAAAGAAAAGCGGGAGAGGGGAGAGGAAAAGAAAAGGAAGGAGGAGGAGGAGGAGGAGGAGGAGGGAGGAAGAAGGAGGAGGAGTCGCTGCCCTGCTGCTGCCAGTCGTTGCGCTGCTACTGCGCTGTTGCCGCCGCCGCCGCGTTGCTGCGATGCCGCTGGTGCCGCCACGCATCAGGTATGTCTTCTGCAACTCTTCTTCTTCTTTTTTTTTTTTTCTTTTATCCTTTCTTCCTCTGTCTCCCTTTTTTTTTTTTTTCTCCTTTTTCTGTTGTTTGTTCAAACTTTGATTAAGTGGAGCAAACAAGAAGAGAGTGGGAGGGAGGGGGGGTTTTAACCCTAGACCGCAATGTAGCGGCCGCTACGGCAATGTATCGGTGGTAGCGGCCGCTACGGACCGCTACGGGTGCGATACCCGATATTTCACTTGTAGCGTGGCGGCCACTGCCGCCATGGCCGATATATCGGCCGCTACGTAGATATTTTCATCCATGGCAAGCATGCATATAGTTTTGATGATTTATGAGCTTTCACTAATACTAGGTTGAAATGTTCTTTGTTGCTTATTGAACTAGTAAACTGTGCTATTTGTTCTCAATTTTGTTTGGTTCCTTGAATGCATTTTCATTTAATACTTAACTCCTCTCAGGAAACACTGCCTGTTTCTTCCCATCATTCTTTTGTGCAATTCTTTTGTTAAAGAATTGTGTGATTTATGATGACTAAAGGCAAAATAGTTGAGTGATATGAAAGCCTTAACCACGTTAACCTTTTCCAGTTCAAAGTTTTATGTTCATATTTGCACAACATATTAATGGCCTGAACCTGTGGTCCTGGAAGATTTAATTATCTCTCGAAATGTACCTTCCACTTTTCAAAATTTAATGATTCTTTTACTTGTGAAATGGTGCCAGAGTAATTTGACGAGGATTCGATGGCCAAATAGTGCTGGAACTGCACGGGAAGACAGGCCTATCATGATTGCAATATAGAGAATAACTTCAGTTAATTTAGCACAAAGTGGAAGTTTGACAGGGATGTCAAGAACTCACCAATTTAATCATTTTGTTTGTTTATGGTGAAGCAGTTGCCTGGAGTATTGGGCATCTGTATTTTGGCAAAAATGGGCATGTTCTTGGATGTGTTTACCCAATCTCCCTATGACTGGGGCTGCTTTGTGTACGGAGTTGCAACAACGAAGAGTGAAGAATTTTCAGAGAATAACCAGCCATGTGTCAGGTTACCAAAAAATAAAAAAAACACCAGCCACATTTCAGGAATCAAGATCTATCCCAGTTGAAATGATATATTGATATCCAATAGCCGATTTTGCGATAGACATTTCTGAATATTTACCTTAAAACTGGATACTACATTAATGAAATTTAAGTGTAGTGTGTTGTGTTCTGATGCTTCAGAGAAACTATTGGACAAAATTAGGGGACTTGTTTAGTTGAATTAATTCATTTCTTGTGAGGAATAAGAATATTCTATTGTGCATTGTGTGTTTGTGGTGAGCATGATATAGTTTCTACTATTCTTCTTTAACAGGGACTTCAAAATTGTAATAGAATAAAAATTATTGAATGTATTGTCTCTTATGAGGGACATCAAACATCATAATGACCTCATTCTTTCTCCTTTTGGCTTAACTTTTAAAGAGGAACAAAAAGAACATGGGCTTATATGTGCTTTCAGTACTGATTGAAAGACCTAAGGATATATAGTAAACTTATGTTTTTGTCTTCAGTCTTGCATAGACTCAAGGTATGCATTTTTTTCCGTTCCTGTGGACATGTTTTCGAGGCATCATAAAAATATCACAAAAATTAAAAAATAGAGTCAGGAACAGATCTGGACAGTATATAATTTTGGAAGTACCTACCTTGTTTTTTGTGTTCATGTATAATGCTCTGTACATGTACATGTGGTAAACACAAAGTACGTATGTGCTTTACTTTGATTACTCACCACTGCACTGATTATCTTCAATTCTAAGATTGAAAATGACAATCTGGAGAAACATCCTGGAAGGGTTGCCTTGATTATGAAGAGGATTTTGAGATGGTATTTATTCAAAATGGACTCACGAATAGGATTTTAAGATCTTAGACCTATTTGCCTGTTCCCTGCCCACCGTGGTTTCAGTTGCTTCTTTATGTTTAACCTCCAGTCTGTCCATTACATTTTCTCCAGCTCCTCAAATCTTGGTGTAAAAGGTCCATTTTAATCTGTTGTGTAAAGAGCTCCATCAAATAATTTAGAAACAATGATTACGTACTTAGTTATAAATGCTGGGTTAACTATAAGGTGCTGCTGTTTAGAGGAGAGTGCCCATTTTCATTTATGATATTTTTTTATTGCTTCCATTAAAATCTGAAATTTACTGCACCAAGCTAATTTGAGTCTGATGCATGATAACATTCATATTGTGCATGGTCGTAATTTCGTGAGGTTGTTTCATAGGATGGAGGAAAATTGTTACCGCTTGTTATGTGGGCTGTTGCAATGGCTCAGCAGGCTTGTACTACACAGACATTTTGGTGCAAAGAATCTAGCTTGCATTCAGAGAGTGTGTTGGAGGAACATGAATGCGAAGATTCTCTAATTTCAAAACTTTTGCGATGGCTGATCGCCTCAGTAATTCTTCGGAAGATCTCTAGCAAAACCATCAGAAGTTCTTCGGTTTCACCAGCTATATCAAGCACTGATACTCTACAGACACTACTGGAGCATATCAAGATAACTCAGGGTCAAAGCAGAGCAAATGATTATTACAGCATTGCTGAGGCATTAGCTGTTATAATTTTGCACCTAGAAAATCTTCTTGGAATGAACTACTCTGTGCTTCCCTCAGTCATTTCTGCACTGTGCTTGCTTCTTCCTAATGTCTTTGATTCAACAGGTATGCTGTTTCATGAAGCATTATATTCCATATTTGTCTGATTCCTGAGTTAAAAAAATTTAGGGTTCCATGATTGATATATTCAGAAGTCTAGATCAAATATGTGAAATGTTCGTCTTTCATTGGTTTTGTGTGAACGTTTTCCAAGTGCACCCTTAAGTAGTTTCAATACTAAAAGTTAGAGAAAATCATGGCCAAGGCTTAAGTAAACAAAAAGCCCGGATAATGGAAATTAAAAAATATGGAAAACCATAGAACTGTTATGTCTGGACCCCTCAATGGACAGTTTCCAGCAAGTGACAGATTTTGATGACAATAGTAGTATAATTGGTTTGTGCAAGTTTGTTTTATTGGGCATAGAAGTGATTCATCATATTTCTTAGTCAGTTGAGGTTTCTTTTCGTGATCTGGTGTGACTTCCTTGTGTTATTAATGGGACGGATAGGTTTGTCTAGATGGGTATTCAAAGCGGATTTGTTGCAATTTTATCCCTTAGCTTAACATTGGGGTTTCCTTTTTCATGAGTCATCCTTCTATGGTACCTTTGCTTTTCTCCTATTGTGGTTTTTTTTTTTTTTTTTTTTTTCTTTAATATATTTTTAGCCATTTGTTTGATTGGCAACATTAGTCAAATTGGCAACATTATGTTTATTATAATATGCTGCACCTTCCAACTGTATTGTGGGCTCTAGTAATAAGTCTGCAACTGTTCCCAAAATAAGTTGTTGTGATGGGAAATGCCCTTATTATTGGTAAATCAGAAACTGAAAAGTTACCAGCTAATGTAGCATGCCACCAACCATGCAACTGTTGTGTGGGGAGTTCATGGCTCAGACTAAATTGTTTTGCTACTATAATGAAGAATAACAAAGTATAATCAGAAAGACAAGATGGTAGACATACAATTTAGAGTTTTCTGCTGTATTTATGATATACAAACACATGCAAAATGATCCCATGACATGAGTGATGGAGCTCATACAACTCTTTTGGTAGGTTCTCTTATGATCAAGCAAACTCCGGCAAGTGCCCTCCCCTTGGAAAAAAAAACTAAAAAGGAAATCCTAAACCCCACACACCAAGCCCACCTTGATGCATCCCAATTTTTCACTTTTCAGCTGTTGGCATTGAAGCCATAAAATCCACAACTAATGGAATATGATCAGTCTGATTTTTTCTTGTATCATTTATCTATGCATTTACTTTCCCAACCCTTTGTTTAGTGGTAAGCCAATGTGGCCCCCCATGGAGTTTCATGCAGCTTTTGGTCATGTAGAACATTGCCATCATACAGACATAAACTTATGTTTTTCAGAACTGAACCCACCAAACTGATGAAGGTGAAGCCAAAAACACACCAACACACCAATGAAGCCCGTCGTAAATGCCTGCTTAAATTGACTTGTCTCGGTTTGATGTTGAAGCCATAAAATCCGCACCTTTTACAATTGATTAGTCTGATTTTTTCATGTCACATTTATCAATGCATAGACTTTTCCATCCCTCTGATTAGCGGTGACTGGATGTGGCCCAGGGTTTTGTGCAATCGTTGCCCATCTATGGAGATCATTGCCATCAGTCACAAACACAAACTAATTTTTAAAAAAAACTGAACCAGCCATCTAATTGGTTTAGGCTAAGAGTTTTAGTTGAACCTGGTGCAACTGCTGGTTCATTCCATTTGGACCAAGAATATCGACCTTACATCATAACTAATATAATAAAGAAAATAAAAATATCTAAAAGTATATTTAAGTAAAGAAATCGTGCAAAAAACTGTACAGTTTCAGAAATAATGGTTTAATGAAAAATAACTTATAAGTTAATATTTTGATGTTTTAAAATGACCTCACTATAGTATACATTATCTTTTCATATTTTGCCCCAGTTTTGCTTGTTGCTTGATTCTTAACTGTCCGGTGACCAGTTTGAATATCTCAACGGTTTTACTGTGTTGAGCTGTGAGATTTGGTGATTTTGGCTGAGAGAGATAGAGAGATAAAAAGGTTGATAAATAGAGAGAGGATATAACATAGTAGAAGCACAAAATTGACAAGCATTCAAGAGGGAGAAAGGTGGAAAACAGAGAGGAGAGAAGTGTAGGAGGAAATTGACTTTTATTTTCTTTCCTTTTTTTCTTCTTTTTTTTATTTTTTTTCAATGTGCTAGCGAGTGTTATAATGTTTATCAAGTTCGGGTACCCATGTAACATGATATTATGAATCATGAGAAACATAAAACTGAAAAAAAATAATCATTCTACATTCCCCCTGAATCTGGAGCATAATTATCAATAATGGCAGCCTGCTACAGGGATGTTGTAATTGAACACACTTATTCCTTCGGTCAATAAGTCACTAGCTATCTTAGGATTTCCGGTAACACATTTTCTTCTCTTAGCTCACTGCTTTCTTTAACCTATGAGTAAGCTTCAGTGTACTTTCTTTGCTCAATAACTATCATGTTATAAATATGCAGTTTCATCAGAAGAGTTGCCAAAACCCCCATCCAATGCGGTCTCGATTTGATGCAATTGGATCATCGAAGGGCCTAGTAAACCAACCATGATAATAATCCATCAACAGTACATGTGCAGAAAAATTAACAGAAACTTCTGAACTTTAGATATGCAAAGAACGAGCAAGTAAGAAATGCAAACTAACCTGCCGAACTGTATACTGTGTAGCCGACCACTGTATGGTATATATTACACTCAAAACATAAAAAGAAAACCCTTGTAATCCTATCATAACTTAGTCCTAATACAAATAGAAGGCTGAATCAATGTTTCTAAAGATATTACTGCAAAAATCTGTAAAGAAATAGAAGAAAAACAGCAATTTTCCTTAAACTTGAGTAGTCTCAGATGACTTGCGCATGAGCTGCTGCACCCTCCATGGCCCCACTTTTATCAAGTGGACCACACGATCTTAAAAGGGACTCCCAGGCGACCCTAATGGTGTATGACTTATGTGGGTTGAGCCGGTTCTGACCACCAAACTGTAGGCCCAAGTTGCTGACTGTAAGGCTGTTTTGTGAGTTTCAGGATTTCTGAAAATGGCAGAAATGGCTCTGTTATTTAATTCTACAATAAAACAGTCAAAAATTCAGTTTTAGGCTTAAAAATGGGACTGTTTGGGCTCCAATTCCACTTCAATTCTTAATTAGGAGCTTGTGGGCCTTCTTGCGATCAATCCATTCCAAGTAGGCTTTGGCAACTTCAAATTCATACTCTAAAATTAGTTTTGCATTATTCTCCCCTGCTTGGGAGGAACTTGTTTAAGTTTGCATCATCATATTGCCACTTATGTCGGTGCTTTCTTTTCTTGCTTTTTTATTTTGTTGTTGTAGAGCTCGATTCTTCTCTGCCCTCTTCTTGTTGCATGTCTAATATCCCAACTGCGGAATTGAGCTTTCAATCTGATATGCAACTGTCTGAACCTGCTCGGGTGCTTCTTGTTGCGGTACTACTAATTCCTAAAAGGGGTCAACATACTGGAACTAAAGAGGACCTTCAAGAGTCACAATTAGCTGTTTGCATTCTTGCTTGGGCACAAATTCTGATGTGGCTTTCACAACTTGTGGATTGCACTCTTGCTTTGGCACAAGCTCTAGCACGGCTTGATTTTCAACTGCAACCAGTTGCTCATCTTGGTGTTTTTCACAAATCTGATTTTCTGTATTCACTTCTTAGACAATCATCTTCCACATATTCGTCAAATGTAGGAGGTGAATCTAGAAGACAAATTTCAACATTCTCAGTGGCTTCCATAATTGCTGCTTTTGAATTTTCCCTATCGCATATATCTTCCAGAAATTACTTAGGTCCCCTAACAAAATAGGTTTCGTAGTGTGTTTCTCGCAAGTAGGTCCAATGGTAATTTTGGCATTGTCTTTGACAATTAGAAGGTAGATGAATCCGGAATAATAGTCTTGGATAGACTTATTCAGTTAATCCCCTGGGAATACTGAAAAAATCTGTACACTAATTGAAATATCCTTGCTGAATTTCTTGATTATAAATCCTTCTGGAGTAGTGTCACATCCCTTTTTCAGTCTTACAGGGTTGCAGATTGAGTTCGATCTGTGGATCCATTGAGCGTAAAGATCCAGCTATTAATCCTAGCATCATTTTTCTCCTATTGAGCCAATTTAGTGGTTTCTATGGGATGACAGTCAGCCCATCTATAAGACCCCGTAGTTTCGTTCCTTTCACAAACATTCAGAACTGAAATTTCCATGAAAAGTAGTTCTTTCCATTCAATTTAATAGGTAATATCACATATTTTTCAACCAGCATTGAAATATTACCAAATCAGATAATTGAGCGCTTTTTTTTCCAAAACAAAAAAAAAAAAAAAAGAAAAGAAAAGAGGAAAAAATCAGGCAGAAAATAGTATGACCAGAATTCTGTGGAAGACCATATGATTGAGGTTTGAAACTTCGTTTGATTGCTGATGAAACCATACAGATTTAATTATCACATTTTTATGTTCCTAAAGCAAATGAAATCTCTTGATTAGGGTATCAAAAAAGAATTTTCAATAGTCTTTATAAGAACATATGCAACAAACTTCCAAAAATGAAGAACCAGCAAGGATCATCTCTCGACATCAAAAAATTCTGAAAAATCCCAAGATTCTTCAAGCGAACCCGGTATTGAAGTCTGGACTTGAAATAGTATCCCAAGTAAGCCCCTTAGGTAGGCAGAATAATTCTGGGGCATTCGAACGACTGCTGACAGACCACTCCCAGATTTGTTTTCCTTCAAGACAATCTTCTCTATTAATGAGAAAAGCTATCAAGATGTCCCTAATACCAATCCCTCGATCACAGAAGATCACAGGTGGCCACATAGACAAGACACTGTCGTAGGGCTTTAAAAAAGTCAAATAAATAAATTAATGAGAAAAAAAATACTTCGAGAATAGTCTTTCAGTCGTAAGAAACAAGAGAGACAGTCTCCACTCCCTAGTCCTATGAAAAAGAATTCATGCCACAAAGAAGAAAGCCTTGTGGCTTTCTTCTTACAAGAGGAACTCTGATACTATATGAAAAAAAAATGTTTTCTAGAAATTATTGGGTTCCCTTTGAAGGACTTCCCTGTATAAAGATTTGAATATCTCATATATGGTATGCATACAGGAATCGTATTCCCTTTAAATTGGGGTGGGGGGTGATCACAACCGAAATCTCCAATATAAGGCTGCTAAAGCCAAAAAATATATATAGATTTGTTTTAGAAACAGTGTTTAATGGGAGCATGTGAATTGGTAGTCCGGTGGGTGGGTTTTTTTTTTTTTTTTTTTGGGTTTTGGGGTGGGGGGTGGTGTGGTTATGTGATGATGAGTCCAAGTGCAGATTAGATAGCTCTAATAATTAAGGCCTAATAAAAACTTTATACTCAGAGATCATTTAGGCGGTTGTTTGGTTAAGTGATGATGAGTCCAAGTGCAGATTAGATAGCTCTAATAATTAAGGCCTAATAAAAACTTTATAGTCAGAGATCATTTAGTATATGCCATGTACATAATATGTGGTATTCATGACATCGTCAATCATTTAGTATGTGAGTACTTAGATGCTACTCCTACTCGTCGTTTATTTAGTACTAGTTAGTGACTACACTTAGGTCTAGGGGATTGATATATGGAACATATAAATTTAGGGGGAAAATTGAATGAAATGGACTTTGTGGGCCAAAGTTTTGAAAAAATAAAGGATCTTATATTTTCAAAACAAAATAAAAAAAAAGAAAAAAAAAAAAGAAACAGAAAAAAGAAAAAAGAAAAAACAGAGAAATGGACTAAGTAACATGTGTTTCAAACCTTCTTAACTAAAGTATTGATGCATCTTTTTTTTTTTTTTTTTCGAACAAGTTCCTTTTGCTTGATTCACCAGCATTAAGTTGAGGGTTAATATTAGAGACTTGGGTAGTCCTACTCTGTACATTTCCAATGAGGACTACCTAAGTCTCTAATATAAAGTTGGATTTATTCAATCAGAATCCCGTTTTCATATGAAGGGTTTATAAAGTTGTGATCACACCAAATTCAATCCAAGCTTCTTTATTCTTCTTATGTTTGTTAAATCATGAATGATTAGGGATAAGTCTGATTGGACTGCTGAGGCCTGTTGGCTGATCTTAAGGGACTCCTGCTTGGCTTGGCTAGGTCTGATTGGCCTGGCCAAGCAGGGTCTCCCATGTCAATAGCATTCTGAAGCATATGTTGGAGAATATACTACAATCTTCATGAGCTAGTGACCTGATTTTACTTATCCTTTGTATATTATTTCTTAATGACATCTCTAATTTTCATTTTACTTAGTAAAATGTTTTTAGATACTTTAAAACTTTGTTAAATTCTTAAAACAATGGGTTGATAAAATGTATGATCACTCATGCCTTATGCCCTGCCCTATTGGCCCTGTTTTCTTGTTAAGGTGATAAATCTCTCTTTTGGTGAAAATCGTTTTTATATTTTTATCAGACTTGCATGTTTGCTTAGTGAAATTAATGCTGAAAATTACTTTTTTTTAATGATAAAAAAATAGGCCCAAAGGAGAATTGCTGCAGCAGCCAAATAGCATCCTTATGTTCGAAGATACGTTGTCCTGTTGAAGCTAATCCTGCTTGGAGATGGTAAGCAAATGCATCTTCATTAAGCTTTTGTTAACTCTCTATCAGTGTTACGAAATTCGGTTTGCCCTCCAATTGAAATGTTTCAGCCGATTCGGAGATTTCGGTGAAATATTTCAGGAAAAAACAATATACATACAATAAAATGGATAGTTAATATATGATACATTTAATTTTTTGTACATAATCAATGCAATAGTTCGATTTATATTTGATGTGCTATTTCATATTAGAGTGAAACTTGGCTAGCTTATTCATAATAAAATGATTTTTTTATTGGAATAAAATTTGATTAGGGCGATAGGGCCCATATAGTTATTTAGATTTTTATAGATGGGCGGCTCCACATTGGAGCTCGTTAATGTAACCTTTTTAACGTCTTCGTTATGGGGGCTGACCTGTATGGTTGGTCAATGGGTTGGGAGGAGTGCTCATCGCGGATTGCAGTGGAAAGATGACTAGATGAATCTGGCCCTATCGTCTATTATTTCAATAATTTAATTTGGCATCTAAAATTGTCGATTAAGGTGACAAAAATCAATGGTCAACCAATCATGAAACTGTGACCTACTTGAAATTTATCTTGCAACTACTTGTATGTGTTGCAGAACCTTATGTTTTCCATACCTACAGGTCATACTATCAGCCATGGAAGGACCGATCTTTAGAATTAACAGATCTACAAAAGATGGAAGAACATCATGCTTGTCAATCCCTTCTTGTAATCTTCTCAAATGCTCTTCAAGCAAGTTCGGTAGAACCCTCTGGCTTATCACGTCTTGAAGTACAGGAATCTGGCCTTTTTGCTTGGGAAAAAAATATTGTTCTCAGAACTCAAAAAGGTGTAGGCATGTCAGATGCTCCATAATCACCAAGCTATTTAACACAGCAGGAAGGCTCTTTGCATTGTTTTTCCTGAAGTTCCTGGAATGCTGTTTTGCATTTTTATTCCTTGGTCTTCTTGCCTCAAATCTCCTCAGCTGCAGCTGAATGCCCAATAGGGTATAGGCACTTAAGGGAAGACATCCATCCATCCAATTAACATACTGCTATTCTGATGTATTTGGCATCTGTGAGGCCTAAAATGTGCCCTGCAGCGCAGAGGAAAAAGAAATGTTTATGTCGATTGGTTTTTGAAATTTTAATGTATTCATTTACCTGGGTTGTTTTTTCTGTTAGGCATACTAGGAAGTCGTTTTGAAGAGGGAATTCTTTGTATTTGGGCAGGGAAGTGTTGTAAAGCCTTGGTCGATGTAAATACACTGAATTAGTGCTGCTTTACTAAATTTATCCTTTATTTTGATGTAAAATCAGCTGGAACTTTTGTGATTTTTTCATGAAGTTCCTTGTCATCAGCAGTTTTGAATCTTTTTTGATAAATCCTTCAGTTCGGATACTCAGGGAAGAACGAACTTTCATTGAATGATGATTTGTGATTTTTAGGCGGTTTATTTTGATGTAAAATCAAGTGGAACCTTTGTAATGGTGTTGTTTTCATGAAGTTTCTTGTCGTCAGCACTTTGGGTCGTTTGATAAATCCTTCGGTTTGGATGTAACATCAACTCCTTTTGCCAGGGAAGGACGGACTTGCATTGAATAATGATTTGTGGTTTTTAGGCAGCCATTCAGAATTTTGGAGATATATTTTAAAGCAACTATGATCATATAAAAATGAACATCGGGTTCTTTTTTTTTTATTATTATTCTTTTTTTCTTTCGTCTCTTTATTGGGTTCTTTGTCTTTGAATATCAAGATCTCTGGGTTCTTTTATTATAAGTTTTTTTTGTTCTTTCTTTTTTTTTTTTTTTTTTTTTTTTTTTTTTTATTATGAAATCTTGATATACTGATTTTTTATTTTCTTTAATAAGTTTAAAATGAAAATGGAGTGGTTAATCAAAGGAAAAGGTCTTTACATGAATACCTATAACCTACTAAGGACCACCGTACCCTCATGTATGGTTGTCCCACCCACCTCATGATACTTTGAAATCAAGCTGAGTGTAATTCAACTATTGTCTAAATTTTATGGCCTAGATTCGGAAAGTGCGTACCTCAATTTAAAAGAATTTGAGGAAGTGTGTGCTGCTCTCTATTTCGACAATGTTAGGGAAGACATTATCAAATTTAGGTTATTTTTTATTTTTTTTATCTTTGAATATCAAGATTTCTGGGTTCTTTTATTATGAGTTATTTTGGTTCTTTTTTTTTTTTTTTTTTTTTGAAATCTTGATATACTGATTTTTTACTTTCTTTAATAATTTTAAAATGAAAATGGAGTGGTTAATCAAAGGGGAAAGTCTTTACATGAATACCTACAACCTACCTAGGACCAACGCACCCTCATGTATGGTTGTCCCACCACCCACCTCAGGAAATTTTGAAATCTAGCCGAGTGTAATTCAACTATTGCCTAAATTTTATGGCCTAGATTTGGAAAGTGCGTACCTCAACCTAAAAGAATTTGAGGAAGTGTGTGCTACTCTCTATTTCGACAATGTTAGGGAAGATATTATCAAAGTTAGGTTATTCCCCTTCTCTTTGAAGGAAAAGCTAAGGCATCGTTACATTCCCTTAGGGCCAACTTGATTGCTACTTGAAATAATATGGTCCGCGAATTCTTGAAAAAAATTCTTCGCCCCTCACAAAGCCAACACTTTAAGAAAGAAATTCATGAATTTCAAACAAAAAGTAAAAGAGTTTCTTCAAGTGTTAGAACGGTTCAATGAGCTTCTATTAACTTTTCCACATCATGGATTCAAAATTTGGCGCATAATTGGGCTATTTTATGATGGATTAACTTCAAATATGCGCCAATTTGTTGAGATAATGTGTAATGGGGACTTCTTGAACAAAGACCCAGATGAGGCGTGGCAATATCTTGATTCTCTTGTAGAAAGTGCTCAAAATTGGAACACATCTGATGGGACTGAGCACTTAAAACAATCGAATAACTTAATTTTTACATCTCCAATTGGTTTTCTGATTATTTTTATGCTGGATGCAGTTTTTAGCGGATTCTTATTAGACTAGGTTTCTAGTTTAAGATTTTCTTTCTTTAATTCCGGTTATAATTAACTTTCTTGAGATTTGTAATTAATTTTTAATTGAAGTAGGATTTGCGATTTTTATTGATTTTTGATAAGCTAGCACTAATTTTCCAATAGAACAGGTATACTACGATCATTGGCTTCCTATAGACTCACCAGGATTTTACTATATCGTGACGACCCAAACACTTGGGGCACGATCAGTGTCAAAGGTGGAAGCATGCATAGATTCCTTATCAGAAGTAGAATTTTTGGTTAAGAGGAGGTTGCGGGATGGAGCCAAAGAGCCCTACAGTGTCCTAACCGTTGATGAAGAAGCATCGGCTGAGGAAGTAGTGACGGCTAAGGAAATATCTACTGTAGCATTAGTGAACGCAGTGTCTGAGATAGAAGCAACGCTAGTAGCTAAGCAAGCTACAGTGGTAGTGGAAGTAGGGGCTGCGATAGAGGTAGGGGCCAAACTTGAGGCAGGGGCTGGAGTGGAGGCAGAGAGGGCTGTTATAAACAGAGCAAAGATCGTGTTTGTTGGCTTGACAGTAGTGGGGGAGCTAGGAGAGGGCTGAGTTGTAGCAGCCACAATCGAAGCATCAAGTGTTTGAGAGTGACATAGATCTGGAGGTGGACCAAGAACGCCTTCTCATGTTGGAACCTTTTGAGGGATCTTGTAGGTGCCATTAGAGTGCCCATTAGAGAGACATCTAGAACATGGAACATTTTCATAAAAAATGAAGAAGAGATCTTAGACTCCCCTTCTAGATCTAACAAGATCTGCAGTGGTTTTGGTTTGGAAAGGTCTAGGTAAACCAAGATTCTAGCATGAGTTAATTTTTTGTGAAGTTTTGATGTCATCTAGTCTGATGGGACTACCAACATAGCAAGCAATGGAGAGAAGGATATTGCTATTCCAGCAATGATAAGGAATACACTTGAGCCTGATTCAAATATGGAATAGAGAAGGTAATTTAGAAGAGGCTTGGGTAGGAGACTCGGGTAAAAGAGGCAGTTTCTTGGTTGTCACCGAGATTGGGGATTGGGATAAGAGAGGGTCTCTATCTTCTATGTTCTGAAGAGGAAAAGACCCTTATCCGTCAAAGAGATGAGATGGGGTCTAGATAGGTTCCAATAAGAGTTAATATGTTGTTGAAGCCATTCTTGAGAGGGTCTTCTACCTATGAATCGGCCAATAGCTAAGAAGTTGAAGGAGTCCTTACTGGATTGGATCATCTGGGATGAAATCTTCATGGAAAGGTTCCCATCTTTTTAAGAAGTAGGAGGATAGGAAGAAGGGAGGATGGGTTGAAGGGTTAGAAACATATTTAACCAAGATTTTCTTTGGGATGGAGGAGGTTTGTAGAACTAGCTGGGGTCAATGTTAAAAGCTAGGAGGATTTGTCCCCGTTGTTTTGCAGAGGAATGGGCATGGGATAATGACAGGATGACTACCCATATACCTGAAAATTTCCCCAAAAAAGTCGAAAATAGATAATTCCTGTAGCGCTTTTCGTACAAGAAAGGATGCTTTGAAAGTGACAATGTCACCCTCAAAGCTTGCAATATCATATGGCTAAAGGATATCTCATGGTGCGATATCCTAGGTTTATAGGATATCGCATAATTCTCCTTTTTTGCCCAAACCTAAAGAACATATTCACCACAAATTCAAAATTTTGTTTTATCTTCATCGCTTTTACTTGTTGCGGATTTGTGAGTTAGAGCTCTTGCTATACTATTTTCTATCATCCAGAGTCATCCATTTTAGATATCACAAGAGATGTGTCGGCCATAGACTAGAATGATGTCCTTTTGAGATATCAAAAGGAAGACGGTAAGAAGAAATGGGAGGAAAAACCAACAGAATAATAAAGAAGACAACCTCAATGAAAGGATTTTTATTGCAGTTCTTTTTCTCTATTCATCGAAAAACAACAACCATGTTTTTCCTCTCTTTGATACAAAGAAAGAGGGTGAAGAAAATTTGGATTTGTACGATATGCTAAAGCCATGGGATATGGGATATCGCACAATGCGATATCCTACAGACCTAGGATATCGCACAAATTTAAGGGTAAAACTGTAACTTTTATAGCGTCCTTCTCTGTAGAGCAGCTTTGCGGAAATTATGTAAATTTCTACTGTTTTGGGGCAGTTGTGAGGTATAAGAGCAGCCGTAACGTCAATATCCCAATGGGCATTTGGCAACATTGCATCAAATGAGGAGACATGAAGGACAAGCGAGGAAGCGGGTGGGGGATTCTGAGGTTTTGGTGATGGCAGTGGCGGAAAATCTAGAGTAGAGAAGATTCCACTCAGGAGTCATCCTATAGTTGGTTGACATGTTGCGGATTTAGAATTATTCTTGAAAATCATTGTATTGGAATTTTTTTTTTTTAAAAAAAAATTGTTCCAGTAAAAAAAAAATTGTTTCAACTTTTTATTTATTTTTTTGTTTTCCTAACATGATCTATTTCTTGAAATGATAAATAAAGTGGAAAACTACGGGAAAAATCCCCATAGTATGCCATTAGTAAGTGCACGACCCAATAGGAATTTAGAGACGGGAGGGGCCCTTTGGGCCCCTTTCGTTTGTTTTTTTTTTTTTTTTTTTTTTAGATGTTTATTGGGAGGTCGATATCGACCTTAAATGCGGTTATACAAAAGGCACAAGAAACCCCCTTCTTCCCTCATTGCGTCGTCCTCCTCTTTCCCTTATCTTCTTCCACAGTCCCTGTCAACACCTCTCCTTTTCGTTGGTCCCAGGCAATGGTCCCAAGCATCATTTGGCGCCTACTTTCAGATGACAAAAGCCTACCGCTGCCACTACTTGTAGTTGCGAAAAAAGTGTAGTAGGAGCATGGGCGGCGCTACATGGATCCCAGTGGAGTCAATTGACCCCATTAAGATCTGGAAAAATATTTTAGAAAATTATATTTTTTAATGAATTGAACTTATGGAAAGCTTTTGACCCCACTCACTGCCTAAGTTAATGGGTCATCTGTATATATATATATATATATATATAAAACTAATGGGCCCAGCTTTATTTTTTAATGAAAATTTCCTTTTTTAGACATTCTATTGGTAACCCTTCATTTACCCTAACTTAACCTCTAAATTTGGTATTCTCCTCGTATTAGAAGGAGAAAACCCTAACATTATCGAAAGTAGATGACAAATGTTGATAAAGGGGAAAATAAATTTATTCGATTTGTGGAAGATAAGTCTTTTGTTGGCCCCACTAACTCGAATTCCTAGAGCTGCCACTGAGTAGGGGAAGTTAGGATGTATGTAATTCTCATGACAAACTGCAGTATGAATGAAATAGAGAAATTCAATTGGAATTCCAAACACTCACCATCACGCGATTGAAATGCATCCAGAGTATGTTTAAAAATAAAAGATTAGCCTCATTGAATTAGTTAGACAATAAAAGCGACCAATTTATTTCACTAACAATATACATGGTCTTTATTGATCAGTGGAATGAAATTAAAGTTGTAAGGCAATAGTTTCTGCTATAGAGAAAAATAGTCGATATCGACTGTTATTAATGATCGGTATCAACTATTTTCGTCAGTGGAATAAAATTAAAGTTGAAATGCATTAGTTTTTGCAATAGATAAAAATGGTTGATATCGACTATTTTTAATGGTCGGTATCGACCAATTCTGTCAGTGGAATGAAATTAAAGTTGCAAGGCAGTAGCTTCTTCTATAGATAAAAATGATCGATATCTACTATTCTAAATGATAGGTATCGAGCAATTTCGTCAATGGAATGAAATTAAAGTTGTAAGGCAGTAGCTACTTCTATACATAAAAATGGTCGATGTCAACTATTTTTAATGATCGGTATCGACCAATTTTGTTAGTGTGGAAGGAAATTAAAGTTGTAAGTAAGTGTGGACTATTCTTACAGTAAAATGAACTACTTAAGCAAGGACCATTGAGCAACTGAATACAACAAGATCTAAATTTACATAAAACAAATTTATATCATCATTCACATCTGAAAATTCATTACAGTTGTCCAATACTTACAAAAGTAGCAAAACACCAAAAAAAAAAAAAAAAAAAAGCACTGTTCAAGCCAACATGGAACCCAGTTACATCACCAACCACCCCAAAAAATAACTGCACTGTTCAAGCCTGTATGAAGCCCATTTACATCACCAACCACCCTTAAAAATAACTGCATTGTTCAAACAAACATGGAGCCCATTTACATCACCAACTACCCCAAAAAATAATTGCATTGTTCAAGCTTACATGAAGTTCATTTACATTACTAAACATCCCAAAAAAATAACTGCATTGTTCAAGCCTACATGGAGCCCATTTGCATTACCAACTACCCCAAAAAATAACTGCACTGTTCAAACATACACAGAACCCATTTACATTACTAACCACCCCAAAAATTAATTGCACCGTTCAAGCCTACTAATACAGCATATCACATCACTGAAGGATTACGACAACCTCCGTGGTTATGCCCCCTCTCTTTACAATTGGAGCAGGTAACTACCCTTCGTTGGCAGCCACGATCTTCTGTATGAATTCTTTTTTTTTTTTTTGGACACTTTGGTTGTTTAGTTGTTCGCGGTGGAAGAATTCTTTCTTGTAGTGTGTGTTCCCATTGCTTGCTATCCCGAGTAGCATGAAGAACTTCAATGGACGTTGTACGATAAACGCTTGATAGGTACCAATGCTTGCAAAACACATATGGATCATAATTCCTTACCTTCATTGATGCCAGTGCATGATAGTATGGGATGCCCAAAATCTCCCATTTACGACGAGTACAAATTCTGCATTCAAGATCGACCACATCCATGTACTCCACAGATTGGAACTCTTTGGGCTTCCTCCATTTCTTGGTTCCAGATTTTTTTCCGCATACAAAGTTAAACGAGTAGTTATATTCTCTGACTGAAGATTGTACTATTGATAGAATTCCATTAACTTTGCACGTATCTCCTCAACCTATTTACAATAGGCAGTACCCTTGTGTCCTTTAATAGGCTGTTAGTACACTCCGCTATTTTGCTAGTTAGCATGTCATACCGACGACCTTGTACGTATGCATTTGCCCAACGTTGCCTCCCAATTGCCTCAATGTAGCTGAATGCCTCTTGACTGACTGCATGTATATCTGTCATATATGCCTCATAAACAAAAGGCCTATAGGACTTTGCGGTACACCAGAATTTCATCACGATTGCCCCGTCGCTGAAAGCGGTTTTGATATTTTCAACAATCTGATGGCAACAATAACAGTGCACCGCGGAGGGTATAGTGTTCTGGAGCGTTGGAATAAGACTCTTCTCACGGTCAGAAACAATGGTCAAATTGGGTGGCTCTCCAAGCTCTATGAACAAGTTTACTAGGAACCACTCCCAACTATCACGACGCTCGACTTCTGCGAAGGCAAAGGTGATAGGGAGTAGCTTTTGATTGGCATCGTATATCACAGCTACAAGCAAGACGCTAGGATACTTGCCTTAGAGATGTACACCATCTGCAGCAGTCATCGGTCTCAACAAAGACGTGAAAGACTTTATATAGGGTCCAAATGCCCAAAAAAATCTTTTGAAACAATCATTAGATCTGGTGTCTATGTTTGTTATTGTGCTAGGGTTGATTTTCTACAATTCAATATAGTAGAGAGGTAGAAGCTGGAAGGACTCCTTGTATGATCCTCGCACTATACGCAGAGCCATCTCCTTCGCTATAAGTGCCTTCCTATAGCTAACAGTCGACTCAAATTCCATTTGGTAGTCATTCATTATCTCCTTCGGCTTTAAATCGATGTTTTGCCGGACTCTATCCATGATGAATTCATAAATAAGCGCCGAAGTTGCTTTTCGATGTGCCATGCCCATCATTGGCTTCGAGCATCAATGGTTAGGATTGTACGTTCTAACTTTAAATTGTGGTCTTATCGACAATAGAAGAGTGGATCCGCCAAGGACAATACCGAATTTTGCAGCTAGCCGTCACCTTGGTCGAGTTGGTATTCAGGTGTTTAAGAGTGAAGTTGACATAAATTGTAAACTTGACAAGAGTATTCCGAAACGTCTATCGATCAGGGAACTCACGGCCAACCCACGTTTCCTGAGCCAAGTTATTACCAACCTCTATGTCCACCTCTTCAGGCTCCATTCTGTCCTCAAAATCAACAACTGAAGTTTCATTTGAACAATTTGTAGTGTTAACTAGATTGTCCTCGACACCATTGCTTTCGGCTTTCACATTTAGAATCCGACAAATCTGTCCGATGGCAAGATGTTCATCAAGATGAATATCATCATGATTGTCTGTTCCAACATCAATATCATCACTAACAATATCTTGTCCTACCGCCTGATGTGGACTGCATTCATTACACACAGAAGGTAGATGCGTGTCATTGTCTTTATGGAAATCAACGATAGGTAGCTCTTGAGCGATCGTTGGCTCTATGGCTTGCCTTCCCGTGCAAGTTCTCTTGATGAGGTTTTCACTTTTTCTGCACAGTTGTGAACTTGAACATTCCTTTCATACCTACCAATGCATCAACAAAGCAATAAGCAAGTAGGAAGACATATTTAGTATTTGATAATCTATTAATTTAGTGATACAACCTATGCACATACCTCCATTGTTCTCTTCCTATACATTGCTAGTTCTTCATACCATTGAATACATATAAATGTATTTGATTCCCATCATTCCCCGTTGCTTTGAACATTCTCTTGACATCATTGTCGTCGTCAATGCTTGCCATTGAAAATGCTCGTCCATTGTGATGAAGGTATTTTATGCTTAATCTCTGGATGGATGAGTCTCAATTAGATTCTTCAATTGCTTTGTTAACCAGTAACTCATATGTTATGTCCGTCAGTAAACATCTCATCTTTTGCTTTCCTCCATTGTACACCGGATGGATTGTATCGAATTGGAAGTAACCATCATAGTGGAATTTGATTAACACATCGCTAACTGACATGCTATCATCAAATCAAAAGAACATAATTTAGAGAAATATGAAAAATACATATATTTTGAAAGATAGAGCAAGTGTATGTTTCTAAACCATTAGCCATTGTTAAAATGCCCATGCTGGATATGTTTGATCATAAAATAAGGTTTATAGTCATATTAAAGTAATGTAATGTGCTAATAAAAAAACTATACGAAGTACCACTTATATAAAAGAATGTCATAGAGAAATAGTGACTAACAAAATGCCCTTTTAAAGCCCTAAAATCCAAAACGAAAATGATATTAACCCAGCCCAAAACAAAAATGATATTTACTACACCAAATGATAGTCTTTACGCAAAGCTAGATACATATATGTGTTTACATTGGACAACTAGTATAGTTTCAAAGGGCATTTTTAAGGTTTAGACCTAGTTCTAGGGCTTCTAACAAGTCAGTCACTACTAGAAAATTCACTTTTAGCGACCGCCAAAAGCCGTCGCTAAAAGTTTATTGGCGGTCGCTAAAAGTCTGTAGCGACCGCTTTGCGACCACGCAGACGCCGTCGTGGAAACTTCGTCGCTAAAAGTATTAGCGACCGCCAAGTGGCGGTCGCTAAAAGTCATTTTTTATTCTTTTTTTAATTTTGTTTAATAGTATTAACGACCGCCATGGCGGTCGCTAATAATTGGATTGGCGGCCGCAAATGTTCAAATTTTTTTTTTTTTTATAATTATAAATTTTTTTTAAATAGTATTAGCGACCGCCATGGCGGTCGCTAATACTTGATTGGCGGCCGCAAATGCTAATTAAATTTTTTTTTAATTTAAATTTTTTTTTAATTACTTTTAGCGACCGCCACTGGCGGTCGCTAATAGTAATATTGGCGGCCGCTAATAGTCAGTATATTTTTTTTTTCCATTTTTTTTCAAATTTCTCAATTTTATTCCTGTACCTGAATAGACCATATATGAATAGACCATATACAACTACTACCATCCATTACAAATACCAATAACAACTACTACAATCCATTACAACAACTAATAACAAAAACAAAATCTTATATTAATAATATTCAAAATATTACAAAAGTTTCAACAAATTATATCCATTACAAATCCAGCAATAAAAATAAAAGAAAAAAGAAATCAAATTGTCCGTGCAGGTTGCCGTATGGATACGATGCTCTCAAACCTGAAGAAAAAAGAGAAACAAATATTAATAGTTAATTATAAAAATTGGCAATTTACAGCAAATATATAAAAGAAAATTAAGTATTAAAATTCAAATTTTGAAATTTAAACATACGTTTCAGCTTTACGAACAATCCGAGAGTCGGAATCTCGTTCCGTCAGTTCCTGCAAGTCAGGATTGACTGCGGGCACGTGCCCGTCTAGTTTCACGGGCAACGGAGCCCGTTTGCTCGTTTTGGGCGCTGAGAGGCCGATTTTCTATGTTTTAAGTTAAAGTATATATCGAGTTAAACCTACGTTTCAACTTTACCAGCAATCCGGGAGTCGGAATCTCGTTCCGTCAGTTCCTGCAAGTCAGGAATGATTACGGGCACATGCCCGTCCACTTTCACGGGCAATGGAGCCCGTTTGCTCGTTTTGGACCCCCGAAGGCCGATTTTCTAAGTTTTAAGTTAAAGTATCGAGTTAAACCTACGTTTCAGCTTTACGAGCAATCCGGGAGTCGGAATCTCGTTTCGTCAGTTCTTGCAAGTCAGGAATGACTACGGGCACTTGCCCGTCCAGTTTCACGGGCAACGGAGCCCGTTTGCTCATTTTGGGCGCCGAGAGCCTGATTTTCTATATTTTAAGTTAAAGTATCGAGTTAAACCTACGTTTCAGCTTTACCAGCAATCCGGCAGTCGGAATCTCGTTCCGTCAGTTCCTGTAAGTCAGGAATGACTACGGGCACGTGTCCGTCCAGTTTCACAGGCAACGGAGCCCGTTTTCTCGTTTTGGACTCCTGGAGGCCGATTTTCTAAGTTTTAAGTTAAAGTATCGAGTTAAATCTACGTTTCAGCTTTACAAGCAATCTGGGAGTCGGAATCTCGTTCCGTCAGTTCCTGCAAGTCAGGAATGACTACGGGCACTTGTCCGTCCAGTTTCACGGGCAACGGAGTCCGTTTGCTCGTTTTGGGCGCCAAGAGCCCGATTTTCTATGTTTTAAGTTAAAGTATCGAGTTAAACCTACGTTTCAGCTTTACGAGCAATCCGGGAGTCGGAATCTCGTTCCGTCAGTTCTGGGAGGACAGAGCGCGGGAGTGGAAAATGGGTTTTGGGGATGAAAACGTGAATGGAAAGTGGGTTTTGGGGGGCTTATGTGGGGAGCATCAGCGACCGCTGTTGCGGCCGCCAATGGCGCTTGCTAATGGTACTATTAGCGACCGCCACAGGCGGCTGCCCGCTTCTTCATCCGCCATTAGTGCATTTTCTAGTAGTGAGTATTGAAAAGGAATAAAGCCGATGAAATTATAGGATAGATAATGCAATATAGGAAGGTGTTTATTGTGTGTACCAACCTTTTAATGGAATCCAACCACCACTTTAATTAATTTTTCAGGTGTTTTTTGAGAAGGAAATTTGCCAGAGCACATTTGTAGTCAATGAAAAAGGTTTGACAAAGAATTTCAGACTTGGGGCGATGAATAAAGGGTTTTCGCATAATGGTCGATATCGACCATATCGCTAAACGACAAAAATAAAATAAAAAAAAAAGAATACAGAAAACCAGCCAAAGGACCCCTCCCATCTCTAAACTCCTAGTGGGTCCTCTCCTTACTTATGGGATTTTATAAGTAGTTTTCCCTAAATAACGATAACTAAAAAGACTGAAGAGCGATCAATTCTTCCCACTCAAATCTGCACGTGCGAAACCTAATAGATGATTGATTGTAGGGGGTTGACATCAGCCTATGACGCTTATAGTTCCATATGGCCTTGTACGGACCCTGTACTTACTGTTTGAGGTTAAAAACCGAAAAGCAATGAAAAGTGAAACTTTGAGTGTCATGGGGGCATTGGTGTCTCTTCTATAGTTGTCAATTTGGTTTCGTTCGTCATTTAGGTCTACCATCCACGATAGAAGCATTGGTGTCTCTTCTATAGTTGTTAATTTGGTTTCGTTCGTCGTTAAGGTCTACCCTCCACAATGGAATGTTTCGGTATTTTAGAATTTCACAAAATTTATTGGAATAAAAATTGAAAAATATGTATACATATATATTAAACATAGAAAAGAAAAAAAGAAAATATAAATTATGCATGTTTTTTGATAAGGATATAAAATTGTGCTACAAACCGAAATGGACCGGAATGGGTCAAAATGGACAACTAGAATGGATTGAAATTCAAACTGAAGTCTTTTGACCCTAATTTCGTTTCAGCCGAAGAGCTAAAACGAAAATTCTGGTCATTCCGGCCGAAACAAAATGGAATTGACTACTATGGTCTTTTCTCAATTCCTGGGTTATTAAGTCTTCTCATAAATTGAGTACTGTGGGAATTCAATTTTACTATTTAAGTGAGGTGAAGCATCATTTCATGGGCAATAAAAGAAGAGTCAAATTAAAAAGCAGATTTTACCCCTAAAATCCCTTTAAAGTGATTGAAGACCAAAAAGGCCCTTAAACTTCAATATAGACTATGAAGACCCTCATGCTATATTTTTATTTTTTTGTTGAGTAGCGATATCACTACTTGTGTATAATGTGAACAATGATATTGCTGCTCACATCTTCTTCGCCCGCGTTCGAGGCTGCTGATAGGGTTTAACGCGATTGATTCGCTCCCTGGGCTTTTAATTGTTCATATTCTTTCCCAAAGATGAATCTCTAAGATTCAAGCAAAAGCCCTCATCGAATTTGATAGGAAAAATAAAAAAGGGTAAGATCTTTACACATTTCACCAGCTTCTCATTGAATTCATGATAAGTAACTTGAGAAAGTCTGACCGGATTGAATCAAGTTCTTCACATATCTTTCAAAATATGGATAAGTGTTGATGCTTTCAAAGTCTTTCAAATCTGTCAAAGTTGAAGTCGGTGCATGGTTCAGATTTGCAAAAACCAGAGGGGGTTGGAAAATGATGAATGCTGGTTGGTATGCAGATGGTGTTTGGCAGTAGTGACCAGGTTGCAAGTTGGTCAATCAAGTTTGTTTGGCTGCTTGATTTGCAGTTTTGGAGATGATTTGAGAAAATGAGGTGGGTCAAATACTTGCTTGGTATGTAGATGGTGTTTGGCAGTAGTGACTAGGTCGCAAGTTGGTTAATCAAGTTTGTTTGGTTGCTTGATTTGCCGTTGTGGAGATGATTTGAGAAAATGAGGTGGGTCAAATACTCCGCTGAATGAGTGAAGATCGAAGAAGGTGATGCAGTGAGCATCAATATATACAGGTGAACATCGATATAGTGACTCGGTAAAAAAAAAAAAAAAGAAAAATCAAACCCTTGAAAAAAGGCCTCTGGACTAGGCCGGTGTATTAAAAACTTTGGAGGACCTTTTTGATCTCCACAATCCCAGTAAAACCCTCAATTAAAAAAGTACCATATTAAAAAAAAAAAAAAAACTCTGTTTTTTACCAAAAATAAAGTAAAAATGTTACCTTCCCATGTCACTAAATGACAAAAAAAGCCATCTTTTGTTAAGTCAAAAAGTTACATTATCATTTCACTAAATGACAAAAAAAGCATCATTTTTTGTTTTGAACCCTCTTCTTCTGAAAGAAGAACTAAAAAAAGGGGATTTGACCATACAGGTTATGTAATATTCTGTATTCCTTAAAATGGTGTTGACTAAAAAGTTATCCCAAATATGGAGATCGTACAAAGAGCCTATTTTTTTTTCTTCTAATTTTACCCTTTTTGTGCGATATCGCAAATATTTGCGATATCGTAGAAACTGAACAATCATTATATACACTACTCGTTTTTCCTCCCTTTTTTCCTCCGTTCCCAGCAGAAGATTTGAATAGATCATCACCATTTGATGATCATCAAAATGAAACCACACGCATAAATGGTGATGGAGCACAAACATTTTCTTATGGTGATGGTCTTGAATCAAATTTTCAAGAAGATAGTCACAGTGATCCATTTAACTTGATTGGCTTGAATATAAATATGCATCTTTCTCAACAACCAGAGATAGTTTGGAATATATTTTCAATTTTTTTTTTGTTTGGTTGTATTAGATGAACAAAAGATATGAAATGTCCTTAAAATATTTTTTTATTGTGGCTTTATAACAAATCATACCATGAGTTATTTTGTGGTAATGTAAATAACAAGACAGGTACAGTTGGTCACAACAACTAGGTCTTTATAACAAATCATAATATCAAGAACAAGACATATAAACTTGGTCACAACAACTAGGACTTTTAACGTTTTATTACACAGCCCAAACTAGGAGTTAGACCTCATATGGAGCAAGTAAAATCCATGTTGACACCAAAAATGTCACTATTTCCATTCAACACCAAAAGCTACATGGAGCCACATCCTGCCATAAATAGGAAGGCGCCACTTCAAGCACCAGATCTTGTCAAAATAAAAAAAAAAACTGCAAGATCCTTCAAAGCAGCCAAAAGAGGGGTACACATGAAGTTTCGGGCCATTTCGACGTCATTTGGCCTAACTTCACTCCTCCGACAGCCAGACAGGAGCTCCCGGCAGCGACAGTGTCGAAGACTTCAAAACTTCAATCAGAGCCTACGGATGGTCTCAGAATACCTCCAAAAGGCTCCATGCCAAATTTCAGGTCATTCCGACAACGTTTGACCCGACCTCGACGCTCCGAAGCAAAATCAGGCCTGCTGGCGGCGGAGCACCCCGGAATCATGGCATCTAAATTGGAGCTAATGGATCATCTCAAAATGACTCCAATAGGTCCCCTGTCAAGTTTTAGGTTAAACGGACATCGTTTGGCCTAGTTTCAAAGCTCCGCATTTTCCTCGAGGTGAAATCAAGGCAAGCATTTGCGGGACCCCAAAGGCTTCAAAACTCAAATCAAAGCCCATGAATGGTCTTACTTACTACTCAGGAGGCTCCCTGTCAAATTTCAGGTCAATCGGACATCGGTTGACCACGGGTCAAAGCTCGGCATCTCTCATGGCGAAATTAAGGCAAGCATTTGCGGGACCCCGAACGGCTTCAAAACTCGAACCAAAGCCTATGGTTCGTCCTATCTACTGTTCAAGAAGCTCCACGTCAAATTTTAGGTCATTCCGACATCGTTTGGCCTAGTTTCAATGCTTGACAAAAAATCGGCAATACCGCACAACAAAGTCTTCGGCTTTCCAGAAAAATAGGAAACTTTGTGCTCCGATTTGCGTGGCTTCTCGTCGGGTTTTCTTCAAGAGAATCAGGCCAATAAATGAGGGGAAATGTTAGGAAAAATACAGAAGAAAAAAAAATGAAAAAAAATCGAAAAACGGCGAAGAAAATGCGACCGAACGGCGGCCGAAAAATGGGCCCAAGGCCCATGGTCGCCCGCGACCATGGAGTTCCGGCGACCCAAAAGTCGCCGGAAAACCCCTTTTTTGGGTCATTTTCGCGTTTCGAGTTGATTGGCCTCTGTGATTTTTCCAAAATCTGATTTTTCGTGCATGAAATCCGTCGATCTTCGTCCACATCACGGATTCGCCGCCGAAATCATTGGATGATCATTAGATGCCTCGAAATCGCCAACCGACCGACAAAGAAAGCACACTTTCTGCCGGCCCGATCGTGAAATCGACAGGACAGATGTTGCCGGCACGTTGACATTAATCAATGTCTGAAATTACATCGCCATCCGACATCAAACAACATGTGGATCCACCGGCGATCATCGCAAGAAGAATTCCAAAAGACGCGGCGCGGCCCGCGACTCTTCAAGCTACTTAGCGACCAATTAATGAGGTTAAATGACCCATTTTATGACAAGTTAATGCGGTCATTAACTCATTATTTCGGACGGCCCAATCAAAAGCAAGCAAATGGGAGTTACAAGTCAAAGGATTTATGGCATTAAAGCCATGAAACTCCTCCCATGATGGGGATTAAATACAATTAAAAGCTCATTATTCTCCATCGGCCAATCAGATTCAAGGAAAAAGGAGTTACAAAACAAATAATTTAAAACTTGTAACTCCTCCCATTATGAGCATTAATGCATTCAATGCTCATAAACCCTCCTAAATCGCTACCAAAGGCCAATAAATAGGAGGGCATTCCAAAGGGAAAAAGCGGAGAAAAACTCCAGAGAAATCGCCAGAGAAATTCACTCGAAGTCCAGAGAATTGCCCGAAAAATCCAGAACTCCTGCAACTCTGCTGCAAGACCACCAAAAGGTGATTGAAGCACCCTTGGGGGGCCACCCCCCCAATGACCTCCCTTCTTCTACCAACATGGCTAAAACGTGGCTTTTCAGCCCGTTTACTTAGCTTTTTATCGGATATAAGACCTTCTCTTGGTCTTTGTCCTTTAAAAATCTGAGGTTAAAAAGCCAAGCCAAGAATCCAAGAATCATGTTCTCATCTGCATGGACGACAGCGGAGCCCATACATGGCTCGCGACCGTCGATCTGAACGTGTCCCCACAATCGAATGAGAAGTTAGATCATTTTTCTTGCTTTTCCTTTTGTACTTTGTATTTCTTTTTAAGAGACAAAAAAATTACAATTCTTGTCTTTCATAATGGATAAGATTTGTAAATCGCCTTTTACGGCAAAATCGCCTTTTACGGCAAAATCGCCTTTCACGGTATATAAAAAAAAACCTGTCTCTTTTCTTAAAATATGTGTGCAATGGGAAACTAGAAAAAGTTTTATTTCCCCTTTTTACTTGTGAAGGTGGATCTTTGGATCACCGTTTCTAAATTCCAAGTAGAAAAGTGAAATTGGCATACCCGTACAAAAAGAAAGAAAGATGTTGATATCCTTTACCTTTTTTTCTCCTCTCCTCCGCCGTACCCCGAAAGACCCGGGGCGGAGGCAGCGGGAGAGAGGGAAGAATCGGGTCCATCAATCCACAGGAAAAATGGGACTATAATTCAGTCCATTATGTGCGATATCGCATAGTCGCTCGGCCACTTACAAAAATACTGAAGTTCTAGAATGCTTCACTCTTTTAATTTTGTGACTACAATTGGGACTGTAATTGATTTTTTAAACAGCCCAGACCTTCTCTTGCGAAGTAGGAAGAATGCAGTTAGACCTCATATGGAGCAAGTAAAATCCACAACAAAAATGGGACTGTAATTTAGTGTATTTTGTGCGATATCGCACAGTCACTTGGCCACTTACAGAAACGCTGAAGTTCCAGAATGCTTCACTCTTTCAATTTTATTACTACAATTGGGACTGTAATCGATTTTTTAAGCAGCTCAAACCTTCTCTTACGAAGTAGGAAGCATGCAGTTAGACCTCATATGGAACAAGTAACATCCATAGTAAAAATGGGACCGTAATTTAGTACATTTTGTACGATATCGCACAATCACTTAGCTACTTACAGAAACACTGAAGTTAGAGAATGCCTCACTTTAATTTTATGACACTAAAGTTAGAGAATGCCTCACTTTAATTTTATGACTACAGTTGGGACTGTAATCCATTTTTTAAGCAGCCCAAAGCTTCCCTTATGAAGTAGGAAGCATGCAGTTAGATCTCATTTGGAGCAAGTAAAATCCAAAGCAAGCATGAGAGGCTAATCCAAAGCAAACTGTAAAAGGGTGAAAGAGGCTTTGAATGAGTTTTTGCAAGGGTATGTTTTGCTTTTACCTTATAGGGACAAAACTGGAAAAAAAGATGAGGCCCCACTGTACAATACACATATTTGGTATAACCTTTTAGTCAATACCATTTTAAGAAATACAGGGTATTTTATAACCTGTACGGTCAAATCCCCTAAAAAAATCCCTCTTCATAGCAAAATCACAAACCTCATTCAATATGAAAATCTACAAATGAGTTTCCCTTCAAATAAAAAAACTTGCGAATTTGGCATGACATTTTGCCACAAAGAAGCTTCCTACGAATTTTTTATCCATAAGGACAAGCAGAATAATTGCAGATACACAAGATTCAAAGATACTATTGTATAATATAGTTAAAAAACATTATAATAAGCAACCGTGAGACAACCTCTGATCCCTTGCACAAGAGCAATAATAGGATGATTCAATGTTGCAGACACATGCATGCATGGATAATGATCTAGACCACCATCTTATGGGCCCTGCAACAACTGGCGACTATATAAATACATACAGTTGGAGAATTCTATCGATACGGCGACTAGCATCCAATGGATGACCAGAATTTGAATGGCTAATAGTTTATCATCAATTCAGAAAATCAGGAGGTTGAATTGCCACTGTGATTTGTGTACGGTTTCATCCATGGAGAACTCATTTTGAACAGCAATCCAGATCTTATTGAACATGCAAGCATCGAAGCCCATGCATGAAAGAAAAATGGCCCCTTGACCACAAACAGCAGAACCACCACTTTACGTGCATGCAGAATTTTTATGCCGATATGTGGATGTATAAAAGACATTTGACATTTCCCATGTACATTTTTGGTCACCTCAGTCCTCGGCCTCTTAACAAGGAAATGCACTCTTCAAATAAATGAAAAATCATATTGAATGATCCTGCAATCTCTTCTCAGCAGCTAATCCAGCAGCAACAGAAGGAGGTAAATGCCTGAGACTTCCCATTTTCTCATCACCATTTTCAGGTGGCCCACCAGATATCATAAGAGAAAAGAGGGACTCAACATCTTTGAGTGACAGAGCTAGCTGATCTTGGTTCTTGGTGTTTCCACTGATGGTCATATTGGTAGCCCTGCTTCTGTTCAATTTGTAGATGCTTTCTTCGACAGTGTCCTTCACCTGTCGCCATTAAAAGATAAATGGAAACTGTTATGACTTACAAGGAAAGAAACCCATGCATGAATTGGGTGAAAGCATTTAACCGTGCCACACCATGTTGTTGACACACAACCACCAGTTTGACCGGGTTCATAATGGGTTAAATTGTGGTTTCTAAAATTGATCGAAGTTCCAACCATCTTTCTGAATTATTGACCCACCAACTGAATTTGTAAACCGAGCTCAAGACAACTTGATTCCAAAACTTAAAAGACTTTAACTACAAGCTGAAACAAGTTTTTTTAAAACAAGCAATGGGATTTGGATGAGTACGCAATCTTAGGAAAGACGAAAGGGAGAAAAAGAAAATCAGATTTCTTATTGCCTCATCAATGATTCAGCTACCCACTTGGTGATGTAAGCCAGGCATCTACTAGACCTGCCTTTCAGTAATCATACTCATGCATCTGGTGGGGCTCAATATCTATAATCTACCTAATGATGTAAAATGTCCAATTTGTGGTTTGTAAGGGGCAAATGCAGCCAATGATAATCACTATAGACATTTAGTGAACAAATCAGACAATTACCATCATTAGTTGGGAAACTCTTCTGCATGTTTTCCTTTTAGAAAAGAGTATCACATATGCTGAAAAGGATTGAGGTTAAATAACAAGAGGAACATTGTAATTTTGAGTGTCCCAAATCCTAACTTCTCCAGTGAATGTCAGATTGTATGCATTTTATACATTATTGATGGGATCGACGCTAAAAAATGAAGAAACCTGAATGCATTCCACATAAATGCAGACAGAAATTATCTAACATTTGCATGAACCAGCACCAATTTCGGGATTATCCAAATGGACCCCAAGTTCTATAGCTTCTACAATGATGCATGGGGAAATGGGTTATACGTACAATGAATCGATGAACAAATGTTGTCTTTTTCTGTCCAATTCGATGCACCCTATTTACTGCCTGAGCTTCTGCTGCGGGATTTAGCAGTGGCTCTATAAGAACTACATGCTGTGCTTCTAGTATATTAAGTCCATTGGCACCATGTTGAATTAACAGCAATAACACTTGAATGGATCTCTCCTCATGTTGCCTCTCTTGCATCTTTCCCTTTCCTCCTGCACCACTTCGCTGTCCTTTGAATTGCATTATAGCAGCATTTGATTTCCTGCAATGAAAAAATTTTCCTATCTTGTGAGCATTGAGCAGAATATCAAAATAAGTTCTAGTATAATTGTAAGACCCCGGTCCCTGATTACTGCACCTAACACTAATTAATTGTGTTTATTAATTTCTAAGTGTATTTAGATATTAATTATACAAGTTTAGGCGTTAGAATAGTGTTCGAGGAGTTTCGGGAAGTTCTGAGAGCCTTCGGACCCAATTCGGTACCTCAGAGAACTCAGTTCAGAATTTTGGGAAAAGCCAAGGGTATTTTGGAAATTTCAGAAAATTGTTGAATTTAGACTTGTTAGATAGCATTTGATAGGTTTTACATGTTAGAGATGACAGCATTTTAGTTTAGTGGACATTTGACCAAGTCTCGTGTTTCCGAGACATAGTTGTCATGGAACAGTGAGTTTTCGCTTGGAGACTTGAAATGAGTCATTCTTGGGCTTGTTGGAAAGAGCACAAAATTTCGACAAACTTTCGTTCTTCGAGTTTACTCTTTTGAGACCTAGAAGACCCAATTCCGGAGGAAAATCAGTTTGTTAAGTGACAGGAAACAGACGTCATTTTTGGAATTGTTCTTTTATATAAACCGCCGAGACCCATGATTCCCTTCCTTCTTCCTAATCCAGTGACACAGCAGCCCCTTTTCTTTTTCATTCACTCCCTTCTCTCTTCCATTTCTCTCCAAACTCGACGCCGTTTCGAATTTGGACTCCACCATCACATCACCCACACCAAGTTCTCTCCCAGGCCACTTGGCAGTTGGCTTGACAGGCCAACAACCGAGTAGTATACACTAGGCTGTTGGCCTGTCGGGCCAAATAGGTGAGAGAAGAAATCCAGTCCAAACAGCAGAAAGAACAAATCAAGCAGCCGATCGAACAAATCCTGTCAAAGTCCGAGAGAAACAAATCATACAGCCCACTGGGTAAACCAAACAGATGACTGCATTGAAGCCCAATGCCTGATTGATCACTATTTACCCCTTCTGACTTGCTTCTTCTTCCTCATTTCTTGCCGACCTATGGGACCCTTTTAAGGAGTTTGTGGGCCATTGTTTGCGTCCTCTAATTGGCCAATTAGTGGAATCAAGACTCCAATTTTTCTTAGCAAACCATCGTCATTAAGTAATGAATTTGACCTGCCAAGAAAAAGAAGTAATGAATTTGACCCAGAACTTGGACTCACCTCACACTTATTTGAGCCGACATTCACCCCCAGGACTTTTCCGGAGACTAGTTTAGCACATGACCATGTCATGGATATGCGGACTTAGGATTTGAACTGTCAATTACCGTTTGAGCACCAAGGAGATCCATAAACCCAGACAATTGAACCGTAAGGATACATAGAGTTGAACGGAAGTGAGCTAGCTTGCCAATGGCAATCCAGGACCTACGTATGCAATTTGTAATGGTTCCTTGGATGTTAGCTAGCTGGGCACCGATCTTAACTCCTTGTACTTGCTTAACTCGTGTGCATTGCGCAGGAACAATTATCCTTGTATAATTGCACCGTTTTACTGTTCCTTTGACTTGGCCTTAGATAACTGTTTGAGCTACAGGAGTCAATCCATAGGACTCAGCAAGCATTTAATTGCCTCGCTTTCTCCCTGGACCGACAAGATCCATGGTTGTGGTGTATTTGGTTGGTATGCGCGCTTTTGTTGCACTACCCATCCGAGTCACCCATATCCGCCCTGGACTGACAACATCTATTCTTGGAAATAAATCTAATTAAAATAATCTCTAAAACAAAAGAAGATAAAGCCTTCTAATTAATCTCATATGTAACCCTAAAATTCAGAAACAACTAAAATAAAAACTCTTGCACGATTTGAAAGTCTTCTTTTATGGGCTTGGGCCCAATGGGCTGGCCAGTCATGGATCTGGCCTGCATCAAAGATTCAAGACACCAATCTGGGCCTGTTTCCAATTGTAATGGACTGTTTCTGTATTTTTTTCTAGACCACCATTTTTTTTTTTTTGATAAATTTCAAGTGGATTTCATGAAGAAGAAGAAAAGAAGGCACATACATTGGCCATTGCTACGCTACACCCGAAACACAACAACGTAGCAGGAAACCTATACAAGAGAACACAAGAAACCCAAGGGAGACTTAAATATACTACAACCAAAATACAGGAAAAAAAAGGAGTTACAAGAAAGGACCCCTGAAATTTGTATTGTGGCATTGTAAGAGTATCTTTCATTAAAATCGAATTAAGAAATTGAGTGAGCAAAAACATTCGGTCTGAGTCAAGAGGTAGGCCATGATTGACCAAGAGATCTGCCCGGTTCTCTTCATGCTTGATATGCAAGATGAGCCAAGAAGTGCCTTCAAGATGAATAGAAATCATCTCAAGTCTGTTTATTGTATCCTTCAATCAGTTCAATGCCTTCATGGAAAAGTTGATTGAGGTCTCCTTTATTCTTAGCCTCACCTCTGCACCTTCGTGCTTATGCTGATGTCGATTGGGCCGGCTGTCCAAACAATGCTCCACTGGGTGTAGTATGTTCTTAAGGACATCTCACATTGCTTGGAAAATCCTCTACTGAAGCCGAATATATGTTTTGTCTTCTAGTTCAAGTGAAGTCATCTAGCTTCGCTGTCTTCTTCGAGAATCTAGGGTTTTCATTCTGGGACCTACATCACTGTTTGTAAACGACACAAGTATCCTGATTTTTTTTCCAATTTGTGTTTCATAAGCGCACCAAACACATTGAAGTGAATATCACTTCATATATGAACATGTCTTGTCCAAGACATTACATCTTCCGTCTGTATTCTCTTAACATCAGTAGGCTGACCTTTTCACCAAAATGATGACCAAAGCACACCGTGATTTTCTTACTACCAAATTGATGTCCATTCAACTCCGTATCAATTTAAGGGGAGTGTAAAGATATTAAACAGGCCCAAGGCCCATGATCCAGTCCAGTCCAGCATGTTATCCTACGTGGTTTGATTGGGCCAAAGATTAATACAGCTGCACATATTATCTTAATTAGATTGGTTTCCTAACTTAGAATAGCAATTGATGTAATTAGATTAATTTCCTTAGAGCCATGATTAAGGCATGTAATACTCTATATTGAGGCTCGATCTCCAAAGGAAGATGATCAATGATAATACAATCTCAAAGCATTATATTATTTAACGTTTCATTCGTGAGTTTGTCATGGTATCAGAGCAAGGTTCAAGGCAGTCTTGATCTTAGACATCTTCCAAAGCATTAAGGGAATAGGGATAGAGAGTATAAGTCTCTCTCGTGCAGCAAATAGATTCAGGATCAATTTTCAAGAAATTTCTAGTGACACAGTTGCCAACGACATCTTCTTGCTGCGTCAGCAACATCCTGTTGGTGGCCCACCCCAGATCAATCAGATCAACTTCCGAAATCATCCCTTCATGGTCGCCTGGCATTTCTAAGTATATTGGTGATTTTTCCAGAATTTTTCAGCGACTCTAGATTGGTGTTTTACTCATTCTCAAGATTTTCCAGAAATTTACATTGTTTTCATCAAGACCGTCCAAAATCTTGGATATTCAGTAGAATCTGATCAAACTTGTTTCAATAGAAGCCAGAATAGAGGGCTTCTCGAGATTTGTCCTGTGATCTTTGGCCAGCACCTTCAGTGGGGCCCACATAGTGGATCTTCGGCCACTAACAGGGTCGTTTGGGGCTATTTTTTGCCAAATTAGTGTGTTGTGTTGTCTGTTTCTTCCTGCTTGGTTGGATTGGGTTTTCTCCACACAGGAAAGACATCCTACATATTTTCTTTTGTCTCTAGCTAGTTTATATCACTGTTCAATCGATTCGTTACCAATTTCGGTTTGAGATGGAAAAATCTGAAGTTACCTTGATCTAATTCACGGGAACAAATTACCCCGCTTGGTCTTTCCAGTTTCAAATCTACCTTGAAGTTAAGGAATTGTGGGGCTATATTTCTGGATCTGACCCTAAACCCATTGAAGATGAGAAGAAGATATCCTCTTGGCATACTAAAGATGCCAAAATCAAACCATGGATCCTTGGATCCGTCAAGCCACAGCTGATAGTGAACCTCAAACCTTACCCAATAAAGACATGTGGGGGTATTTGAAGAAAGTGTACCATCAAGATAACTCAGCATGTCAATTTCATCTTGAATGTGCGATTGCCGAATATGCACAAGGGACCTTGTCGATACAAAACTACTATTCGGGATTCTGAACTTTATGGTCAGAATACAATAGTATTAAATATGCAGATGTGGCTGCTGATGTTTTGACTGTAATTCACGATCTTTAGGCCTCTAGTCAGAGGGATCAATTTTTTATGAAATGACGGAATGAATATGAAAGTGTCTGATCTGCCCTGATGAATCGGACGCCATTACCTTCCTTGGATGTATGGTTGAATGAACTCCTCCGCGAAGAACAACGCATTGCGACCTCGGCCCATATGGCTCAACAAAAGACCGAGACCTATTCAGTCGCATTCTCGACAAATAAGGCTTCTCAGCCTCCGCCTCGAGACTGAGCAAAACACAATGTTACAATTGTCAAAAATTCAGGCACATTGCTACTCAATGTAAACAGAAGATCTGCAGTTACTGTAAAAAGTCGGGACATATCATCTCTGAATGTTGCCATCACCCACAATGTCTATCATAAAAAATTTGGACACATTGAAAAATGTTTATCTTTGTCCCAATTTAACTTCATGTAATATCCTGTGTTACCTGGGCCCAGGATTAGTCTGGCCCAGGTAGTATCTTAGTTGTTTCCTTACCATGGAAATTAGAAGCATTACTAATTATGGAATTGGAAAGAGTCTCACGTTTTTGGGGCTGGAGTAGTATAACAACTCTAATAGAGGGAACAAGAGAAGGATTAGAATTATGAAGTTTATACACCCCATCCTTATATATATACATAAGCAAACCAACGACCACTATTATGGTGTTTTATTTTGAAAGAATTCTAAGAGAGAGACCGTGGGCTGCAATTTAGGAGAAGGAGAGGAAGGCTGATTGATGTCCTACTCGTGTCCACATATTGCAAAGGTGACTATCGTTTATAACAGGTGAGTGGATCTTCCTAATTAACTGATTGATTAATCAAGATGATTTGTAATGGGATGTGATTTGAATATTCTGTATTGTTAGGAATACAATGATTTTTTTGTATTCATCAAGTAGACATAAAAGATTTATTTTGGGTCAAGGAATCATGTTCAAATGGTGATTAGAATGATACTGTCAATATGGGGTGCAAATCTTTGAGCATCTGTCAAACAGGCACAAAATCAGCAAAATCAGAGACTTATCGTCAGTAGGTTATATTGATATTGAAGGGTTGTGGGACCCCATGGCCCACTAGATGGGGAATCTGGACCATGGATCTGGTAGGGTATTGCTGGTCGACCAAGGAGGACCTGGACCCATGTAGGGTGGACCCTGTTTGGGCCCCCATCTACTTGATTTTTGGTAGCAGAGACGTCATGTTGAGAAACAGAGCAATTTGGTCGACAGAGATACTGGAACCCACTATTTGGCCCGATCAAAGATCAGGACCCCACATCTTGTAGGGGACCCATGGTCGACCTTAGGTAACTAGGGCATCTTGGGTTTGGACCAGTAGGTCCCACTGTCCAACAGATTCAAAGAAATCCTAGGCGTGATTATAATGAAAACAGAGCAACTGTCGACATCTATGGTGGGACCCACTACCTAAATCAATTAGAGATTGGGACCCCACGTTTTGAAGAGGGCCCAGGGACGGTCTGAATGGTGGTGGTCTCATGTGGCCAGGGCTCCATCTGACCAGTTACCCAGAGACTTCAATTTTGTTAGCCATAAGGGTTACTGTTTGCGTTTTTGAGTTTGAGGGTCCCAATAAAGATGTCTGATGGCCAATCTAATCCATTAAGAATAAAGCCTATCCGTGGACAACCTTAGACATTAGGTCTGATCTTGGTTTGGTCCAGCGGGACCCACTGGATTTTATATCAAGGGGGCCAGACATATATTGATGGTTTATTTTATATACTGATTGTATATATTATGTTGTGTATATAAAAATGAGTTCTGAGATGGGTTTAGTAATTGAGAAAGACTTGGATTTTTGTTCTAGAAATATTAAATAACTTTCTTTGAAGTGAGGTTTTGTGAATTACGATTTAACTATGATTAGTAATGATTAACTGTGATTAATTCTTTAAATTGAGAGTAATTAATGTTATGTTTATAATATAGTGTGGGCCACCCCTATACTACTCAATACTAATTATGTTAAGAAGTGGGGCAAAAATCAGTGAGATGTGCATGAGTTGGGCCCACGCTGTTGTATGTGTGTTCAATTATATTATTTAATATTCATATTCTGGTTGTTATGTGATATTATGTGCTGGGTCCCAGACGTAAGTGGGATGTTGGACTTTGTGTCCGGGCAGTTTTAGCGGTTGGTCCTTAGTGGATGTGAGAGGCCATTGAGCTGGCTGGTCCTTTGTGGACGTGTCTGATGAGACAGGGTCATGGTGACCGGTATACATGTATACGATGGGCCTTTGAGGCCTGGTAATGTGCATGGGCACGAATTTGCATATGGTTGTATTTTTAATGATATTTGATTATTGATTCAGATTTGTTGATTATGTGATGTTATGTTTTATATGACTTGTGTAATTAGGAAAATTCATTCACCAGTAATACTGATGTTGTGTTGCCCCTTCAGGTAATCAAATTGCAGGTGGGCAAGAGCGGATTGACGATCAACACGTAGATTTCGGCATACGTGGCTGAAAAGAGAGAACGAGAAAAACATAAATGGATGATGGAATCATTAGAACTTGTTTAGGAAAATTATCTAATGTTTCAAGCATAGTATGGATTGAGTTATATATATAAAGTTTGAAATCTCAGAAATTTTAATGATATTTATAATTGAAATTATTTTTGAATTAAATGCCTAATACCTTGTGAATATTATTTGATTTATGCATGGTGAATATTGCTATATGATCATGATTCGGATATCCGATAGGGCCCCGGAATTTGGGTCGTGACACTTCAAACCTATTGTCAGTCGAGCAACTGGTTGAAAATAATTGTAACATATCTTTTTCTTCTTCTGGTTGTGTTGTGCAGGATCAAATGTCCGGGAAGGAGATCGCAAGGGGGCCTAAGTGTGGACACTTGTTTCCGCTGGATTTTTCTAAATTTTCTAGGAATAGATTTAACAATGATGTCTTTTGCTTTTTTATTAGAGATAACTGCCAATTGTGGCATAATAGACTCGGACACCCTAATTCCAAGGCTTTGTCCCTAATGTTAAATTCTGGTTTATTAAATAAATCTATTAGCTTTTCTTCTTGTGTGCCTTTTGATTGTGCTACTTGTAAAATGGGAAAGAGCAAAACTCTTCCTTTTCCTATTTCCACTTCACACAACACTTAGTGTTTTGATTTAGTTCATAGCGATGTATAGGGAATTGCTCCAGCTCTTTCTCATGCTCACTATAAATACTTTGTGACTTTTATTGATGATTTCAATCAGTTCACATGGATTTACTTTTTGCATTCCAAATATGATGTTTTCAATATTTTTAAAAACTTTTAACCTTATGTTGAGAATCAATTTTCCACATGCATCAAAATCTTGCGATCTGATTTGGGCGGGGAATGTGTCCTTAAATTTTCAACAGTTTTTGCAAAACAAAGGCATTATTTCTCAAAGAACTTGTCCTTATACTCCTCAGCAGAATGGAGTCACTGAAAGGAAAAATAGACATCTCCTTGATGTCACTCATTCCCTTCTTGAATCATCTGTTCCTACCCGGTTTTGGGTTGAGGCACTAGCTACGGCAGCTCATCTTATAAATCATATGCCATCAACCTTTATTGAAAATCAGAGCCCATATTACCGATTGTACAAGACATCTCCATCCTATGATGATCTTTACGTTTGTGGCTCAGTTTGCTTTCTGCACTTGCCTCCTTCTGAGAGAACCAAACTCACCGCACAATCAGCTCAGTGCGTGTTTTTAGGTTATGCGCCCTTCCAGAAAGGGTTCCTTTGCTATGATCCTCACATTCGTCGCTTACGTACCTTTAGGAATGTCGTTTTCTATTTTTATTTTGAACAGTATTTTTTTTCAAAAACACCTTGATCCTCCTGACTCCTCTTTGGTGTCTTTACTTGGTTTTTCTTACAACACGTCAGTTGTTCGTTTTAATCCTAACTTTGTGTATCACAGACGGAACAGAGAAACGCTTACCAGGGATCCCCCTTGTGATCTTCCTCCAGCATCCAGTCCACCTTCGGCTATTGGTCCCTTTGTACATCCCTCATTGCGTCGCACCACTCGCATTTTGGTACCACGAGATCGCTATGGGTTCTCACATACTTCCTTAATGGCCACTTTGTCTTCCTCTTCCATCCCCCAATCCTATTCTCAGGCTGTGCAGCACCAATGCTGGAACAAGGCTATGCAAGATGAATTGGATGCTTTAGAGCAAAATCATACGTGGGATATTGTCCCGTCTCTTGTGGCTGTCAAACCTATTGGCTATAAGTGGATTTTTTCTCTCAAGTTAAAATCAGATGGCACTTTAGATCGCTATAAGGTGCGCCTTGTCGCTCTTGGAAATTAGTAGGAATATGGCATTGATTATGGTGAAACTTTTTCTCCCGTCGCCAAGATGACCACCATACGCACACTCAATGATAATAAAAGTGCAATTTGGATTACTGAAAATCCAATTTTTCATGAACTCACTAAACACATCGAGGTTGATTGTCAGTTCATACATGATGAGTTTAAACGTGATGTCATTAGCCTTCCGCATGTCTCCACTGAGCTTCAAATTGCTGATATTCTCACTAAAGGTCTTCCACAACTGCGCCATCAATTCTTGGTTGGCAATTGATGCTTGTTGATCCAGTCCATTCCAACATGTTATCCTACGTGGTTTAATTGGGTCAAAGATTAACACAGTTGTACATATTATCTTAATTAGATTGGTTTCCTAACTTATAATAGCAATTGATGTAATTAGATTGGTCTCCTAACTTAGAGCCTTGATTAAGGCATGTAATACTCTATATATTGAGGCTCGATCTCCAAAGGAAGACACTCAATGATAATACAATCTCAAAGCATTATATTATTTCAAGTTTCATTCGTGAGTTTGTCAAAAGACAGTGGGATCCATGTATAATAGGACTACCCACATGTGCAATACGTGTGCAATTTTATGGGAAAGGTCAAATTAATCCTGGCTGAATTCAGATTGTTGTAATTCTTGCAATTTGCTGATTTCTTGTAAATTAGATTGATTAGATTTTTTGTAATATTCTAAGCCCCTAATTTGGGCATGATCATTGAGTGATTGGGATTCTTGAATGGTTTGTCTTTAATATATTTTTTGGAGATCCAGTCCACCCATAGAGATTTTCCCTTGTTAACGATGTACCAGGTTTGTCTTTGAATGGCTGCCGTTGCAATTTGACTGACAGTTCTGAGCCCCAAACCTTATCTGTCAAGAGGTTGGCAAATCCTATCTCAGGCAATAGTGTGCATCCTTTTATTAGCATCAAAAGATCCCCAAAAAGAAGTTTCTGATGTGCCTTTTCAGAATTTGAATGCAGGCCTTTGGGAGAAGAAAACTTTTAGCCCAATGGATATGCATGGTAGAGAGGGTCAAGTTGACCAGCTCTACTTTGGCTGCATGGGACAGATTTATGTAGAGACATAAACAGGTCAACTGACCTAACCTGAAAAGCCCATAACCATAAGCCCATATCCAAACATATCTCACGTGTTGAATCTTAGTGGGATTTTTGTAGATTGGTCAAATATCCCTTTCTTGGAAGGTTGTGTAGGCATTTCTATATTTGCTTGTAATCATAGCCTAATCATAGGATGTAAAGATATCATCATCATTGTAAATTGATACCAGTGAAGTGTGTATAAACACAAGTCGATTCCCATCTTTGGGTACGACAGACATTTAAGATGGTATCAGAGCCAAGTTCTGAATATCACTGAACACGAATCTATCACTGTCGTGCTATAGCAGAGACCACAGTCTCTGTTTCTTTCCCTCCATTGGATCAAGGCATCAGATCTCATCTCAACATCAGATTGGACTTCATCTCAGGCATTAGATTCAAGGATCTGAACAAAGAGAACATTTCTGGTCTCTCTCCATGCAGCTATCTATTGATCTGACCGTCTGATCAAGAACTGGGGCCCACCTCGGATTGTGCAACTGTCACAAATTCTGCACCAAGTTGGTCGCCTATTTACTCTGGGATTTCTTCATATTTTCCTGGAATTTTATCATCTCAAAAGGTCAGTGTTTTACCTACTTTTTGGGTTCGATAGTTTTCACAGAAAGTTTTAAAGTTGTTACATCATATTCACATCCAACCGTTGAAACTGAGAAATTCCTTCTCCAGAAGCTGCGAAAATAGGTTATTAATCTAATCTGAAGGCTGATTGAAACAGAAATTAACACACAGCAAGAAATTCCCATTCCTGCTCCAATTTTTTGGACGCCCAGCAGCCTATTTTTCTGCATATTCTAGTTTCTGCGAGAAATCTGATTTCTTTTCTGTTTAGACATCAATCACTCTCGGGGAAATTCGTCTATCTGTTTCAAATGGACAAGATTGACATCATTCCAGTGAAATTTTAATGGAACTAACTACCTATCCTGGTCCTTCCATCTCAAAAATTTTGTTGAAGGACAAGGTATGTTAGGATATCTGGATAGGACAACTCCTAAACCCATTGTAGACACCACTGCCACATCTACCATACCTGCTGTAGATGACAAAACCATTGCTACTTGGAACCTATGCAATGCCAAAGTGATAACATGGATCCTCAACTCAGTAGATCCCTCCTTTTCAATGGCACTTCAAGCCTTTACTACGGCTTCTGACATGTGGAACCACATGAAGAAAATTTATCATCAGCAAAACAAGGCCCGAAGATTTCACCTTGATACAGAGTTAGCAAGATATTGCCAGAATGATAAATCTGTCCAGGAATACTACAATGGTTTTCTAGCCCTATGGACTGAGAGCGATCAAATGCTCTTTCAATCTGTTTCGGCAGCTTTTCTTCCTGATGCCCTCAAATTACAGGAAGAACAACATGTTAGTCAATTCCTTATGAACCTTCGATCGGAATTTGAACCTGTGCGAGTTGCTCTTATGAAAAGAGAGATCTCTCCTGATCTAGATATGTGCATCCAAGAGGTTTTCCTGGAAGAAACTCGCATGTTATCTACTCATTCCCTTAATGCGGAACCAAAGGCACTTCTAACACAACCAACTCCATCATCAGCCGATGAGACAACCATGTTCACTACTTGTGGACAAAAACCAGAGTGTTATGAGTGTAAGAAGTATGGTCATGTGGCTCGAGACTGCCGGAGAAAATTATTTTGCAACTATTGCAAGCGATATGGTCATGTTATTTCCAATTGTACACGAAGGCCTAATAAGAAACCAGATCAATCTACAAAGCGTGGCCCAACTGCTGTTCAGGTTCAACAAAGCACCAGCTTGACTTACCATCCTCAGATACAGGGTCAGTCACTCTGACCACTGCCCAGATCCGTGAGATGATAAATTCTTCTGTGGCCTCTGCATTTACCTCCAGGGGTACTAGTGGTTTGTCTTCCTCTATGGCTCTTCCTGCATTTCACTCATCTACTTCCCTCTCCTCACCTGTCACACACTCAACATGGTTTCTAGACTCTAGTGCATCCAACCATATGACCTTCGTAGCACAAAATTTGCACAACACAAAACCATACATGGGCCATGATTCAATCACCAAAGCCAATGGTCAACAATTGCCAATTTCTGGTCTGGGAACCATATCCATGGGGACCTTTACATTATCTGATGTTTATTTTGTTCCTAATTTGGCAGCTAATCTAATTTCCAATGGTCAACTTGTTGATTGTGGATACCTTGTTCATTTTTCTCCCTTTGGTTGTGTCATTCAGGAACCGCAAACTGGGAGGGTGATTGGGAAGGGGAGTAAGCATGGCAGGCTCTTTCTCTCGGACAAGGGACAACCTTCATTGTTTGCTTCTTCTGTGGGAGTTCAATATAAATTATGGACCATTTGGCATAAACGCATTGGTCATTTGAATAATGCAAATTTTCTTTCATTATTTAAACTTGGTAGTTCGGAAAAATCTGTTACTAGTACTATGTTTTCTTCTTTTGCAAAATCAAAATGTGAGACTTGTTGCTTGAGTAAAAGTCATGTGTCGCCTTTTTCTACTCATCACTCACGTGCCACTGCTCCATTTGATATTATTCATACAGATGTTCGGGGCATTGCTCCTCAATTGAGTAGACTTGGATATAAGTATTATGTTACATTCATAGATGATCATTGCAGGTACACATGGATATACCTTTTAAAATCTAAATCTGAAGTTTTTTCCATGTTTTGCAAATTCTACAATATGGTAAGAACTCAATTTCAAAAGACCATTAAGATCCTACGCTCAGATTCAGGGGGAGAATACACATCCAAAGAATTCACCTCATTTTTATTTGATAAAGGGATCCTCCACCAAAACTCTTGCCTCACACACCACAACAGAATGGGATAGCGGAATGAAAGAATCGACACCTTTTAGAAATTGTCAGGACCCTTCTTGTTGAATCCCTAGTTCCACCTAAATTTTGGTGTGAAGCAGGTATCATAAACAAACTTCCTAGCTCTGTCCTTGGGAAAGTCTCTCCATTTGAGTGCTTATTTGGTTCCCCACCCTCTTACTCACATTTGAGGGTATTTGGCTGTCTATGCTTTGTTCATCTCCCCTCCCTTGAGCAAAACAAGTTGTCCCCACAGGCCGCTCGCTGCATGTTTCTTGGATATAGTGATGACCACAAAGGCTTCATTTGTTATGATCACAAGGAACGCCGGTTACGTATCTCACGAAATGTTGTTTTCTTAGAACATGTTCCGTTCTATTCCTCTTCCTCTCCTCCTAATATCCAAGTTTCTTACCTTCCTCACTTTCCAGCATCTGACTCTTCTCCAGAAATTACTCAAGTTTATAAGAGGCGCACCAAACAACTGCCTCCAGCTACTCTCACTACCAATCAACCAACCATGCTGACTCCTCAAGGAAATGACATTCCTAGTGAAGGTAATCCTCTTTTGCGACGCTCTAGTCGTATTTCATTTCCCCCAGATCGGTATGGTTTTTCCACATTTACTTCTTCAGATCCCATTCCTATTCCAACTTCTTATTCTCAGGCTGCTAATATCCCATGTTGGCAAGATGCTATGAAAGATGAATTGTTAGCTCTCGAGATGAACAACACTTGGGATGTCGTGCCTCTTCCGTCGAATACATTTATCATTGGAAGCAAGTGGGTCTATTCACTAAAAGTCAGATCCGATGGCAGTATTGATCGCTACAAAGCACGATTGGTAGCCTAAGGTTATAAACAGGAATATGGCATTGACTCTGATGAAACATTTGCCCCTGTCGCTAAAATGACTACAGTGCGATGTCTACTAGGCATCGCGGCAGCTCGTAACTGGCCTTTGTAGCAAATGGATGTCAAGAATGCCTTTTTACATGGCGATCTCAAGGAAATCGTGTATATGCGTCCTCTGTCAGGATACACATGTCAGCCACGACATGTTTGCAGACTGAAAGTCTTTATACGGGCTCAAACAGGCTCCACGGGCATGGTTTGATAAGTTCCGCTCGGCTATCATTACAACCAACTTTCATCAAAGTCCAAATGATAATTCTCTCTTCATTCGAAGAACTTTGCGTGGTTGTACTATTCTCTTGATCTATGTTGATGATATGATAATCAGTGGCAATGATGCAGCAGGTATTTCCAACCTGAAAAGTCATCTCATGAAATCCTTCAAGATGAAAGATCTGGGTCCCCACTTACTTTTTAGGACTCAAAGTCTCAAGGAACAAGGATGTTATTCGAGTAGTACAAACAAAATATGCTGATGACTTGGTCACATCGGCAAGACCTGGTAATGCCAAACCCTTTGCCACACCCATTGAACTCAATGTTAAATTTAGCAAAAGATGGTGGGCCAGCTCTTCAAGACCCAACGTTGTTTCGACGGTTGGTTGGTAGCCTATTATACCTGAATATAACAAGGCCAGATAACTCTCATGCCGTTTAGACTGTTAGTCAGTTCCCTAGCAATCCTCGTAAATCGCATCTCCATGCTATTTTCCGGATTCTTCGGTACGTCAAGGGCACCCGTGATCGAGGATTGTTTTATCCGACCACTTCTTCGCTACAACTCCAAGCTTATGCCGATGCAGATTGGGCAGGGTGCCCTGACACTCGTAGATCCACAATCGGTTGGTGCATGTTCTTAGGAACATCGCTCATCTCATGGAAGAATAAGAAACAAAGCACTCTTTCCAAATCAACTGCTGAAGCTGAATATCGATCTATGTCCTCTGCTAGTTGTGAGATTGTTTGGCTTCGTCGTCTCCTTCGTGAGTATGGAGATTTTCTCAAAGGCCCTACTCCACTTTATGCAGATAACACCAGTGCCATTCGCATTTCCAAGAATGCCGTCTTCCATGAGCGCACTAAGCACATAGAAATTGACTGCCACTTCATTCGTCAGCATTACGTCTCTGACAAACTTTGTTTGCCCTATGTTCCTTCACATGATCAACTGGCCGATGTGTTTACTAAAGGGTTGCCCCGGGATCGACATGAATATATTATTTCCAAACCGATGCTTTGTTCAACACCGCATCAATTTGAGGGGGAATGTAGAGACATAAACAGGTCAACTAACCCAACCTGAAAAGCCCATAACCATAAGCCCATATCCAAACATATCTCACGTGTTGAATCTTAGTGGGATTTTGTAGATTGGTCAAATATCCCTTTCTTGGAAGGTTGTGTAGACATTTCTATATTTGCTTGTAATCATAGCCTAATCATAGGATGTAAAGATATCATCATCATTGAAAATTGATACCAGTGAAGTGTATAAAAACACAAGTCATTCCCATCTTTGGGTACGACAGACATTCACAAAATCACCTCTTCTTCTTCTCCTTCTCTCATTTCTTATTATCAATATATGGATCTATAGATTTTAAGAATTTAAATCTTTCCAACCAGCTAGTCTTTTCCTAAGATTCTCAATTAGAGGCTGACAGTCATGGAGTTTAATTCTGGTGGATACGAGAGGCACCCCAAGATATTTAGTGGGAAGTTTCCCACCAGTAAAATCCCGAATAGAGGAGATTAAAGGTGACACTACAATTAAAATTTTTGGTTAGGCTACTCATAGACGACAGGTATGTATATAGACTTTAGGAACAAGGACAGAAGGTAAAGATGATGAAGAGGAAATATGAACAGTTTCAGGTCCTTTAATATTGATCAAATCCATCTCTACCCACCTTCACAGTCTGCTGACTTAGTGGGGATCAATCATGCAGGTCAATACAGTTGATTGAGTGCACAAACTCTCTCTCTCTCTCTCTCTCTCTCTCTCTCTCTCTCTCTCTCTGAAACACAAGTGAAATCTTCTTTATACAAGCGGGGGCCGCTATTCTGTTTTTCAATTATTATTGTCATTGTGGTCCATGTCTCTACACAGTGCATACATGTATCCTTACAAATTCAAAATAGTGTAAATAAGAAATTAGACTAGCAAATCATGCACCTGCCTCCTTTCATTCGAATGTAAGTAATGTTGTTTACTTCCAATGCATGTTCCAACACATCAAGAACATCATTCCAACTTGAGAAGACAAGTACTTTAGCTTCTGGGTCACTTGACCTGATGTAGAGGATTCTCCTCGTAATTGCTTCAATCTGGATGACATATAGATGTTCAAGTGGAAATCTCAAGTAAATTTCTTCACTGTAACTGAAAAAAAAAATTCCTGTAAATAAGTTAAACACAAATGCCAAACAAGTTCCCCATAATATCTATTTTCTAGAGATATTAGATCCTTAGAATGTTGCATGGCCATGTAAATCACAGTAACTGCACATGAAACATCATCTGGCTGTCCTCGCTGTAACATCAGAGCAAGATTACCACCATGAAGTAGTGGCACAAGAAGAATGAAAACTTCAAAGCGAAATACAACCATATCCAAAATAAGGTGTATTTACATCACCGATATAATCACTGCATGTCAAAAAGAAAAAGAAAAGGCAGGCAACATGAGGTGAAAGCTATTTTTTTTTTTTTTTTTTTTTTTGTTTTTGTTTTGACATGTTTTAGTTATTCAGAGGGTTTGCATGTGTCTGAAGCAATCAGACTCGAAAAGACATTTCTGGGAAGTGGGAAGTCAAAAATTGATGGTTCCAAAGAACGTTGGCACATAACAATATCTATTCTCTCTTCTTATGGACCGGTCAAGCGTGTTTGGCAGGAACCTACTAGAAAATAAACATGAATAAAACTGACAAACTACTTGGTGCATCTGATATCTAATATGAAAATAAGAGTAAACAAAACTAGGCAAAAAAGGAAATCAAGAGGTTTCAGTTACAAGGATCACTTTTGGTGGGTATTTCAACAAGTCAAAAAGAAATTTTTGTAATAAATCCCAAACAACAAGTCTCAGCCCATAATCCAACTGAATCTAACAAGTTTACTTATCCTAACTGCTATTTTATTTTCATGTTAACCTAATTGCCCGTGGAAAAATAATCAAAGAATGCAAAAGTTGGCAGAATATTGTCCCCATGCAGACGTCCTGATCTGAATGGGTCGCATCCAAAAACCAAGATCCCACTGAATTTTTAGATCTGAATGTTAAAGATGCGGAGAAAATTCTCCATAGGAAGTTCGCCATAAATTTATCAATTTACTTCAATCTTGGATGCCCGAATGAAAAAAATCTCACAACTGTAAAAGGGTAGTTCGATTTTGTAATGAAGGTGCAGGTGCAAAGGGTATTTCTGCTACATGTGATCATTAGATTAATATTTCATGCGACTGTGAAGGGTCTTTTGCAAAGGGATTAATCATGCAACTTAACTCATGAGTCATGACACATCTCCCCGTTTCCCCGTCTTCTTTTTCATCTCTACAGCTCTTGCTTTACATCCATCTAACCCTTTTATTCCTTCCAAGTTAACCTTAAAAAGGAAAATCTTGGTACCAAACCACTTGAATGTCAATAGTTCATTGCAGAATTATCAGCACGTTTTAGGGAAAAAAAATAGAAAAACTAAAAAAAAAAAAAAAGCAAAAAAGTAGATGAAAGGTGAGCAAGGTCAGCCAACTCAGGGTCAGCGAGCAGCACTATTTTGCATTAAAACCAAAGAATACTATATCTTCAGTACTTATAGAAACCCCTATAATTATTTCCAACATGTGGAACCAATGATAATTGCTCCTTTGGGATGGCCTTTGTTGTTGGAAAGGGAGATTTTCACCTTCAAGTGTCACGAAAATAGAGATTTGAGGTAGTTTTTTTTTATCTCCGCCATCGATTTTGATTGTATGGTTGAACCGATTCCCATTAATTATGGCTCTCTTTGTCAATTTCTGCATAGTGCCTCATAAGCGCGCGTGCACACACACACACACACATAGAGACCCTTATCTACACTCATTTTGTTTTTTTTTCCTTTTATATCAGTCTTTTTTTTTGCTCTCTTCGCAACTCTCTCTCTCTCTCTCTCTCTCTCTCTCTCTCTCTCTCTTTGTGTGTGTGTGTGTGTGTGTATGAGAGGGGCTCTCCTAAGCTGCAGCTTATGTTATCCTAAGCTGAAACAATATAGCAGTCATTATTTTGGTTATATGGCTCCATGCCTCCCATCTTTCGGTTGGCTGGATAGTGGACCCCATTTGATCCTTTCTACAAAGGGCTGTAGTATCATGGCTGCCCAAGGGTGTGCTATGAGATAGATGGTCCTGATCAATGATCAGGTGGGCCATGTGGTCACACAAATCAAACTCGACTATCTCTGTTTTAGGCCTGACGGAACTGGAAAACTGGGCTGGGATCTTCTCAATAGAATTTAGGAACCCCTATTATCCTACAGAATCAATTCAGCAGGCTCGAACTGAAACCTTGGTCTCTTGGTCATCATGTTTATAGTTTGTGATGTTGACAGTGGTGTCCCTTACATGTCTAGAAAGGAGTAGGAAGAGTTGGGATGATTCGAAATTGAATTACAATGCAAACAGAGGCATTACAGGCTCTGCACACAAGGAGTTCGTTCAGCTGTTGGTCAACCGACATGGAGTTTGGTTTATATAACAGAAAGTAAAAAAACTCAGAAAATGGAATTCGGTTGTGACACCCACCGAACTTGGCCGAATTGTTTCGGTCAGAAGATCTGGATGACCATTTTCTTGCAGGCTGACTTTGGTTCGATGTCAATGAACCGAAATGACCACTCTCGGTTAACCGAGAGGTAACCGAACCCCTACTGGGTTCCTTTTAACCATAAATGAGGTCTTACCTACTTAGATTTATGTATATAATTGTCTTAGTCAGCCCTGAGGATGACCAAGATGTGTACATCAAACCAATAGGTTCTTAGGGTGTGAAAAGATTGGCCTTATAGGTCCATAGATATGGAACCATAACCGATTAACATAGTCTGATGGAAATTATATCACATGAGAAATCTTGGGCTGAGATCAGCTCATGTGCTTATCCGTTTCGTCTAGCACTTCACCATGGGTGTTGGTTTAGAGATTTCGGTGTACCTCGCACACACACAAAGTAACACCAAAGAAATGTAGCACGAACATCGAATTATCTAAAACTATATCGAAATGGACAGTTAGAAACGGCGGGTAATTAGATTAAGGTTAGCTAGTAAATCACCTTGATTCTAATAATCGATTTGCATTTGTATACTGAGTTTGACTTATTTATTGCACTCAAATACTCAAATAATTGTTATATGCATTATTCGTATTATTCGCAAATTGTTATTGGTATTGTCTTATAAATGTTATCATACATTGACATGTTATTCAAATGGAGTAAGCATATGATTCGATTCGATTGGAAATTATTTGAAATTTATGGAATGAAAATAGATAGATTCAATTAGAAATGATTGAGCAGAAAAGTCTTACTCCAGTTTATTATTATTTGATTCGAATGGTTCGGCATTACTTAGCCTCAACCATATGATACCCAATGGGGTTTAAGTTCGGTTTAGTGTGTGTGAATGCCGTTGCGCAGTAGGTAGTTTGGAGCACCGGAACTCCATAATTGGATAGCCAGGAGAACCTTTGGCCGGGTCACCGGTGACATCCCAACATGATTCGCTCTCTATCAAAGAGGATGAGCAAAATGTAGTAGCCAACTAGAAAAGTGAGTATTTTCGATTTATGGTTCAAAAAGAATATTTTATTCATAATGCACAATGAGCCTAGAGGACTAATATTTGATATCTTTAATTCATTCGTCTTTAAATTCGAATTAGAACAACATGTGTTAATTCATAATTGCTCATACATGGTTAAATCGTTGTATTCATGGTGATAGACTTGGTGTCCCAGGAATCTAGGAAACTACGGAGGAGAACTAATAGTCTTTCCACGATTAGAGTGAAGGAAATTTGAGGTTATCGGCCAGCTTTAACTTTCGGAGAATGTACAAGAATGGTAAAATTGGGTTTGGGATTAGATATTGCATCTTGCACTGGTTTATAGTTATGATTTGCATTTGTATTAGGAAAATGTTTCCATTGAGGTAAAGCATCTAGTAATTTCTTCATTAGAGTACTTTTGTGCAATGCATTTAAGGGATTTAAAATTATTAGTCTTGTTAATGATATTTGTAAGATGTATTATTGGAACTTTAATGGACTGTTCAGGCTTTGATATTGATGATGTACAGGCTTCCGCAATTTAAATGTACATTGACAGGTGTTAATGAGTAATCCTCACACACAAGGTGGAATTTTCTCCTTCGTGGTTATGGAATTGGTTCGGAATAGGTGTGAATTCACGGGAGTACGCGTCACACCTCGGGAACCACCCTAATCGGGGAATTCTCGGGCCCGGTGACAAGTACCATGAGAGTAACTCTCAAAAGAGCATCTCCATATATATATAATGATAAGTACCATGAGAGTAATTCTCCTCCATTCGACCAATGAAACAGGGAGATTTAATGATATGAGTTGCTTAGGTGGAGATTTTATCCTTTATGAAAAAAAAAAGGGAGGCAACTGGCAGCTTAGGTTTGTGGATGAGTTGCATCTTCCCGCTAGTCGATAGCGCAACAATAATCTATACTAGGTGCGTAAACATGCCATTCTACTACTACATAGACATGGATCTAGTTGTTGGGTGCTAGAATGCCTCTTTAATGATCTTATATGCAATGAATATGTGAGCAAGCATTCGATTCTAATTGCATAGAGATTGTTCTAGTTGTTGTTTTTCTTGAGTTAGGAGTTTGTTCTTCAATGGATGTTAATTAATGGGGCAAGATAGCGTGAAGCCCTTTCACCAGACTCCATTCATGGAATATATAACAGCATTGGACCACAAGTTTAGTGTCTTCATGATAGCCGAGCAAGAATTGGAATCTTAGGCCATAGCAGAACCGCCCTTGGGAGTTCTACAGTGGTCGAACCCAAATCGGGTTCCATTCAATCCTTTTTTTTTTTTCCTTTTTTGTGGAAACTAGGGTGTACAGAACCTAGTGTTAGAACATGGCTGAATGTTGTCAGGCACCTGCATTGATTAATTTTATATTGCTTACAGAATTAAATCCTAGCATTATACACTATCGAATCAGATTTACGAATGCTTAAGTGATGGCTGAGTTCTACATGCAATTATGAGATTTTCCATCCAACTGAACTCCAAACTTGGAGGGCCAGGCTGATCAAACCCCATCCTTTCTCCTTTTTGTTGTGTTGGCCGAACTAACCCTGGGATTGCATCCTTTGGCTTCCTTTAATTGGGCAGGATAGATCTTAAGGTTCTGTATGATGAAGCTGTGATCTCTTATTTTAGTTGATTATAACTATAACGATGTTCCAATCTATAAGAGCCTGACATGAGATCGGAACCTATATTATATGAACTTGATACTATGGACACACGTGGACAATTCAGGGGTGAATTAAGCACCAGATCTCATCCATGTTAAGGCCGGCCGAACCCAAAACATGGAGTGGATGTCCCGAATCCTAGGATATGGGTCTGGTCTTGGGTTGAGTTCCAATTATGAATCTTAATAATAGACATACAGTGATGAATTATTTCTACAAGATGTTTTTCCTTCTGTTCACAAGAATCTGATATATGAATATGCACACATTATTGGTATCTAATTGTTAAATACTTGATACGTTGCATAAATTGAAATTTGCATAACCTGATCCATTTATGTAAATATGTGCTTTGTTTGGGTCTAATGTGTGAATTTATGTGATTGTGTCATATTAATATGAAATCTAAGGGATCATTAAATCTATAAGCGACTGGCCTCATAGATGACCACACACACCTAATACAAATATCAAAAGGGTCAGTAAAAGCATAAAACGGGTCACGCGTGAAGAGGTTGTTTAAGGATACCAATCTTTTATAGGTGTGGGGACAGAATGTAGAAGGTGAACATGCTGGAACTGGAGCACATAGTAAATTAAGAATGAATTAGAGACAACCTGGAATTTCCCTTGGACAATCCAGACCACTAAGCATGATACAAGGGCTCAGTGTTAATAAAATTGTCTGACTTAGGTCAGCCTCGTAACGATAATAGTAATATTGTCTGACATAGGTCAGCCTCGTGAGAAAGATGACTATGACTTTAGGTCAGCGAATGTGTTGTCTGACTTTAGGTCAGCCTTGGGAATGTGTTGTCTGACTTTAGGTTAGCCTTGGAAAAACTAAATTTCTTTGGTACTGCCGATGTTGGCTTTATTGGTCACCTCAAGTTTGTGTGTATAAATGTTGAGAAGGTACCCTGTTGATCCTGTATGTTCGGGTACTTGATCCTCGTTGGCCTGAGCTATTTGGTGGCAGGGAGGTTGTGTTGAGATGAGATCTTGACTGGTGGTGTTGACTATAATCGGGATATTGTAACTTCGTCTTCATGCATCTCTTATGTGTATGAACCTATATAAATTAATTGTGCTCTTATATTTTTATGATGTCTAAGTCTACAAATGGAATTGTATATTTATTCACTCAGTATCCACTAACTCCTCGATTGCCCCTTATAGGTAACCAAGATTTAGAGATTGAGGAATATCACGACGACCAGGAAATAGATTTCAGAATGCGCACTTGAGAGATGGAGCCACCTATCTGAAGAAGAGAACTAGATCTAATAGATTATTTAGTTTATTTCATTGAATTTTATAGACATTGTAGTTGATTTATTTTATTGGACAATGGTACCTTTATTGATCAGATTTGGATTATTTATTAAAAAGTTGGTTAAGTGGGTAAATGCCTGAATCTTGATGGGATTTTGATTCAACTTACGCGTGTGTATGATGCTTGTGTCATGATCCGGAATCCGATAGGAACCCGGATTTCAGGTGTGACAGGTATGGTCCTCCAAAGCGATTGAATGGCAGGCTCTCCTTGTTTCATCCAATTTCTTCTCCTTTCTTCACTAAACCCTAATCTCTCTTTCTAATCTTGCCTTCATCATTTTCGTTTTAAATCTAAGTAATTAGTCCATAAAAACTTCCAACAGAATCAGCTAATTAAAATGTTTTGATATAAAAGAAACAAATAGTGATCATAAAACAAAATTGTGATCTAAACTAGCCAAAAAGTCTAAAAAAATGGTAAAATGAAACACAGAATTTGCAGATAGAAAATTTCACAATCAGGAAAGAAACTTCCAATCTAAAAGCACATTTACGGTTCAATCTTCACAAAATAATAATAGAAAGAGATTTGAAGCCTATGGATCCATTATCTTTTACAGAAGGTACAATCAATGAGAATAAAAGGTTCAAAGAGAGTACATAACAAACCTTTGTTCCATATGAACCTTTTACATGGACAGAAATTTCAGATGCATGAGGACCTTGAAATTTAGTTGGCATCCCACAATCAAAAGCTTTGTTTTGCTTGTCAACTGCATATGCGATATTCTCGAGATTTGTGCATTGTCGACATGTTGGGCACGGAACCCACTTTCCTTGAGACTTTCCACTATGAATTGGCAACTTCTCCATCATTTCAACAAAACCTATGAAGTAGTAATCATCAAAATGCAGCCAACGTAAATAATTTGCACAAATTTACACTCATAAGATATGAATAATTCATTAAGGGCCCATTTGGAAACTAATTTGGAAACTAAGAACTGTTTGAAATAGAGCCGATTGAAAGCAAATGTTGTTAAGTAGTTAGTTTCCAAACAGGCCCCATATTGGTTAGCAATTTCAGATGGTATCAGTGCCAACATGTCCCGGGTTTGAATCCACGGAGGGTAAAAACGGCCCCATGCCACGTCTTGTGTGCTGGCGCATGTGCTTCGGGCAAGAAGGCCCCATGCTGAGTCTTGTGTGGGCGTGTGCTTCAAGTCCGGGCGGAGAGGGTGTTAAGTAGTTAGTTTGCCAACCCTTTAACGCCTAGGCATTTTGGGTGTATTAATTAGCAACTTGAGAAGCGTGTCATTGTCTTATAGTAAAAGCAAAAATGGCAAACTTGTCATTTAGAAAAAGTTATATGGGCAGAGTTGGAGAAAAAAGAAAGAAAAACCAAACGTCATCTGATTGCTTTAGACGTTGATGTTTGTTTGAAAAAGTTACCCTTTTGTTACTTTCGAAAAAGGCAAAAGGTCTGTAGTTTGAATCTGAGAAGTTTATGTCAAGCAACCAGTGCAGCAGCTTGAGTAGTTAGTTTTCTGTAGCAGTTCGGATTTGTTTACTTTTGAGGCTATATTTTTATGGTCTGACAACGCTTGCCATGTGGGCGACAAATCTTCCTCCAATTTCAAGGAGGCTATGGTGGTCGAGGAGACCCCACAGGGAATAAAGGAATGATGTCTTCTAGGCATCGCTTGGGCATGGTGCTGCGTCATGCGTTTGAGAGATAGCCACTTCTGGGAAATAACTTCATTTTAAAAATAGCTTTTATTTTGTATCTCTCATTTTGGAGAATGGCTTATGTTTTTGGTGTAGCCATATTTGTAAAAAATAATTTTGGATACCATATAAACTTTAACATACTAATGAATCCGGTTATTTTTCCATGCTCTTTTATTCATCTGGTACTGAAGTATTTGATGAGCACCTAAACGTATCATTTAGGCCCTTCAATGGCATCTTTATTGTGTCTTAGGATGATACTACAAGTGCTTAATTGTAATATTTTCATATTTGCAAGTGTTTTAGGTGAAGGGAGTGAAGTTTGAGATAATTGGAGGGACATGGCCTTAACCTAGAGCAAGCTGGGCAACACTCGCTGCTGGCGTCCAAACACCAGCACAGTGGCGTCCGGACGCCAATCCCTAAAAGACACCCAACCTTACTGCCCAGACACCGGCACAGTGGCGTTTGGACGCCGGTTGCAGGGTCAATCCATTTGTTATGCGGTTTGGAGGAGAATTTGAGAGAGATATATAAGGAACCCTAAAAACGAGTTTGAGGGTTATCGAAAGATTGGAGAAGGCAACCGGAAGCTGGGTTTAGGGTAGAATTGAAGCATTCCAAGGAGCATCAATGGAGGCTTTATCAAGGATTCTTCATCACTCTCCCACCATGTGTAACTAACTCTCTATCTTAGGGTTATGATGAAGCCCAAGTCAAGTACTTTGGCAATGTATAAGTTCTAGGGTTTTGCTTGAAATGTTTTGATTACATGATGTGCATGCTACCCATTTATGGGTTTTATCATTTAATGTTATATCTAGCTTTAGTGTTCAATTCTTGTAGTCTTGAATGCAATTCATGTAATGGTGCTTGAATGTATGTGATGTTTAGGTCCAAGATAATCTATGCCCTAGAGATAGGTTATGCCCAAATCTAAACCACATGATCCACTTGGTGACTCCATGGAGGCTTGTAGCCAAAATGGGTATTTGAAGCATTGATATCGAAACCCTAGGCAAGGATGAAAATATCGGCCGCTACGTAGAGTAGCGGCCGATATATCGGGCGTGGCGGCCGAGTCCGCCACGCCACATTGAAAAAAGCGGCGATACAAGTGTATCGCACCGCCACGTCAATGTAGCGGCCGCTATGCATATGTAGCGGCCGCTACGGCCGCCACGCTTCGTGGCGGCCGCTACGTTGCCTACCCTTTATAAAGGCACCCCCCCTCTTCATTCCAGCCGGCCCTAATATTTTTAAGACACAAGACAACTGTTGTGGTTGCCTCCAAACTCCAAAATTTCAAATTTCAACCCATTTTCAAGTTTCAACTACAAGAGTAACAAGACATTACAAGTAACTAAGTAAGTGAGTAACATTAACATACAAGATACAACATCAAATTCCAAGGAAAGAACTACAAGATCCAAGCCCAAGCTTCCATTCCATCTATTTTAGGTATGTTTTTCTTTTGGATTTTTTTCTAATCTTTTAACTTTTCAGATCATCTAAGTACTATTTTAAGTACTATAACATGTGAAAAAACAAATCATTACTATTATTTTCTATTTATACGGCGATACAGGACCTCATGTATTGAGGGTACCGCTACGCCCCCTTTTCTTACTTACTTTTGTAAAAGAACCACATTTTCTTTCATTTTACAATTTTCTGAATTTTCAGGAATTTTTTCAGATTTTTTTGGCGATTTTTTCAAATCGCACCGCTACGCCGCTACGTATCCCCGCTACGCTACGTATCGCCCGCTTCGTATCGTTTTTGGCTGCGGGCCGCTACGCCCGCCGCTACCGCTATTTTCATCCTTGACCCTAGGTATTCACTTGCCATTATAGAAGGCTAGGGTGGATTCATACCCTAATACCTTCCTTTCATTGAAGCAAAGTCCATTCTCATTTAGATAATTTAGGAACCAAAACCCCAAACCAAATTTTCTTTCTTCCTTGGAATTAAGTTAGGAATTGATCTCGAAAGCAACGCAACTTAGCCTTTTTGTCCCAGTGGATATGACACGCGGCTAACATCAATATTCTCACGGGTAGAGATAGCACCTAGGTTTTATTTATTTTTGAAATCCTTGCTGTTGAGCGAGCAATATTCACGTCTGTTGGAAGGAAATTCAAGCTATTATATAATAGAATTAGCAATTTGACCCAACTCACAGTGTGGTCCCCCTTGTGCCTAACTATTCACTCCAATTACAATATCAACATACATGCGGTCCGGCCCGCGGATTTGACCAGATACAAGGGTCGAGCCATGACACTCATGTCATGGAAGAGTGCAATCGAGGCCCATTGATAAGTTGCTCCTTCATTCTTAATCATGCTCAAATGAAACATTTTCTCAATGCACCATAGAATGATAGTTCTGCCCTAATGATCCAATGTATGATTCTTAATCCTATCCTTGAAGGTGATTCTTTTTCTTCTATCCAATGGGGTTCTGGAAGAGCAATTCATCCTTGGAGGCTATCGGATTGAGTGGAAGAGGTGCAAGATATTTCAAGTCTATTGGGTGCTTCTTTCCATCATATTTTAAGAGGCTAATTTTATGGCGGTGGTCTGGCCAGGGAAGGAGTTCTTCGCACTTCTATTTCTTTTGATGTATAATTTCTAGTGTTTTTCCCTTGTTCGTTGTAGCTTTCGTTGTCTTTTCTTCCTTTCTTTCTTTTTTTCTTTCTCTTCTTCTTCTTCTTCTTCTTCTTCTTCTTCTTCTTCTTTTTCCTAGTTTCTTGTGGAATAAATTTTATCATTTATCAAAAAAAAAAAATGATCCAACATATGATAATCATAGTATGCTATGACACTATTACATTAATTCCCATGTAAAATTTTCGTTGTGGCAAAGAATTAATATAGCCAGAACCTATTGATCCAGATCATTCATCTAGTGGGATCTCCTATGAATGGGCAAGGGACAACCTCTCATTTCATCAATCAAAACCATTTGCATGGTTGAACTATTGTAGTACAAAATGGAAAGTTGTCATGTGGCTATGATTGTCATGTGGCTATTAATTCTCCTATTTATCCATCCACTTGCAAGCTAATATCATGTGGCTATGATTGTCATGTGGTGAAGTTCTTTAAGCATTGCCATCAACTCGAGTCCCGCAAGATGACAAACTGGATGCTGAAAACTGTGGTGTTGATAAAGGAAACTTTAAGTCATTTTGTGATTGTTTGATGATGTTAAGACAGATGATAGATAATATACAAGGATAGAAACTAGAAAATATGCATAGACACGCATGCATTGTGCAATCAATGTTGTATTCATCATCATCAGCATCAATAATAATAACAAGAATAATAATAATAATAATAGTAATAATAATAATAATTCAAGAAGAGAATTACATAACACCTCCATTTATATAACACAATTAAAAAAACTCCCAAGTACTTGGACAAATATAAATGTGTTGCACTCAGCCTCAAGCTGGTGGATGGATAACAACCATGCTTAACTTGCCACATGTATGCTAAAGATGACCTTTAGTTATCTATTTGGTCAAGAAGCCCACAACTTGTTACACACATTTGAAGAAAGCACTTTATCCAACAATATGTCAATTAACCTCAATGTGTTTTGCGTGCTCATGATGATGACGTTTCACATGCTCATGATAAACTTGATTAGAAGAGATACAAATGGCCATTATATTGTAACAATGAAGCTTTGTAAGAAGAGATGCCGCCATCCTTGAATTTATCAAAAGATTATATAGCCCCAGCAGTTCACAAAATGCAAGACACATTGCTCGAAACCGAGCCTCCACACTTGACTGAACTACACCATGCATGTTTTCATTCTTCCATGGAACTAGGGAACAATACCCAGTTGTCGTTATCCTATCATCAAATAAGCATTCTGATGCATTCACGGGTTCAAGGATACCTAACTGCGAAACCCCTTTTGCAATGGGCCTGCTGTAACAACTGTTTTTCAGGACTGTTAACTTGAAGATGATGCCAAGAATGACAAATGGAAAATCCAGCAAGCTAAAATCAAATCTATCTGATCAACACAGCCCTCAAGGGACTGTGACTGTGAAGAAATGATCCTTCAAGTAAGATCCTCACAGTCCAAGCATAACCAAGGACTGTCGTATGCCTGTGATAGGATTGGAAAACTTCAAACAAGAGGAGAAGCTTCTATCGATCCAAGAAGAGGGAAAGGAAGACCTCCCATCTTCACTAGATGGGCAGAAGAACCAGCAAGTCTGCTGTGTTTAGATCCGACCAAAACTGTCCTAGAAATAAGAGCTGGTAACAAAAAGCAAAGGTAGTTGGTCATCTCTGAAAGCATAATAACCCCAATACATCAGATGTCTCTGACCGAAGCCCGAATGGAAAAAGAGAAGTTTGATAAAGATAACTGCAATTGATTCACTAGAAACTATACAAAATCTGTAGGTGGATATTTCAATTGAGAGTGACAGATCTGCGGGTGTTCTGACCATCCAACAAAGTCAGCATGTTTCAATTGGACCTTTCTATCTACCAGATCTATTATCTAAAAGATCTACGGGTGTCTCTTCCCATTCCGCAAACCCTTGGGTGTTTCAATAAGGCTGTTGGTTTCCTACAAGGTTTTGTGCTTAGGTGCTGGCATCAATTACACTTTGGCTCCTTCCTTACAGTTTATTGAAAGATCTTGCTTAGTGAAGTAAACTATTAGGGTTTACTTTTAGACCAAGTGGGCATCGATTAGGTACCAATTGGGTATGAATAGGTCAAACTGGCAAGGTTTTGGGGGTTTGAAGAGAAAAAATTGGAGAAATCTCACGTATAAAATTACCTTTGATTTTTAGAGGCGAGATTTGTGGTTTGCAGTTTTAATAGGAAAGCATGAGAGATTATAGAGTAATTAGTTGAAGATGTTTTGGACTTGGTTCTCGTAGGTTTTGGGGATTAATTGAAAGCTTATGTGATGAGGGAAGAAGGAAGAGACGAACGTTGGAGAAAACTCAATGATCAATGGATCATCGGCTGTTCTGTTTTATAATCAATTGTTTCCTTAATCAAGGAACTAAGTATGTTAAGATTACAAATTAGAATAAATGAAAGAATGGAAAGAATCAATCCTAGTCTATACAGGGAAAACATAAAGAGATAAATCAGCTAATCAATGAGAGAAATTAGCTTTACAGGGATTGACTAAATCCTACGTGAGAGAGGTAATGGGCCTTTGTTGGGCTGGGCCTAGGGCCCATGTAGGCAAACAGCTTTGTTATCTTTTACACTCCCCCTCAAATTGATGTGGTAAGGTGGAAAACATCAATTTGCTGGTGAGATCATGATGACGCATTTTGGGGAGAGCTTTTGTGAAGATATCCGCCAACTGGTGAAGAGTAGAGACATGAGGCAAAGTGATTTTCTCAGTAACAACATGCTGACGAATGAAGTGACAATCAATCTCAATGTGCTTCGTTCTTTCATGAAAGACTGGATTGTTGGCAATTCTGGTAGCACTGATGTTGTCTCCATGAAGAGGTGTAGCACTACCAACAATGACACCAAATTCACAGAGAAGACGGCGTAGCCAGATGATTTCAGCACTAGCAGAGGACATCGCCCGATATTCAGCCTCAGCAGAAGACTTTGAAACGGTGGTTTGCTTCTTGCACTTCCACGAAATCAGAGAGTCCCCAAGAAACATACACCAACCGGTGGTAGAGCGTCGAGAATCTGGGCAACCAGCCCAGTCAGCATCCGCATACGCTGATAAGTGCAGAGAAGCGCCCGAAGAGTAGAAGAGACCATGATTAAGGGTGCCTTTGACATAGCGGAGTATGCGCAATGCAGCAGCAAGGTGAGGTTTGCGAGGATTGCTCACAAACTGACTAACAGAATGAACGGCATGAGAAATATCCGGTCGAGTCATAGTTAAGTAGAGTAAACTACCAACTATCCGCCGAAAAACAGAGGGATCATCCAGGGGAGAGCCATCATCTGTACTGATCTTGTTGTTCAACTCCATAGGTGTATCAAAAGTGTGAGCATCATCGAGTCTTGCCGAAGTGATTAAATCTGTAGCATATTTACGCTGATGAACCTGAATGCCAGATTTGCTACGCAAGAACTCCAATCCCAGAAAGTAGGTGAGAGGACCAAGATCCTTCATTCTGAAGTGGCGAGTGAGATGATGTTTGAGATCCGTAATGCTAGCACTATCATTGCCACTGATAATCAGATCATCAACATAGACTAAAAGGAAGGTGTATCCCTTCGATGTCCATCTAAGAAATAGTGAGCTATCCGAATGACTCTGACGAAATCCAGCTTGAAGAATTGCAGCCCGAAACTTATCGAACCAAGCCCTGGGAGCCTGCTTAAGTCCATACAAAGATTTCCGCAACTTACAAACATGCTTAGGAGGACAGGCATATCCTGGAGGAGGCTTTAAGTAAACAGTCTCTCTCAAATCCCCATGAAGAAATGCATTTTTGACATCCATTTGCCACAGAGGCCAGTTGCGGGCTGCAGCGACACAGAGGAGAGTACGGACGGTGGTCATTTTAGCCACTGGTGCAAATGTCTCCTCATAGTCAATTCCATACTCCTGTTTATAACCCTGCGCAACCAATCGGGCTTTGTAGCGATCAAGACTCCCATCAGAGTGAACTTTTATGGAGTAGATCCATTTACTGCCAATCACAGAAGCTCCTTCAGGAGCCGGTACCAAGTCCCATGTCTGATTAGCTTCGAGAGCGAGCAATTCCTCATTCATAGCATCCTGCCAGTAAGCAATCTTCGAGGCCTGTGAATATGAGGTGGGTATAGGAGCACTATCTAAAGATGAAAAGAGAGCAGGAAATCCATAGCGGTTAGGGGCAATAGAAGGACGATTAGAGCGTCGCAGAGAGATGGTATTATCAGAAGAAGCATTGTTACCTGTATGAGCAGTAGGCGGCACTGGGAGAGGATCAGGAGAGGGAGGCACCATAGGAGGAACCGTGTTACGCCGAACATAGACCTTGAGAGCAGGTGATGGAGAAGCAGACTCCGGGAATTGTGGCAAATAGGACACAGCAAGAGGATGATGATCTAAACGTAATGAAAAGAAGGGAATTTGTTCCAGGAAGATCACATTACGAGAGATTCGCATGCGTTTTTCAAACCGGTCATAACACAGGAACCCTTTGTGTTCAGTACTATAGCCAAGAAAGATGCATTTGGCAGCCTGTGGGGATAGCTTAGTGCGTTCAGTTGGTGGAAGATGAACAAAACACAAGCAACCAAACACACGTAAGTGAGAGTATGAAGGTGGATGTTCAAAGAGAACTCCGTAAGGAGTAGTCTTGCCTAGAATAGGACTAGGAAGACGATTGATGAGATATACCGCAGTCTGTGCAGCATCACACCAAAATTCTGGAGGAACTAAGGATCCAAGTAAAAGGGTGCGAACAGTCTCAAGAATATGTCTGTTCTTTCTTTCCGCAATTCCATTTTGCTGAGGAGTGTGTGGACAAGATTTTTGATGAAGAATTCCTTTACTAGAAAGGAAAGCAGAGAATTCATGAGACATGTATTCTCCGCCAGAATCGGATCTAAGGATCTTGATATCTTTCTTAAATTGGGTGTGGACCATGTTATAGAATCTTTGAAAAATAGAAAACACTTCAGATTTTAAACGCATGAAATAAATCCAAGTATAACGGGAATGATCATCAATAAATGTCACATAGTACTTGAATCCTGCCCTACTCAAGGTAGGAGCAATGCCCCAAACATCAGTGTGAATGATGTCAAATGATTCTAATGCACGAGAATTATGAACAGAAAATGGCAAAATATGACTCTTACTTAAACAACAAGTTTCACATTTTGATTGAGATAAAGAAGACATCATTTTATTATCAATTGGAGAGTCCAAACAACCAAGTTTAAACAAAGAAATTAAATAGGCATTGTTCACATGACCAAGACGTTTATGCCAAACCGTCCACAAGTTTTTGAAATTATTAGAAGAAGAAGAAAAGAAGGAATGATGTCCAATGTCCAGCAAAAACAGGCGCCCATGTTTACTCCCCGTCGCGATCACCTTCCCAGTTTGTCGCCCCTGTATGACACAACCAGAGGAAGAAAAGTGAACAAGATAGCCCTCATCAATAAGTTGTCCTACAGAAAGTAAATTGGCTGATAATTTTGGAACAAAGTAGACATTGGAAAGGGTGATGGGCTGGCCAGTGACACTAGATAAAGTAATGGTACCAACTCCAGAAATGAGTAGTTGATCACCATTAGCAGTGGTAATTTTTTCTTTTCCAAGGTAAGGGTGGGAATCTGTAAAGCTATGTTCTACAGATGTCATATGATTTGAGGCTCCTGAATCTAAAAACCATGTAGAAGAGGTGATAGAAGAAGAAAGAGATGCAGAAGAATGAAAGGCAGGAGATGCTATGTGAGAATTAGGTTGATACCGACCACCAGAGAAGCCCATAGACGCATATGCAGAGGTGACTGTGTTCTGAATCAGTTCTTGAATCTGAGCAGGAGTCATGGATATAGCCCCGGAAGAAGTGCTGCCAATATCTGATACGGGGGCTTGAGCCTGAAATGCGGATGGAACATTCTGCCTTGACATATTGGAGGGAGGCTTCTTAGGCTGTGTCTCATTCCGTCGCTGCAGACTTCGACAGTCATCAATCACATGACCAGTCCGTTTGCAATATCTGCAAACCAATTTCTTGCGACAATTTTTGGCAATATGTCCGAAGCCTTTGCATTCATAACATTGAGTCTGCTTAGGAGTTGCTAGAAGAGCCGAGTCAGTAGGAAGAGGCGCAATGAAGGCTTTCGGTGCTTCGGGTGCTTCCAGAATAGTGCGCTGTGAAGTGAGACGAAGTTCTTCGCGAAGGACTTCTTGGAAGCAAGTATCAAGATTAGCAGTATTCTCCCTATTCATGAGCGCAGACCGAACAGATTCAAATTCAGGTCGTAGATTCATAAGAAACTGGCTGATATGAGTTTCTTCTTGTAACTGGAGAGCCTCAGACAGAAATCCAGAAGAGACCGTTTGGATCAGCATGGAATCCCTTTCAGTCCACAAGGTGAGGAAACCATTAAAGTATTCCTGCACAGTTTTATCCCCTTGACTATATTTGGCAATTTCACTATCTAGATGAAATTTCCGGGCTTTATTGGTTTGATGGTAGACTTTCTTCAGATGAGCCCACATATCAGCTGCTGTGGTGTATGCTTGAAGAGCTACGGCAAGAGAGGGATCAATAGAGTTAAGGATCCAAGTGACGACTTTCGCATTTTCTTTGGACCAAGTAGCTAGGCCTTTTGAGTCAGCAGTACTTGTAATCTGAGGCTTGGTTATCGATCCATCAAGATAACCAAAAAGGCCCTGTCCTTCCACAAAGTTCCTTAAGTGGAAGGACCAGGACATATAATTTTGCCCATTAAATTTAATTGGGATAACATCATACTTATCCATTGCGAAATAAAGTGGATAAAAGACAACAGTGAACGCAAATCAGCAGTAAAAGGATGAGATCAGTCCTCAGATCTGATATAACCAACCAATATGCTAGAAAGCAGAATTAACTGGATCTGCGATGAATGACTAAAACAGCAGAAAGAGTCCAGCAGCAACAGCAAACAACAGAATCAATCCAGCAGCAAACAGAGCCAAGAAACCAGCACTAACAGAGCAATAGCAGCAGCAAAATGCAAACAGCAGTCACAGCAACAGTAGAAAGGATCTAGCAGCAACAGGGCTAAGAAAACAGCACTAACAGTGCAATTTTTTTCACCCAAACAGAGCCAGACGACCTGAAATTTTGATTCAAGATCTGTTCGTGGGCCCCACAGGTTGGTCTAATCACAGATCAGGTTTGAACTTCTTGAAGAGGTTCAAAGTTACTTCCTTTAGTCCAAATTTGATGAGATTTGGATACAGATCCACAAATCTGGACGGTCTTGATTAAATCTATCTGACAATTCTTTATTAAAAACGACAGAGGAAGAAGTGGCTGGAAACTACCTCAAAAGGTGATGAAAAAATCCAGAAAAATCCTTAGAATGACCCTTAGGAAGAGGCGATCACAACTGTGGAGGTCTCTTGGTGACAAAAAGTTGATCCGAGGTGGGCCACTTTTGATCAGGGACACGTCAGGCACTATCAGAGAGAAAATTTACGCCAGGGAGAAGATCCACGCCAGGGAGAAGATGGATTGATCAATGAGAGAAGATGGATTGATCATAACCAGTGCTCTGATACCATGAAAGCTTATGTGATGAGGGAAGAAGGAAGAGACGAACGTTGGAGAAAACTCAATGATCAATGGATCATCGGCTGTTCTGTTTTATAATCAATTGTTTCCTTAATCAAGGAACTAAGTATGTTAAGATTACAAATTAGAATAAATGAAAGAATGGAAAGAATCAATCCTAGTCTATACAGGGAAAACATAAAGAGATAAATCAGCTAATCAATGAGAGAAATTAGCTTTACAGGGATTGACTAAATCCTACGTGAGAGAGGTAATGGGCCTTTGTTGGGCTGGGCCTAGGGCCCATGTAGGCAAACAGCTTTGTTATCTTTTACATTAATATGGATGATTTTTGTTTTAAAAGGGTAACAAAAATGAAGAGGAGGATTGTTGGATCATTTGATCTGATGCCAAGTTGAAACCTATTAATCCACAACAAAATTAAGTAGAAAAAAAATGACTAGAGAAGAAGACAGAGAAGAAGATTGAGGTTTTATTGCCAATGATAGGGGAAACAATATGTATGCAAAAGTGTTTAGATATCCATCACCAATATTAGTGGGTCGACTTCATATGAATTTGGCCATTGTAATTTCTTATCAGCATAGAAAATTTTTGTAATGCAGTGATAAATATGAGTATCAGACAGAAATAGGAAACAATGACTGCAGCATAAACAAATTCTCTTGATATTTTCAAATCCATAGTTTGAATGATTTCGAAGCTACAATTTATGCACAAGAAAATTGCAACTGTCCAGAACAATTTAATAATGCCATGTATACATCCAATGAGTTTCAATTTGAAACTCTGTTCTCCTTTATAAGAAGTTTTCTTTTCTTAGATTTTGCCTAAAATAAGCATTAATTAATTATTCAGATCCAGTGCTTCTGGTAGGAAAATGCAGGACTCCATATGCATGCAGATTATACTTTGGAAGCATTTGATAAATGGGCATTGAATGAACATTATGAAGGTGAAAGCAATCTTACTTACATTTACAGCATGTAATATGCCCACATTGAAACACCATATTTTGGTCGTTGAGTTTTTCATGACAAATTGGGCAGGGCTCATCATCACCTTTACCATCTTCAATTTTTTCTCGACAAAGAGAAGCATGTGAGTTAGATGTATCTTGAGGCATGGACAAAACATTAGGATGATCAACGTGAGTTTTCTGTTTAACCAGTCCCTGGAAAAAGTTTCCGTTCCAATAAGTACCATGAGTAACAAGAACTTGCACTTCCAATTATGATCTATATATATATATACACATATATATGTGTGCGTGCATGCGTGTGTGTATGTATATATATATAATGCAACCAATCAAGGTTAGCAAAGATCAGAAGCCTTCTGTTATTATATATATGAAATAACATTTAACACTAAGCCTAAGGAATCATATAAATCCCTCTATGTATTTAACAGGAATATTTAAATATGTAACACATGTTCTAGCATTAAATGTAGAATAGTCCCTCCACATGGTTCCAACTCAGGTGTCATATAAATCCTATGAGCTTCCGATGTCCAAGGAACATAATTGTAATATCCTAGGTTTGGATAAGGGGTTGAATTTTCTGCTTAATTAAATTGATTCTCTACTTTGGGATTTTCAAATAAGAAGATGTCATTTTATGTATTTGTTTAGATTAATGAATTCACTTGTTTATCTTCAGTAGAATTAGATGAGCGGGTGGTAAGACCCATTGGACTTAAGTTGATAGAAATAAGATGTTAAGGAGTTTGACTTTGGATTGGACCCATGAGTTGCAGTTAGCAAGTCTTTAAAACAAGGCAGAAGGGGACGCAGTTTCTTAGTAGAAACATGTAGTACACCCCCAAAACCAGAACCTGCTCATATCATATTAAGGATGCATATCGAAAAAAAAAAAAAAAAAAAAAACTAGTTTGAATGAGAAATAGAAAGGGATTCCCAAACAAATCAGTAGGACTCTCTTTGTGGAATTCGAATAAGGAAAGTGGCCCTTCTTAGTTGGAGTTTGAGTGAAAAGAGGCAAGGAGAACTCATCTTTAATTATAGATGTCACCCCCTGAAGCATCTGTAACATACGACCTCTTCTTTCTCGTAGTCTTCTTAGCAACTGGTATTCTAGAGAAAGCTCAAAGGGAAAGAGAAGAACCAGCCAGTTGAAGCACCAATTTTTGAGCCGTAGTCTTGCAAGAGCAACTGTATTCTACAAAAGGTGAGTAGATTTCTCATTCTACTTATGATTATGGAACTTTTCTTCTAGATTCTAGTATGTAATGCCTTAATCTAGAGATGTAATGATGCCCTAAGGTTAAATCCATGGCTGTTTTTATGATTTGTATTGACTGATTGTGGTGTTGGGTTAGAATCCCATGGCCAACAGTGTATAAAGGGGTTTGGTGAAGGACCAACTGCGGTATTCATGCACGGAGGTTTGTTAATTTTTGCATGCTTGTGTGATTGTGGGTAATTAAAGGGATCAGATGCTTAATTATAGGAGTTTATAGTGGTTTTGGGCTTAGTTTAGGAGTTTAGAAGGTTATTTGTAATTTTGAGAGTATAAGGGGGTGCTTTGGAATTTTAGAAAGTGTAGGGAGTAGGGCACTTGGGTGTAGTTTGACAGGTTCTAGGGTCCTTGGGAAAAAATATGCTCTCCTTGATTTTTTCCAAAAATATCCTTGACGTCCCTCTATTGCACAACACTTAATTGAGGGGATTTTGGTCATTTAACCTTCAGTTGCAACTCAACCAACCCAGCCCTTTCAATATCCAATGACATTTCTCTCTCTTGCCCTCCCATTTCTCTCTCTTCTCTCTGTCTCTCCCTTACATCTTCCAAAGATTCTAGGGCAAGAAACCCAAACCCTAAATGGATTTCAGTGGCGAATTCATTAAAGACAAGGATTTTCAACCCCTTCTCTCAAATCTCATCTCATCTCTAGATAAATCACTCTCTTATCTCCCTAACACGGTGAGTTTTAAACCCTAGCTCCATCTCTTGTTTTCTCTAGGAGTTTTCTTGTTGAGTTCCAGCCCTCATGCATGTTTCTCCCTTGGAATTGGGTGTAGCAGCATTAGATCTCGGAGAATTGGGGTTTTTGGTGAGATTTTAATTTTTCTTGGCCAGAGGGCTTGGTTTAGGGGAGATCTCATAGCTTGGACCCAAGGCAAGTGCAATATATATGATCCATTGCATGCATGTGTGTTTTCTTTGACTCCTACACTGAAATACATTGGAATCTGATGATTGATGTAGAAATCCATGTTTTCTAAGCTCTTTTGTTTGAATGGAGACCCCATCGTATGTTGGAAATACATTTGATGATGAGTTGCCCTAGTTCTAGGTAATTTGAACAATGTATCTCAAGTGTTTGGATTGAATTGGAAGAGAACTGGAATGGTTTGGAAGGAAATTCAGATCATCAACTGTGAATTTTGGGAAGTCACGGCTAGCCGTGGATCACTCACGGCTAGCTGTGAGATCCCATCAGGTAACCGTGAATGTCCCACGGTTGCTTACCAAGAAATGTGTAAATTTCAAGTTCAGGTACTAAGGTCGCCTTACGGTTAACCATGGTGAACCCACGGCTAGACGTGGGGCCAACCATGGTACAACCTGATACCCTCATGGTTACTTTTCCGGTACTGTGCAATTTTCAGGATTTGTGCAGCAGTTACCTCGCGGCTAACCATGAAGCAACCACAGCACACTCACGACTAACTGAAACATGGCTACAACTGACCATAAGCCTAGGTACCACATAATGCAGAAATTGCATCTTTTGACCCTTGGACCTGGTTTAACCCTTCTAATGGCTTGGAAATGGAGGCACTATGATGTGTGGATGGTCGAGCTTAACATCCACCCATTGCTTACTCAAAGTAGAGTATGGGAGGCAAATTAGACCAGAGAGGTGGTTAACGTAGGACCTTTGGGTGTCATTTACCATGAAAGCACCGAGAACCAATTCTTAAACATCCGAAACCCTAATTTGATCACTATGTTGAATGGCTTACCTTTGACCTAGGTTGGCCACCTATTTACCGTTCTTTGATAGATATGATGAAATGATCTTTAAGCATTGCTTCCGTATTTCCTTTGATCTCTATTCTCATGGATGGTTGTGTGCATAACTATGGATGGATAATGACGATGATGAGGCCCTTCACCAAGAGTTTACCCAAAGGAGAACTTGTATGTATTGATGGAGATGGATTGGCCGTGTTTGAGGATAGACGGGCTATTCAATGGCCTAATGGAATGGGATACCCTTTGATGTGGAACCTTTGGACTTTGATGGACTAATGGAATGGATTCTTATACTTTGATGGATTATTTCATTTATTTGCAATGGAATGGATACATAGATGGTTCTGATATCATACATGGATGATGGTCATGGTTTTGGATGGATTGACACTTTGTTTGGAATTGTAAACCTTGCTCACGCAAGGGAAGCCTAGCCAGAAACAGCCCTTCGTGTTATTCAATGAGTCAGGCAATACACCACTCGGCTGAAGAGCTTAGCCACAGACTAATTACCTATGGTAAGAGCTAATTCTCTTTGCCAACTATAGATGGGGTTTTTAGGTGGATGTAGGACACTAGGTACCATGGATGGCTTTTGGGTAACAAACTTCGGCCGGCTTTTTCCGTGCAACTTTTTTTGGCCGGGCTACGATCCCGTGCATCCCCGCCGCAACTCATGCAGTACAGGAGGACAACATCATAATTTCCCATGGTACTAGCCTCTATGGATGTGCCTTTTGATAGATGGATGGACTGATTGTAGGGTTCCTATTTACATTGATTCATCGTATTATTTCTATTCTTGCAGTGTTGCCTAGTTTCCCTATCTTTGTTGATCTTTTAATCATGTTATCGTCTTTATTCTATTTTGATGAATTCATTCTATGTTTTATATATATTATTCTCGCAAGATCTTATAGATCCGACTTTCCCTCACCTTGGTGTTGTAGGTAGTGAGCCCATTACTGTACTGAGTTCCCAGAGGGAGAGGCGTCTCAAGTGCAGCTGAGTTCGAATGGGGTGCCGCTGACCATGCCTAAGTCACTTTGGCCTTGAGTGCGACATGAGTTCTATGGGGTGATCTGAGAGCGTTTGAGATTGCTTTTATGGATTGTAATAAGAGATATATTTCTGTACTTTGAAACTTAAACACTGTAGATGAGACTTGATCTTTGATATTTGACGTATGTGGTTTGATACCAATATGGGGATCTATGATATATTGGTTCCGCATATTTCTATAATTGCTTCCGCTCAAATGTTCTTTATTAAATGTGGGAAAAAGGTTTTAAATTATCCTCACAGTGGACTCCGATCCTGGATGTCCGCGCCTCCAAAGTCGATATTCTGTGTCGCTTTCTGGATTCCGATTTTGGGGGCGTGACAGATGTATGCTATTGCTGACTAATTAATGGTTGGGATAATAGGTTTGGATGATTGGATTGTAGAGTTTGTTAATTAAATAAATGGAGCTTGTGGTAGAGGCCAAACCCATGGTCGAGTGAGTATTAGGGTTCCAAACCCTTACCCAAATATAAGGTGAAGTACAAAATCCCAGCCAAATAGGTGATTAGGATTGTGTAACCTGTCTGAACTCACCTTGTGGATTACCAATCAGTTGAACACCTCATTGTAACTTTTAATACTTACCGACTGTTATTTGTGTGTACATAGACTGGCCGATTGTTACATAGGTAATGTTGATTGGCAGACTGCCGTGTATATGTGTTTAGTAGTAGTTGTTGCGAATATAGTTAATGTGGCTGGTAGGGAATTGAGTCCAAAAGCCTATAACTGATTGGACTTGGAGATTGATTAGGTTAACCGCATCATGCATGTTAGATTTTAGAAGGGGCTGTCTTGTTAATTAATGATTCCATGTTGGCTGAATGCCATTGGGTGAAACCCTTCGGTCGACAAGGTCTGGGAATTAGGGATGATGATTATTGGTGTGCCCTAAATTTATAAAGTACATATGTCAGAATCTGTATACCATGTTTATGGTGTTGAATATATGATCTTGTACTCTTCAGTTGTATTTGAGTTAGCACATGATTCTCAAAAAGAATGTTGAATTACAATTGCTCCTATGTGTCATCTTTAATGTAAGATTTATATGCTTGGAACCTCTTGTAGTTATGTATGAGTTTCAACTTAGCAAGTTAGTTATGCGATTGCCTTTACACAATCAAATACCAGTAATTTTATGGTGCAGGGCATATAAAATCTGCATTTGTGTAAGGGGCTGATCTCAAGCTACCTGTAAGCATTAAGACCAATAATGGAAAATGTTCTAATGTGATTTATGTAAGAGAAGAACATATTTTTCATAATTGGTTTAGTTTGGACCAACCCGTGGTAACCCCTTGATCATCAACACAGTGCGACGTTGACATCCTCGTACTAGAGCCAAGATTGATGATAAAAACTGGCTTCCAGGGCAGAGATGATTAAAAGCGGCTGGCCAGAAATATTACACTAGCAATCAGGCCAGACATTTTCACTGACAACAAATCAGCCCTATGTTTCCTGAGGCATCCATAAGATGCAAGACATGGGCCAGTGCATTCGGGTGGTTAGGCGATTGTCCGAAGGATAGGTCTAGAAACCTCCTTTAAACTCTAAATGTCACTTTATTGATATTTATTGGCACTTTCTCACAATGTTGTGCGCACATGTAGAATTGAAATTCTATTAACTCAAGTGTTACTAATTTGTATATTTTTGCCCCAATCCCTGGTAACCAAAATGTAGAAAGACAAGAGGTTCCCGACAATGAAGTGATAGGATTTGATATCCACGGCTTAGTGACAACAAGACTCACAGATCAAATTAAAGGCTTAGCTTAGATGGTTTAGTTAATTCATTTTAACAAGGACTGCTTTATGAGGATTTGTAGATTTTTATTTCTCATTATGGATTATTCTTTAACATTGAGATTTGGATTTATCATTTTAATTAAAGATTGAATTACTTAGGTAAATGCCTGATTATTTATACTTAAATTGTTTTGACCTATGATGGTGTTATGCTACTTATTGGACACAATACAGAATTACATGTCGAAACATGGTTAATTTAGAGAATAGGAAACTAGGGTCATCCTAACATCTAGATTAGTTAGGCTTACTGACTGGATCACACATGCTTAAGAGTTAGGAGTGAACAATTTAAAGTAACATGCATAGAATTCTTGTTGTAGTCCCAATTAATTAATTTACAAGGTTGAGAAAAACCATCACCTACAAAGCAACAATAAAAGATGCAATGTAAAGAAAACCCCATGATGAATCTGAACTATTCATCCGACATATGTAATTCTAATCTCAACCATTAAAATCCTCTACAATATTAGATGCCTCGTAAATTAGGATGCACAATTTATTTTTTGAAGAAAAAAATGTGTCGGAAGGAATGGGGCAAAAAGGAAATGATTCCAGTAAGCGGTCGATCCCCTTGTTAGAATGAGTAAAACCATAGGTCCACTAGTGAACCTTCAGGTGTAAGTAAGTTCCACATTCACAAATGTTAGAATCATTTAACTAGTGACGATGAGAACAAAATAATGAGCTACATTTGCATGTAGCAAATCCAACAAGTAAATAAGATAGAATCTTGAATTAGAAGTTCTCGGCTATTCTGCTGTACCTTCAAATAACGAAGTTGGCCTTTGATGCGTGATAACGATGACAATGATAGAAACTTTTCATTAGAAAACTCTACACTGGCAACAATCAATTCTTCTAAACATAAGGCATCTACAGTAGATGCATCATTCTCAGTCTCTCTTAAGCGCAAGCGCGAAGTGGCCATCTTAATCTCATCATGAGCACGAAGAATTTGGGCCTGAGCAATTGACAAGCACCTTGCTTGGGCATACTCCTTGCGCATAGCCTGTAGTAAAAGAAACATGAATGCGACTCCAGTTGAAATAAGGCTCTACATATGCACTCTATAAAATATGAAGATAACTACGTTTAGTTAATTTAATAATAATTGCAACTTCAACCATTGGTACATAATAAGGAAAGATATAGATGCAAAACAATATAAAGCCAGACATGTATCATTGCAACATACACCAGAAAAAAATTACAAGGAAAATAACCTCATTTTGAAATGTTTCATGATATCTTTCACTGACAGAATGATGATAGGGTATTCCTTCACTAAAGATAAGAGCAAGGCAGGGATTGGTAGGGTGTTATAGAAAGATGAATGTGTTTTTTCAAACTTCTACATATATTCTTTTATATAGCATCTTCTTCAAATTTGAATGAGGTCAGATGATACAATCTGGACTATTGGAAGAGCTTAAAAAAGGCCCATGCAACTCACATGCCCATGCGCGCAACCCTTCATTGGATTTTGCATGCACAAGTCCCTATTGAGACAAAAGTTTTTGTTTCTTTGGATACATAACCGTCTATTGGCCAGTGTGTAGATAGGAAGTTCCTATTAGTAGGTCCATTGTAGAAGTACAATTAGTCACATTGAGAGTTTTATTTGATAAGACCCAGAGTCTTAGTGCCAAGAGTTTAATTATATAAGTTCTACTAAATTAAATAAGGTCTATTAATATTTTGATTATGAAGACTCTCTAAAGCCATCGACTGATGCAGATGAAATCCGATGGCCCAGATAGAAGGAATTGCTGCAAAATTGGAGCCACTGGAACGAGCCCTAAGGCCTGAAATAAGCCCATTAGCCTATAATCAACAAAGGTTGTGAACAGGTTATAACCTGACCTGCAACCATCCTGCCACAGACAGATTTCCAGCAGCTTTACAGTTTATTGAACCTCATTCAGCCGGGACTTTATGCCCCAACCCCTTGGGTCCCCCAAGGGTGGTCCGGATGGGCCAAACTCGATCAGCAAGTGAGCCATGTGGGCCCCAGGGCTCCACAAGTATTACTTCTTTTTTTTAACAGAAACCTTTTTCTTGATTTAAAGTAGTGTTTGAGTTTCATTAGGACTTTTTTGAGTTAGGATATCTCTATGTACTGATTCTGGATGAGTTAACTACTCATATTCAAGAGGAGGCACCTTGGTGTATGTTGTTTGCAGATGATATAGTGTTGGTTAATGAATCAAGAGACGGTGTAAATGCAAAACTCAAGAAATGGTGGAAGGCTTTAGAATCCAAAGGATTTAAAATAAGTCATACTAGCCAAAAATATATGGATTGCAACTTCAGTGGACATATACAAAGAGCTGAAAAGATTGTGAGAGTTGAAGCACAAGAGATACACACACACACGTTACCTTGGCTTGATAATTAGTAAGGATGGGGAGATTGATGAAAGTAGTGAGGATAGGATAGAAGCCGGATGGTTGAAGTGGAGACTTGCTTCTAGAGTGCTTTGTAACTAATGAATGCCAACAAGATTGAAGGAGAACTTTTATATGATAGCGATTAGAACAGCTATGGCTTATGGAGCAGAACGTCGGTCAATTATGAAGCAACATAGGCACAACATGGATGTAGCAGAAAAGAGAATGTTGAGGTGGATGTGTGGTAAAACTACGAAGGATAAAATTAGAAATGAGCAGTTTCAAGAGCATTTTGGGGGAGCATCAATAGGGCATAAAATTAGAGAAACCCGTTTGAGATGGTTTGGGCAAGTCGAGCGCAAGGAAGCGATGGTGCCGGTAAGGAAAAGTTTGGCTGTGCAGATTGATGGCCCACCAAAGGGAAGGGTAGGCCGAAGAGGACGTGGATAGAGGTAGTAAAAATAAGTCTGAAGAGGTGCAACTTTTCAGAGGATTTGGCTCAAGATAGATCGAAATGGAGAAACAAAATTCATGTAGCAGATGATGATGATGATGTTTATCTGAAAGACAAATGTAACGCCCCACCCCTACACGTATGCATGATATTGTCTGCTTTGGCCCACCGGCCTCACGGTTTTGTTTCTGATGGACCCATCAAAAGGCCTCATGCAAGGTGAGGGTGTAAGCTCTACATATAACGCCATTCACTTTCATGCTTATAGTCGATGTGGGACTCCGAGACGTCACAATCCACCCCCTTTAAGACTTCACGTCCCTGTGCAGTAACCTGCCAGTCTCTGTAGCTTGCCAGACCTCTTGGCCCGCCCACATGGAGACCCGCCCACTTGCACCAGACCACGGCGAGGGACCCACACTCGAACTAGTTGAGAGTCAACTCTGATATTTGCAATGCCCCACCCCTACACGCATGCATGATATGGTCCGCTTTGGCCCACCGGCCTCACGGTTTTGTTTCTGATAGACCCATCAAAAGGCTTCATGCAAGGTAAGAGTGTCAGCTCTACATATAACCCCATTCACTTTCCTCTCTATAGTCGATGTGGGACCCTGGGGCGTCACAATAACATAAACTTTTTTGTTAATTTGAATGTGTTTGAACTACTATATCTCAGTTCAGTTTCAGCTATGAATCGAATCGACCTTTTATCCTGCACTTAATTCTCCTCTATTTTTCCAAAATTTGTAACAAATTTGTAAATCTGATTCATCATCATCATCGAAGCCTTGTACCAACTATGTTGGGATCTATACCACCGCATCTACCCTTGAGAATCCCATCAAATCTTTCAACATTCAGTCCCCAATCGATGCACAATTTGTAACCTACACCATCAACTTTACCCTCCAAAATCCCATCAAATCCTTCAATTTTCAGTCACAAATTGACGCACAACTTCTCCACTTAAAATCCCTTTTGACCACAAATCTTGTATAAAATTCCCAAGAATTTATATATCTAACCTAGACTAGGACAATGTTGTGGTGGCTAAATCTTATTAACTTTTCCAATGCCCATAATTCCCTCTTCAATGGGCATAATGTGTAGAGAGGAAATTTGAAGTATGAGATGAAAAAGGCCACTTGTAGCTGTTATGAGTTCTAATATGACTTATTTAAAATTCCAACAGTTCCAGGGATCTTCCTGTAATTAGTAGAAAACATAGGGATCTTTTTGTAATTTCTAAAAAAAATTAATAAAAGGAAAATTTCAGAAAGATCAAAACTTTCGGCTCATTTTTAAAAATATATAGGAAGAATTAGAAATCAAAATTGGTTTTTTTATTTATTTATTTATTTATTTATTTATTTATTTTTGAATTGGAAATCAAAATGCGGTTTTTTGTCTTGTCATCCCCCTCTTTCTTGCTCAAAAACCACGGTCATTTTTCCCCTTTTTATCGCCAAAACCCCACCAGCAACTTACCTTGCATGAAATTGAAGACTGTATTGTCCTGCCACTTTCTTAAAACTTGCCATAAAAGACTAGATTCTGGTTTCCTATTACAATTCCTATACATAGGCAATGATCCATCAAAACAAATTAGCCCACTTGGATTATATCAAGTAATACTTCTGTTGACCAATACAAACTGACAACGTCCCAAGTAAGATGTTGCTTGTGCCTAAGCAATGACGATCAAGACAAACACATCACGTAATGCCATCAGCTCAGTACAAACTTATCACAGAAAAGCTCATACCTCAAAAAGAAGAAGCTGCTTCGTTGCAGATGACATAGCCTCTCTTCCTAACAATGCCCTCGAGTAACTCTTGATGACCCCTAGTGTAACCTCCAATTCAGAAGGAGATCTCGAAACCTGCCATAAAGTGGATGAAACATCAAATCCCAATCAAAACACTAAGAAAATGCATTTCAGTCAAATACACAGATGAAAAACTCAAAAGGTCAAAATGTCATCTTATCAATAAAGCTAATACAACAAAAAACTATCAGAGTGTAAATCATAGTTGTCAATTTTGTTATGGACAATGTTTCAAATTGACTCCAGAATGAAACGTTTTGGCTAATTTGGCATTTTTATTTCACCATTTTATTTCATAAACATATTAAAATATTAAAATATATATATTTAAAAAATAGTAAGAAGTCAAACTTACTCTATATATAATAAATAAAGTAATCCATCAAACTTACTACATATATATTTAAACAAAGAGAGGGAAGCTCATATTCCTTTGTTGTTTTTCCTCCTTTACAATAGGCTCGAACGCATTAACCTGTAATAAACCATATATCAACCCAAAAGCTTAAGCTCATAGGTGAAAGGCCCATACAGGTAATATTAAGACATAACAAGCCTATTACTTAGGCAATGTGGGATGTGGGACTTCCCAACACTCCCCCTCACGTGCAGGCCCAACAGATTTTATGGACGGGCCTGTCACGTGGGCTACACAAGAACGACAGGATCGACACCCGCTCTGATACCATGTAATAAACCATATATCAACCCAAAAGCTTAAGCTCATAGGTGAAAGGCCCATACAGGTAATATTAAAACATAACAAGCCTATTACTTAGGCAATGTGGGATGTGGGACTTCCTAACATAACCCACACACACTATCCATGTCCCTAACCAACTGAGCAACAGCTAAAGGACGGCACTCCTTCGTATTGTGTGAAGGAATTCCTCCCACATTTTTTTTCTCCAATTGGCTGCTTGTTTATTTGTTCACCCAAGCTATCAGTAAAAGAGAAATTTAAGAGTGTAGACATTTTTTTCACCAAAATAATAGGTGGAAGAAAGCCTCAAGATCTATGATACCTGGATACAGATACAGTTACGGATAGCGATACAGGGATCAATATAACTCTGTACTTTTGGAAATCTAGGGCACGGATATGGATATGGGTGTCCTAGATTTTATCTTAGGTCACTTTTGAATTAATTAAATTATCATTGTTTACGGTCCATTCTAAACTTTTCTTCTATGTTGAGAAGTAACAAAATAAAACATAAAAAATAAATTACATGAGATAATGGACTTGGTCAGTTGGATATGCTAAACCCGTACCCTAGAAGTATCGCAGTATTAGGTACCGATGCAAGTGCCTTATTGGTCCAATACGGATAGGTTAGGCTTGCACAAGTATCCAAGTATCGTGGCCTAGGATAGTTAGAAATAATAGCTTACATCATAGTTATCAAAATCCTATGATTCGTATCCTGAATCCCAATTTGTATCCCGAGTCTCAAGGAAAATAATTCGTATCTATGCAACGAATCTCATTTACAGATAAATCTTACAATTCGGGTGTGAATCCTACAATTTGATACTCGTTTCATCGAATCTTACGATTCAAGTGATTCGGCTAAGTGAGAATAGTTGCAACCAATAAGCTAATATTAATAATCTGTTTTCTTGTTTCTTCCTTTATTCTTGCTTTCTTTTAGTGCTTTTATTTTTAAATGGTTATTTAGTAGTTAACGAAACCTCCTAAGAATTTTTTGCGGCTTTGATAAGGATTCAAAGAAGAATAAAAAACATGCATTCAATTAAAATTTAAAACATTCGATAGAACGTATAGTTCTTGTCTATATCATTTTATTTTTTTTAATCTATTTTGGTTTTCTTCTTCATGAACACTTTCTTAACTTCAAGAGATATCCTATTGTATAAAATTTATGATTTGGATTTAATTTTATTTTTCTATTTTTATTTAAAGATAATATGTATATATATTGATACCTTAAACTTTTTTAACTATGTACACATCATTTATTTCTTATGTATATATATAAAATGTCATGATGTTCTTGATATGATTGTATGATAGACTTGTTATTGTATTTATACTGCTATAAATGGGAAAATGGATGGTTACAAATAATAACTTTTTTGCGTTTTCTTTTAATTTATTATTATTATTTTTATTAGAAAAATAAAAGATCCTACAATTTGCAATATGATTCATGATTCGATTCAATTCATGGGTATGAACGATTTGCGACACGATTCCGATTTTAAAAACTATGGCTTGCATTAGTAAGGGTGAGCTCATAATTAACAGTTTTATCTTGGGTTTGTAGTCTTCTTTCGTTTGTATTCTTGACACTATTCTATCAAGCCCAACTAAAGATATAGATTATAGATGAGCAAATCTAGACCATTCAACCTTATTAATAATAAAGATGAGCAACCATCCAACATTATCAAAATGTAAAACCATAAATTACTGCTCAAACTTCAAAAAATGCCCAAACTAACCTCTATACATGGATCATTTTGTAGTTGGAACTGTCCAATCAGATAAAATAAATAAATGCCATCACAATATGATCAGTGGGTCTCAGAATTCATCAACAAATTAGTAAAATATATTTATATATATATATAGAGAGAGAGAGAGAGGAATGTGATCCTTTGGTAATAAAGAAATTAGATGAAAATAGAAGGATCTAACAGCCTTAGGTCACACTAAAGAGCAAACGAAGTAGAAGAAATTACCACTATGTTGGCTGTAACATCCCGTTTTCTTTTGCTTTTTTCATTACCAACACTGGAGGCAGTGGAGATTTTATTGGGCTGGGATAAAGCTATGAAGAAACGATTCAATGCAGACTTTTTCTTTTGCATGCCTACTGCGTCTTCTGCTGATGTAACCATCCCTCCACTGTCTCCACTTTTAAGATGAAAAAGCCTTGCCTCGTGTACCTATAGAACAAAGGTTGCTTGTAATAAAAAAATATGATAATAGCAATAAGCATTTTTGTAGCAGCAAAGCATAAATTTCAAGAAACGTAAAAAGTAGTAACAAAAGAATACCAGAGAAACATATAATCGTCAACTCAAGGATATGCACAGGCTTTCCAGTTTTGAGTTTCAGGGTTTAACAAGGGGGTGCCATGTTTCGGCAAAACAACAAAAAATTGCAATCCGATTAGCCCCTATAGTTAAACCACGCTCAAAAAATTACACGAAAGCCCAGCCCCATCCCTAATAGAAATGGTACCCATAAAATATATTAAGAATTTATTAAAAGCACTGCTCCAACAAAAGAATGGCAAATATATAACAATCTTAAATGCCTTGAGGATGTGGTCCATCTACGATGGTGGGGCCCATTAACTCACCAAACTGAATTACCGAGTACCAACCATGCAAACCAATGGATGAACTCAAGACCCAAGGACACTGTGCAAATCCTAAGCTTAAAATCATATGATTCATTTTACGTAAATTTACCTAAAATAGTCAATCATCACAATCTTAGCCTTATCCCATCAATATGAGGTCCGCAAGTAATTACCTGAAATAACTCATCTAATTCACAGTGAATGCATATTGGACCATCAGCATTGGCTTGGCAATTTGGACAGTATCTCACACGCTCAATATCTTCATCCCTGGGTTTCTCCATTGTTTGGTCAATTTTTAAGAGTCTTTCAACCAACACCTGTCTAGAGGTTTCCAATGAATCTAGACCAGTCTGGATAAGATACTTCAGACCACTTATACTTCGAAACCTGGTTTAGGAAATCCATGACATCATATTAAATGCAATCACAACAGACTGGATACATGTCAATAAAATTAAACTACAATAATAACAAAAGAAAACTATTTTGCAATAGATTCTTTGTTCAACTATTTTGCAATAGATTCTTTGTTCAGAATCAATGAAGACAATCTTTAGCATTTGCTTAAAGGTTCTTAGAAATCTGGGTAAACTTTAGTCATTGCCTACTACAATTGAGTTATTATGGAGAGATACAACATGATATGCTAGGTAAAAACTGTCATTTTCTTTTTCACTCTACCAAATGTAAAGGTTCAAGACCACTCTTCAGTAGTGCACACTGTTGCTCACATGGATCCAATCTCAGGATGAACTATGCCCCAGTATCTCTCAGAACATGATACTAGCCATCAGATGAAAATGAACAAAAAGAACCAATTGTTCATATTTAACAGGGTCTAATCAGATGGTTGGTCTCATTCAGTAATCATGATTTCTGAGATTCACAATAATAAAAAATTTTGACACAAGCAGTTGTATGGATTCATCACTCCCTGGACAATTCCAGACAACTGGCTACCATATTCAATTGCATGCTCACAGCCATAAAATTGCAACGCCCTAATATTAAATGCAGATATAAAGCTAAAACCTTCTTTCTCAAGTCTGCTTCCTTTCATCTACTAAAAATTCTACACATCAAATTATTACGAACATTGGAAAGTGCAAATACATATATATATATATATATATATATGAATGATAAAATAAGTAATATCAGACTGACAAACAAAATTATAACTAACCTTGTAGCAATTTTTGATTTGAAATTGTTTACAGATCCAGAAACAGCCTCATCAACCCTTCGTAACAGTTCATTTGAGGAGTCTTTATCCTGCTCAATAAGATCAAGAGCATCCAACCACCAAGTCTCATGTGGACCTTTGCATTTGGTAAATGCCTCACAGACCTTTGAAATACAAGAAAAGCATAGCATACATATGAAAAGGGGAAAAAAATAAACTAAAAAAGGGCCCACCATAGAGATGGACAAAGGGGAAAAGCGACAAAAAGAGACAGAAGAAGAGAAAAAAATGCTGAGGAAAGTACATTCACAAGACTAAAGAGTGAAAACTATCATTAGTTGTATTAGGGAAAATAGATACACAAATTATAAAAAAGAACTGTAGAAACTTCAAATAATTCCCCACATGTGTGAACACCTATCATGCCCAGCTTTGAAAAGATATGATGAAGATGGCTACATGAATATGTATCATGTCCAAATTCTTTTTCTTTTTTTATTTTTTTTTATTTTTTGGTGGAGGAAGAAGACGGGGAGAGGGGGGGGTGGTGTTTGGGCTGTTGATTGATCTATATTTCAAAATGTTGGAGGTCTCCACAAAACAGATATCAATTAATCCTTGGTGACTGGTGCGAAAAATCAGTAGGTAAAGGCCTAAAATAAGTATGTGTGCAAAATTTTAGTCAGACAAACAAAAAAATGCAAGACTTGTTAGAAATATTGGGCAACTCCATGTGATTTGTAGATGCAGTTAAACAGGGAAAGTGCAGAACACAGCAATCAGGTGTCCAACAAAAGACATACTCTTGCAGAGAACCATAAGTCGAACTGATTTCCTTCAAATAGATCAGGAATATCCTATACCGAATGAAGGTGTAGATTTCCAAAAAGAATAAGAAAAGGTTTATTGGGTCCCACCAATTGATCACACAGCACAGTTGTCCTGATGATCTATTAGACCAGAGGAAATAAATTAGATTCAGATGAACAAGAGAAATCTCATATTCGGAGCAGGCCAAACCAGATTTCTGACCTATAGAAATGCAAATCAATAACAGCAAGGGATCAAAATAGGGGTTGCAACGGGAGTAGAGGCTAGTGGCAAGAACAGTATGTAGCAGGTGCGGCGATATGTAGCAGCATAGCGGTGCAAATTTTTAAGTGGTCAAAATAATTCAAATCATGTAGAGCAGTCAATCTTGGGTGTTTTTTTTAGTGATTTGGAACCATATAAGGATAGAGACAAGTTTAATAAAGGCTATTGAGGAGAAGAAATAGGAAAAGCAATGTTTTAAATTAAAACTGATTGCCTTTGCTAGGCTTTAGACCGCAGCACAGCTATTTTCAAAATAGTGTAGCAGCTTCCACTGCTATGGCCAATAATGCAGCCTCTATGTGGCTATTTTAAACCATGGTAACAGCAATCCAAAGAACTTCAGCACTTTCAGAATTGGATGTTCTGCCAGTGGAATATCAGTCACAGAACCCCCAGATCTATCTATCATCATACAAAGCTTTAGCTATAAAGCAGATATAGGAGAAGACTCATTGTGAATAAAGAACAAGCAGTGGATTGTTTGCATCACGGAATATTCACAGGACCGCCAAATGCCTGCACAAGTCGATAAGACTTTATTGCTCTGATACCATGTGAGAATCAAAGAGCACAAGAATAGAATTTCCTAAGTTATGTCAATGGGATGGCTACCAATTGGATTTACCTGAAAAGTCATGGCTACACCCAGTCTTCCACATATCAGGACTTGAATTAACACATTGGAGCTCATATGCAGGTAATGCATAATCTACCAGTATCTCTAATGCTGGTGTTGGGAGTTCCAAACCCTACTCCATCATCGATCTTTGATGGTATCGAAGAAGATATGTGAAGGGGGACCTAGTGCAGCGAGCCAATCGTCCCACAGATGATGCATCATGGAAGTTCTAAACACTTCAAGCGCGGTTTCCACAGTTCAGTCTTGAGGACAAGGTTTTGAAGGGGAAGGGAATGTTAGTGCTCATGGGACGGTAAGTAAACTAATGATATACCATTGGGGGATGCCAAGCATTAGTCCAGGCTAGGTTGAGCCATTAACAAGAATCCAGTGGATTAGAACTGCTGAGTGGGGAAGAAGATTAGGATAAGCAACAATTATCTAATTTTAGATTAGGATGAATTCTTTCCTGAATAAGGATAAGATTCATCTAACTTAACTAGAATTGATTTGTTATGCAGCCTAGAATCAGAGGCTCCAAATATTGAGGGATTTGGTCCATTTTTGCAATTTAAAGGTCCTAATCCATCTCAATTTAAAGAGAATACTCGGTCAATGAAAGGGGACACAAAAATTCATATCTCAAACTCTGGTGCTTGCACTTGGAGGTAGAATCCTCAACAGACTTCATTATCAAGTTTGTACGATTAAAGCATGCAGCCCATTAGGAAACTAAGGATAAGGTGTTCAGAAATGTTTCTTACCTGGATTTCAAAAGGACATGTAGTGATAAATAGACATGTTGCCACTCAAACAGGTACCTAGAACTAGAAGGCTAAGTCTCATAAATGGGAAACAAGCATCCAAAGCAATCTGTGGCCTTTGGTGCGGAAAAATTGAAGGATAGAGGAGAGGTGGTGTTTGCATTTCCATATCCGATGGGAGTTGGGGACTCACACCATGCCAAGATGAAGGCAATAGGAGTTGACAAAATTAGAAATAAAGTGTGATTCAGTGAAAGAGCTAAAGTGACTACAAGGAAATTTTATCGCCTTGTGCATAATTTGCGGTGCTAAATTGCCCGTTGGTGTGCATAATTTGTGGAGAACGAGCTAAGGAAAAAGTTATTGTTTATTGATGCATCATTCAAACATGTGCTAAGAGAATGGAATGACAATGTAAAGTTGTGGATGCCATTGCCAAAGTGGGAAACCTTAAAAGTGAGTTAAATGTTGCAAAGTGACATAGTCCCGATTTGATGCAATCGGACTTGCTAGGGCACAAATAAATCAAATCCAGAAATATCCAGCAAATACTATCAATTGCGGTGATTGAAAGACATTTCAGAATTATTTGTATGCAACAAACAACGCATAAACAACCCAAAAAATGACCTGTGTAGCCTTCTCAATCTCCTAGCCTCCAAGATACATTGGGGAGGGTAAAAACAAAGCATAAAATGTTTTTTGAATAGTTTTCTGTACTGTAGCATACAACAGTGATGACGACCACTATTCCTTATATAATGCTACCAAGAACACATAAAACCCTAGAATGAACAGATCCCAAACACAAATAGAAGTCTTAAGCTTAGTTTCGAATCCAAAAATAATCACAAACTACTAAGAACATAGAGAAAATTGGATCTGATCTCAAATCTGGATGACTCAGGAGCACTTTGCAAATCAAGATATGGGGTCCACTTGGCCCACCTTTTCATGAAACAAATCACACAATCTGAAGGTGGACTCTTGGTCGAACCTGTTTGTGCTTGCTTTATTTGATTTGGTTCAGATCTGGCCCACCATGCTGTAGTTCAAAAACAGCTGCACGTGAATTGTTTATTTCAGGGAGCTGCTATTGCCACATCCATAGTTGCTCCTAGCGCATCCCTTCTCTGTACACATCCAGAATTCTATAGAAAATGCTCATTGCACAGCCCTCTTTTCCCAAACTGCCCATGTAACGACCCGGGCCAGCCATCCACGTGATATTGTCCGCTTTGGCTCATGGGATTCCAACCCAAATCTTCCCTCGCGGTTTTAAAAAGCCTGATGAGGAGTTAAGCTCAGGTCACACACATACATACCCAAGACCGGACTGGCGTGTTTCCGATGTGGGACTTATGCACCACTACATATCCATTCCTTTAGAGTTCCCCCGCCTTTACTCTTTAGGTGGATGCTCGCCGGACCCAACGCCCTTTTACAAGGGGGCCACAGGCGTGACAGCCGAAACACCACACATCTCCTTTCTCTTTGCACAACCATCCCTTCCCTCCACACCCGATTCGAACGTCCAAGGCTTGGAACTTGTGTTCCATCTCTTCCCTCCACACCTGACTTCCATTCTTAGTTGACGGTGTAGCCAGAGGAACCTTCAAACAAGAAGTTCCATCGATCGCCTTCTTCCTCTTCCATTTTTCCCTCCTTTCTTCTCACAAGCAAGTTACGTTTCCTCTCCCTTTCTACATCTCCATCTCCTTTCATTTTGGCTTTCGATGCATAATACAGAGGATAGTTGGCTCTAAAATGTCTAAAGGAAGGAGAGATTGGTGATCTCCATGGCCCCTTTAAACATTTTGGGGCCAACCCAACTCTCTATTATGCATCGAAAGCCAAAATGAAAGGAGATGGAGATGTGAAGGTGAGTTGAGGAAGAAGCTCTTGTTGCAGAAATGGGAGGGAAAGAGAGATGGGAGGGAAGATGTGAGAGAATTGGATGAGCCCTGAAAGTATTCCTCATGTCCATTTTCGTAAATTCACAGATGGGTATACTTGACTTCAAAAAATTGGATATGTGAGGAGCAATGAGGGATGTGGTAATAGAAGCTTCCTTATTTCAGCTATGAGTCTCTGGACTTTTGCAAATAAGCCAATGTGCTTCTGTTAATTCCCAAAACAGTCCCTGATATTCAAATTTAAGCAGAATCTGGATTGTTTGGGTCCAAATTGTCAAACCCCAACCCAGGATTAACCAAATAGTGTTTCCTTAGTGTGTGCTTAGTCTTAATCAGGTTTAGTTACCGTGGGTTAGAGTATGATTAGTTTTAGCCATGGTTATAGCTTTGGGGAGTTTCGAGAACGTTTAGTGTTAACTAGACACACTCAGGAAGGCCTGGGTGTACGTGCAAGCGTGGGAAGATCGTGTTTGGTTTTGTGTTAATCGTGAATTTCATTTCATTTGAATGGTTTTATGATTATGTACAACTTTCGTGTTTAGCCCGTCTGTGTTTGTAGCCCAGAAACTCAAATTTTGGCCAAAAAGGGTAAAATAGCCTTTTCACACTCAAATCTGGACACAATTTTCGAGATCTCAAAAACGTGTCAAAAATATACTTTTCAGAAACTAGATATTTCAAGGATCGTTTTATCCTTCTTCGTCGACTTCATCCGAGGCCCGCAAGGTCATGTTTTCCTTGATACAAGAATGCTCTCTTAAGGGTCCCACTTGCAAGCACTTAAAGCATTTTCTTTCCCTTCTCTCTTTCCCCATTTCTCAAATCTCTGCACTTTCTTGACCTAGGGCTGAGAAACCCTCTTTTTCTCTTCATCTTCTCCTCTTGAATGCATGAGCTAGAGATCTCCAAAAGAGATTCCAAGATCATCATCTTTTTCCTCTCATCCCAAGCTTTCCATTGATGCCATTCCTGTTGGATTTCTAGTTGGGCAAGCTCTTCATTTCCTTCCTTGCATCTTGTTTGGGTACCTCTAGGTAAGAGCTCCAACCCATCTCTTCAATGGAGTTCTTTTGACTCCTAATGATCATGTTTTTCTATCTTTCAACACCCATTTCGAAATGGGTTGCTTGGTTGCATTTTTGGGTGAGTTTTGAATGGGTTTCATGGGGTTTTTGTAGTTCTTGGCTTGGCTCTTGGGTAGGAGTGCTTGAAGGAGAGTTTTGTTATCATTTGGCCAAGGCAAGTAATCTTTATAGGTTGTTGTGCATGTGTGTTCATGGATTTCACTATTTCTCTTGAAATTTCCATATGATTTGCCATTTAGTATTAATGTTTTGTTTTGCTAGTTTCCTATGTTGTGATTTTACTCAAGTAATTGCAAGCATGCTACTTAACTTTCCAAACTTTCAGATTTCATCATTTTAATTAGGCCTTACCTTTTTGAAGTTTAGACTTGTTATGGTAATAATGGGATTGAATGATTATGAAATGGGTTTTTAATATTAATGGCTTGATTAGGTTTGAAATAAATGCATCATAGTGAGTCTTGATAGCTTGTTATATTCATGAATCAAATTGCTAATCAGGTTGGAAAGAATGTAGAAAAGGAAGAGAGAAATGGATGGACCATTGAACTACAGAAATCAGAACTGGGTTCTGCTTCCGCAATTCACGCGGTCGACCGGCCAAGGGGCGCGGTCGACCGGGAACACTGAATTAGGCCCCCAGTTGGATGACCTGATGCACTGCGGGAACTACTGTTACGCAGTTCACGCGGTCGACCGGCCAAGGGGGGCGGTCGACTGGCGACACAAGGTCAGGTTCCAGGTGCACCCATTTAAATTTACAACTGCAGGTCGACCGGGCACACTGTGTACGCGGTCGACCGGCCAAGGGCCAGGTCGACCGGGCCAACTGAAATTTCCCTTTTTGGGAGGATTTTTACCCATTTATATATTCTTTTAAAATTTGAAAACTAGGCTATATTAGGACTTTAACTTGACATTGTGTAATTGGAACTCCAAGATATGTACCAACTTCGGGGACACCAATCCTTATATTTTAATAATAGAGTCCCAATCACACAAGGGTCAATGAATAGCCTTAGCATGTACTTGATGAAATCATTGTGTTTTGAACATTGGTTTAATACAGTAAGTAATATCGTGTACACGCTTTGAAGTCAAGTTTTAAGCTCGTATCGAAGATTTGTTTCAAGAATTAAATGGGGATCATTTCTTAAGTTGTGAGCATATATATTATGCATTTTGCCAGCCGTGCTGTGTCTTGTTTTGATAAGTGATTTCCCCTTTTATTCAGACGTATTTGTATCGTGTGTTTTATGCATTCATGAATTCAAAGTGAACACCACAGAGCTTGGACTGCCCTTTCAGTCTGATCCACTGTCCGGGGGTCCTTAAACATGTGGACTATCTGCAGATTAGTCGTGTATTTATTACACATCGTGCGTGTCCGGTTCCGCGGCCGGAATCCCGTGTTTGTGGGAATCGTGTCGTGTTATATTATGTATAGTCGTGCTTGTCGTGCGTGCTTACTCTTTTCATTACAAATGATAGAGAAAGGATGGGCTCTTTGTGGATTTACGATTCATGATATATATATATATATATGTTATGCATTCATGCTAGTTCGTCTCTGATTTAGAAAAGTGTTCCGTAAGTATTTGTTTTACGTTCAGTAAAGTGTTTCTTTATGTTATCGATTAAACATTGATTTCCATGCTTTCACCTAAATTGATTTCTTGCCAAACCGTTGTGTTTGATACTTGTATTTTGGTGACCAAGTGCAGGAGGTTATCCCTTTGAGGAGGAGTGCCAGGAGGAGGCTGTTGAGCCTACCTTAGCTCGCGAGTGGCAACCCGACAACGTCATCTAGACGTTGGGACGGTTCATGAGTTCCGATGCATCACTTTTTGGGCTTTTAATATTTTGGTTATTGTATTGGCCTTTGTTGGCCTCTTATTTTGGGATTGTAACAACTTAACACACTTTGTTAACTTTGTAACTTGAACTATTATGGGAATGCCTTGTTATGTCTCCATTTTGATATGTTAGTCTTGATGACATTTATGTTCATATTCTGTCATGATTTATTATGATGTGATTTGCTACACGCTTCCGCCTATTTGATCTTGTGAGTTGGTTTACCGTGTCTTCGGAACTCTCACCGCGGGAACCTGTGGGAGATTTAATCATCTTACAATCATCAACCTCACAGTCGCGACGGGCCCGGGTCTCGGTCCGAGGTCGCGACACAAGTTTTCCATCAAAACTTGTAGGGACCTTTGCAGCCTTGCAGGCCATCTTGGGATGCTTGAATTGCTCCATCAAGGATTCAACCAATTCAAATTTATGATTAAAAATCAACTCTGCATCACAAAGTCACTACCGTTGCAATTTTTATCCATCTTCTTTCTATGCCCATTAGCTTAATGGATTTATTCCTTATGCAGTTTAATTCCGTACTTTCCTTTCTTCTAATATAATTACCACTCTGGATCAAAAAACGGATACTTTGATGTGCTTGCTACTTTCCTAGCATTCTTCCCAGAAAATCCCATGTGAAACAACAGTTGTACAGTTCAGGGAACATTAAAAATTGAACATCATCAAAAGCGAACACATTTATAGAAGCCCTTGTACTTGTTCAGATTTTACAGGTGGTACTAAAATACCCATATGAGCAAGTAATAACTGAAACATCCAGCAAACAGATTCCTTGAAGAAAACATCAAAAGCAATCAATACTATAAACTAAACAGGATACATACCTGTGTATACAAATGTTTAAACTCCTGCTGAGCGAAGGATAGCTTGGAATTGAAAACTGACAAGTACTTCTGTTTAATGTTTTCACAGGCCTTTCTCAAACTACCTATGCTATAGTATCTAGATGGTACCTGGGACTGAACATCATTTTTCAAGCCTTTGTCCCCTTTTAAATTTACACTAACTGTGGACAGGTGTGATGTAGACTTCGCCAACTTCTCACATTGCTCCGTATGCCCATCGTCAAAATTTAAATCTGAACCACTGTCTTTGCTAATCCTTTGCCTCTTAGCCAATGGCTCGTCTAACCCACTGCATTCACATAATTCTGTGTTCATTATTGTAGGATTTTGAGAGAATTGCCCTCCCATCATTGGACACTGTTGTGAATTTTCTAAGATAATTGGGAGCAACTCTGCCAAATTATGATGAATGTGAAGATTCAACAATGGGTCCAAGCGAAAATCATCAGCGTTCTCCTCAGCTAATGCCAGTGCTTCTTTGTAAAGTGACACCGCTCGTGGGAGATCCTGCTCAATCACAGCTATTCCTGCTAGCCCATTCAGTGCAACAACTAATTTCCTAAGAGCTTCCTCTCCTTCTGTCTTGGCTTTACCAACAAGAACCTACAAGAAGTTTCTTCAAATCAGAAAACTGAAGTAACAACTTTGAAAAATAAGTAGTCAACACCGACAAATAAAATGTGGCTCAACTGGTCTCCTAATCCAGATTCCATTATAACTACAGCCTTTAGCTGCTCAGCCAAATCAGCATTACCGAATTCCAAAATCCAAGTTTTACATGAGCAGTGACATTTTCTGACTGGTACCATACAACAGGAGTCATTCCTTAGTGGCAGGTTACAATTGAATAAAATGCTCAAGGACTTTGCTAAGTTGTAAAGGCGGATCAAAAGAATTTTCATGCATATAAGTTTTCTACTTGCTTTATACTTCGTTTTGTACCCTACATGCATTGTCACTCTCATAGAAAGAGAGAACCAACTGCAGAGACCTCTTGTGGTACCCCTTGACGAAGGTTCCATTTCCATATTATTAATGCCCCGATTTTCCCTAATTTGGACAACTTTTATTGAATAAATTAAAATTGGAGGCCAAACACTTTGCATATGCATTTTTAGGAAGCAATTGCATCATTTTAGGTTCATCAAGTTGCTGGCCGTTGGCATTCTCTACATTCTCTGTAGAACGGAGTGGTCTGGCCCAAAATAGGTGGAATAATAGAATTTCAACATGCCTCCTAGTGGTTCCTATGATTGCTTGTAGCACGCATGTCCCTCTCCATCTTCAATCCAAACTAGCCTTTGGACCCTTCAGCATTCATCTTTGCATTTTCTTGTCGCATGTGTTATCAAATTGGATTAAGCTTCTTACATTGCAGCTTTTCATTAAAAGAAGCCTACCCTTCATTTGCCAAGGGATTTGAGGAGGGTATCTATCCACCGATTTGTTTTAACTTTTTTTTTGTAGTTTCTTCTTTCTTTCATTGCATTTATACACATGAAGCAAGTATGTGATTCAATGATCATAATTTTTGTTCAGATGCTTATGTATTGGATTTGAGTAATAAACTATTGAACTGATGATGCATGCAATTAATCGAGTTCGAAAGATGATGCTTGCTTATACAAAAGTCCTATGCATATGGACCATATTAATGCGTTGTTTTACCTTGGAAATCATGTTAACATTTCAACAAAACCTAGTCTTCTTTGTAATCAAATTGCCTATCGAATGTTACTGATTTTTGTGTCAAAACGATATTTGTGGAAAAAAGTTATCTCGATTTTACCAAAACCGCTTTTGTAGTGCACATTTGTTGACTCAACGCACTATTTTAAATAGTTTTTAGCATCATTGGCTTAAATATATATATATATATATATATGTAGATGCACATACCAGTTACATTTCCAATGAATCTGGAATCAACTCGATTGAGCATAGTATACTATTTTCTGGGATTTTTTCAATAAAACTGGTCCAATTGAGAATTTTGCTTAAATGAAACCCTCTAGACTGCATGCGCCCAATTCTAGAGATTTTCTCGAAATTTTTTGGATTTTTTCTGGAATGACGTATATGTGCCTAGAAACAACAGTAAAAAATTTCAGGCCCACAGGAGTCGTATGAAATTTATGAAAAATCATACAACGGCCTGCGCGCAAAGCACAAAATCCTGCAGTGCAAAATTCCAGAAACTGTCACCCAAATTGAGAGTCTGACAGTAGTGGGCTTTATTGATTTCCAGGTCCCATGGATTTCGCTATATATGTTTATAAGTTACCTTTTAAATGGCACTGGTTTCGCTCAATTCTGATCTAAATTGAATTAATTAAAATTTTCTAGATTAAACCGTATGCAGAGTGTAAAATCTGCGGGCTGAATTTCTCAAAATCTGCTATCAGCTTTGAAGATACAAAACACATACTTTCCTGTGGTTTTGGATTTTTCTGGATTTTGTGGACACCCTTATCAGTTACCTTTCAGTGGGATCTGGTTCAACTAATTTTGAGTTTTCTAAAAGTTGTTAAAATTCGGAAAGTGGTCCTGGGTTGGAGCCTAAAATCTGCTGTGCAGAATTTCCAGCACATTTAACAGGTTTTATGCACATGATCTCAAGGGGTTCTAAATATTTGAAAATAATGCAAAACATAAAGGAACTTCCTTTCTAAGTCTATTAACTCCAATAAAAATTTCAGCTCAATCAAAATTACAAAAGAATTATGAAAATTCAGGCAGCGAATCTGACGCATAACCCAAAAATTCTGGACCGCTTATTTGTGTTCATTTTCTTTCCTCTCCTTCCTTATTTTCTCCATACATTCGCCCTAACACCTGGAATCTAATCCTTCTCCTTCATCTCTGTATTCTTAGATGGATTGACCATTGATGACCCAAAAAAGCAAGTATAAGACCATCAGACGTCGTTGCTGGCGCTGTGATGAGTGGTAACCCACAATTTCCCACATTGGAGGAAATCATTCGGTGTTATAACCATTTTCCATGACTGGCAATCACAACCTTTTGTGGTTCTTAGTATTAGTCAAGGATCCCTGGAATTGGTCTATACTTTCATGTATCGCTTTATTTAACAGAGTGTTTCCCCCCATATGGGTCCAAAGAACACATCCAACGACAACATATATAAAGCCTCCAGGTTGACCCACTTGAACAAAGAAAATGACAGTTTATCCAAATTAGACTCAATAGTTTTACAACCACAACTAAGAACCGGTGAGTTCGATCCACGTATTTGAAAAATATGAAAATAGTACGTCAATAACATGAAGTTTACTTACATCTAATATCTCCTCCATAGTCATAGGTGATTGTTGCAAGGTGCGCAATCCAGAGCTCCCCACTTGAGGATGACAGCACGCCTGACGAAGCTTTAACAATGAGTGCAGCAGCTTCGCAGCTTCACAATGGGCAAGAAAAGGAACATGTGAAGCATCCGAACCTGAAAAGGGTCAGCAATCAGCATAGAAACATACAATTAAACATGCAAACTTGGTGCTTGATACTACAAAAGCAGCATGAAAATTATAATTACCAGACAGGATGTTTCTTTTGTTAATGTCATCTTTGATACTCCCAATAATTTCATGCGCGAATTTCGCACAACTTTCATGTTGCCGTTGGTAAAAGTGTGCCTCGATTGGTGAGAAGGTGAGCCAGGCAACATATTCCTCTTGTGGAGGCAGCTGCAATTCATCTGACACATGCATTTTCGACGAACGCCACATGATTTTCTTAAAAAACTTCTGTGTAAAATCCATGGCACCCACATCATTTCTCTGTGATGATTAAGGAAAAAAGGATCAGTAAAATATAAGATCAACTAAAAAGATAGTATAGATAGTGCTAAAAAAAAAAAAGGGAATGAAAACAAAGTGGCCTTAACATACAGGATTATCGAGGAGTTACCATAAGAAGTTGGATGCTCCAACACTCACCATATGAAGTTGGATGCTCCAACATTCAGGCCTCAAGTATCAACCGAACTACTCACACATTCTCAAGTTCTATGGATACTGAGAAACAATTACTGCAAGAGCAAGGGCAGCCCAATGCACAAGGCTCCCGCTGCTGCGGGGTCTGGGGAGGGTCGGCAGAGGCTTTTTCTGCATTTCGAACCCGTGATGCCCAGGTGCAATGGAGAAATATTGATGTGATGCAGATTTAGAGGGTTCACCCTTTCCAAGTTCGAATTGATGTGAAACCCCTCCAAATCACCTCCAATCACCACCAAACTTCGTCCACACATCAAATTCATAGTTTCCAACCAAATCCTATCCATGATTCCCATGATTGAAAGGGTTTCCATCATCGATCATCCAATCCGCACAATAGAGTTCCAAAACCATGAAAAGAGCTTGAAAATGAGATGAGCCACTACAAAATCATCAAGATCTATGCAATTCAATTGAAGAATCATAAAAGGAGAGCGTTCATGCTATGAAATTCGCATATTTCACTTGCCTTTGATCAATGGTAGGAAAATTCAATCCAAAACCCATGATCCAAGCCCTCCAAGCCAAGAATACCCAAAAATCTCTACAAAACACCACAATCTACTGCTCCTACACCCAAATCCAAGGGGAAAGACATGAATTAGGACTGAATTCACAAGAAGAAACCCTACGAAGTGTTAAGAGTCGGAGTAAAGGACTTAATTATAATTTGCGTCAAGCCAGGGGGTTTTATGTAAATACTAGAAGCTTGAGGGGCTTTTTTTTTAATTCTCAAAAATAGTGAAATAAAAATAAAACAAGGGTCAACTAACCTAATAGGTTATTTGACCGTTCTGGGTTTTCTTCTATGTCTTCTTCATTCTTCTTTTCCAATTTCTTTGTCATCGGGATTTCTTGGACACTTCTTGATAAAACCCTAGATCTAAGAGGATATAGAGTTACAACTTGGTATCAGAGACCTTCTGCTGGTAGAAGACTGTTGTACCAAGAAATCCAAAGGCACAGATTCTCGAAAGGTTGGAGGGACTTGAACCCTAGCCGAACCTGTGTGTAGGTTCAGCTGGGAGTTTACATGAACCAGTTCATTTGAAACTTCTTGAAACTTAGCCCTGATGTGTTCAGACGACTTCTGGTGGCGTGTTTCCTGTAATTGCAGCCTTGTTTAAGGCTTTGGTGATGACAGATTTGAAGTTTTGTGATTTCTGGCAACATCTGGTGGTGTATTTCATGCATCGACAGCCTTGTGTAAGGCTTTGGTGATGACAGAACTGAAGTTCTGTGATTTCTGGTGGTATTTTGGTGTTTTTTCAAGTGTGCACAGATCCAGTTCATGTATTCAGTTGTCCTTTGATGACGGTTGCGTAGTCAGGTAGTCGTTGACGACGCTTGTGTAGTCAGGAAGTCTGGTTCGTGTATTCTGTAGTGGATTTCCCGGTTATTGGTTCGTTGGTGAATAAAAGAGAAGTTGGCATAGTTTTGTGATTGATGGGTATCAGATAGTGACTGTGTAAGTCACTGTTATATCAAATCTTCTTCAGATCTGCTGCATGAAAAAAGGTTTGAGATTTATATTCTTCTTCCTTTGTCTGGCCTTCTTGCATTAAATCTGCAACTAGCACAATAACCTGTGCTTAGCACAGGTATGGCCAACATTACAACTTAAATATTCATGCATTAAAAAATATCCATAAATTTTTTGAAAGAAGAGTTTTTGTTTATGTAATCAAAGAATTGATTGCATAGAAAGGAAAGATGAGAATTGGAGTAGAGAGGAAATGATATTGCATAAATAGAAGAGTGGGGAGTAGAGGTGGTTTTTGGTAAAAAGATAAGGTAGTTAGTTTGTATGTGATAAGTGGGGAGAAAACTGAAAAGATTTGAAAAAAAAAAAAAAAGAATAACTGAATGTCAAAATCATAAGCGACAGTCAAAATTGGATCCAAAACCTCCCATCTTAATATATTATAATTGAGTTCTCCAAGTTGTCAATGGGTTCGAAAAGTGATAATCCTATTACACCTACTAAATTTCTAACATTTCAAATCTGAATGTTGACTCCTGATCTCTTCAATGGCACAAACTATAAAGATTGGGCTTACTCAGCCAGAATGGCCATTGGAAGATCAAGGAGACTTGGCTACATTGATGGGAGCATTAAAGAGCCCAATAAGGATTATTCAAAATATTCAGACGGAGTTTCAGAGAATATGTTGGTGAGGAAATGGGTTCTGAACTCGATGGAAGGAGGAATTGCAAAAAGTTATAGATATCTGAATACTGCAAAGGAGCTTTGGGATTCCATTGAGTCTGCTTATTCTCAAAAACAGAATAGTGCTAGGGTTCTAGAATTAAAAAAGGAAATTGTTACATTCTGTAATATCCCCAAATTTTAGAATAAAATAGATTAAAGGGTCTGGACTTCTTTTAATTTTGGGGTTTGTTAATTTAACTTTGTTGCATGGTTGGTCTCAAGTCATTCGCGGGACCCAAGGATTTAATTCTTTGAGAGTTAAATTAAATGTAGAGAATTCGGGGCCAGCAATTTGTATTAAGGGAATGATTAATGGGCATATGTTTAAGTATTGGGACCCATGACTAACATTAAATGATGGAGATTAACAAACTTGTAGGGACCCACGTTTTGTAACCAAGAGGACGGGGAAATACTTTCGCACGAATCCCGAAAGTTTTTTTTTTTGCGCAGAAGGCCCAAGGCATCCTTGTGATATGCGCAGGAAACCAAGTCTCTTCCCCATTCGCAACCCTAAGGCCTTCTTTCTCTCCTCTTTCCAATCCTTGCACTTGCTGGTAAAGTAAAGCCCCACATCCCACATCGCCTAAGTAATGCATTTGGCAAGGCTTCATATATACCCGTTTGGGCCTTCCACCTATGAGCCTAAGCTTTTGGGTTTGTACAAGGTATCTTTCATGCTATCAGAGCGGGCTCCAATCCCGTCGTTGTTTTGTAGCCCACGTGGCAGGCCCGACCATGAAATCTGTTGGGCTTGCACGTGAGGGGGAGTGTTGGTAAAGTAAAGCCCCACATCCCGCAACCCCTAACTAATGCCTTCGGTAAGACTTCATATATACACGTTTGGGCCTTCCACTTATGAGCTTGAGCTTTTGGGTTGGTACAAGGTATCTTACACCTTTTGGGTTGGTGCAAGGTATCTCATCTTGATGATCTAGAAGAGAAACTAGAGGAGATCGAAGGGAGAAACAAGGAATAAGGAGAAGATCCACTTCTAGATGACCTATAGTGTTTCGCAAGTCTACCAAGCGACGATTGCGTATACAAGGTGAGTAAACATACACAATCTAAGGATGCACCCATTACCAACAATGTTATCTTTGGATTTATGGTTATGAGCCCATGAATGGCAATCCTATTGGCTGACCCCAAAATGGGGATTTATGCCTTGTCTAAACTCCACTAAAGGAGTTTTAGTTGTGAATAATAATGGAGTAGTTTATTGCACACCTACTGTTTGACGAAATAATCATGTAGGATGCACACCTACTATTCGATGAAATATCATTATTGAGTAATTTTCTGCGCACACTAACTGTTTACTGAAAACACTCTTTGAATTACATATATATTTTTAATGGCTTATGGAAGGGCATCAATAGTCTTGGTATCTTGGTTCTCACCTGAAATAATTAATGGGATCAGTAGGGGTCTAACCCAACCATATGATCAGTATTAATTGTTAATGGCTGAACTCAAGATGAGTTCTACAATTGCTGAATTCATTTTTAGTTTCCCTCTTGGGTCAAATTCATGAAAGGACGGTCAGCCAGGCCATTGTTTGATAATGCTTGATTGTTGTTTTCAGATTGGCAGTCCATTTTGAGATTTATGATAAACATGCAACTTGAAGCTATGTGTGTTATAATGGCTAATGGCTTCTCATTGGAACACAAACTATTTTATATATATTCCCATGTTACATTGGAACCAAAGAACTAAGTACATCTAGAAGGGAAGGGCAAGGTGGTTGCTCCTCTCATAATGAATACCAATTTTGAAACTGATGGAGGCAAGGTAAATCAAGGGCAATGGTGGGCAGATGGCATAACCAAACCCCTTTTGGATGATGAGATCAGTACAAAGATTAAACCATAATTCAAAATGAGAAGTGATTAGGTTAAGTGAATGTGATGACAGCTAGGTGACTCAACAAGGAACCATGTGACACCTTAACTGCTTAGCATCATATAGGAATATACTCCTATCCAAAGGCCACAAGAGCATAATGATGTTTAAAAACCGTCGTGGTCAAAGATGATGTTTAAGGACCTCCGTGGTCAAAGATGATGTTTAAGGACCTCCGTGCTCAAAGATGATGCTTAAGGACCTCCTTGGTCAAAGATGAGCCTTAAGGACCTCCACAGTCAAAGATAATGCTTAAGGACCTCCTGGGTCAAAGATGATATCTAAGGACCTTGTGGTTGAAGATGATGTTAAGTACCTTCAGGGTCATTGATGATGCTTAAGGACCCTGTGTGGTCTATGAAGTTTAAAGGAATCACATGGTCAAATGATGAATAATGGACCCTTGCTGCTCAATAATATAAGTGATGAATGATGGCATCCTTGAGATGCAAATGTTATAGGTCAGTGTCACTAAGCCGTTAAGGGATTGTCTTATATCATGTCATGACCAACCTATCACTAATAAGGAAAATAACTTTACTAATTTCAGCTGATACTATTTAAATGGGACATTTACCAAAAAAATCTCACTAAAAATGGACACCACAATCAGTTTTGCCCATCATTCGTTGATGTCAACAAAACTCATAATCTCAAAATCGATTAAAAAAAAAAGGAGAAGAAGAGACGAAGAAAACTCGAGGAGATCGTCTCTATCCTTCCATCCAATACACCTATTGCAACCTGGAACTCATTAGAATAAACATTTTTTTTCCTTCATCTTTTTTTGTAGATTCCATCTATTAGATTCTTTCTAGAAATTCATCATCACTCATTTTTTTGTTGCATAATTGATGTATGAACCTCTCTTCCTCTGTTAGTTTTGTTAATCTGAGTTTTTTTTTTTTTTTAAATTAAGGAAAGGTGAAAAGGGCATTGGATTGATTTTTTAAGAGGGCAAAAGGAGGTGGTGTCCTTGAAATGATGGGAAGTGAAGGTGTGTTGCCGTCCATGTGTTCGTTAGAATGCATAAGTGATATTTTCTTGAACTTCTTTATGTAGAGGGTGTCCTTTATTCATTGATGTCTAGAGTTAAAGTGTGTTGCCTTCGATGTGCTTCTTGGAATGCCCAAGTGATATTTTCTTGAATATTTTTCTATAGAAAGTGCCCACTTTCCTTTGATGTTTAGAGTTGAAGTGGGGGAAGATGAATTGAGTTTTCTTCGGAAGTAAATCATCGGCCTTGTGATAGATAAAATGGGAGTGAAGACTTTATAGAGCATTGACAAGGCAATGGTAGATCTAATGATGGCATGAAGAACACTAATGGGAGCTACATTAGCATGACTAGTGTGACAAGTGGGTTATTTTATAACTTTGTATTGCTCATTTCGTGACCTTTTAATCGTCATTTTGTAAACTTAAACAATCGATTTGTACTCTCAAAATGGATAATTTGTAAATTTATAAAGATCATGTGATGTATTTTAGAATGGATGATTTGTGGTTTTGTATGTGATTGATTGTATAATAATAGCTTGACCTTACCCTGCAATTGAAGAGCTAGTAATAGAGAGACTATAGAGGAAATGTCTTTGAGACAATGGAAAGTGAAGGTGAGAAGGAGGGAGGTAATGTCATTGAGATGATGGAAAGTGAAGGTGTGTACACGCCTTCCATGTGCTTGTTGAAATGGTTAAGTGATATTTTCTTAAACTTTTTTTCTGTAGAGAGCCCCTTTTTTCATTGACTTTAAAGTTAAAGAGGGATAAGATGAATTGAGTTTTCTTTTGAAGTTGATCGTCAGCCTTATGATAGATAAAATCAGAGTGCAGAATTTGTAGATTCTTATTAAGGCAATGAAAGATCTAAAGATGATTAAAAAAAACAGAGAGAGAGGAGGGAGGTAATATCTTTGAGATGATGGAATGTGATGGTGTGTTGCCTTCCATGTGCTTGTTGAAATGCTTAAGTAATATTTTCTTAAACTTTTTTCTGTAGAGAGTACCATTTTTCATTGATTTTTAAAGTTGTGGGGTAAAGATGAATTGAGGTTTTAATTGTATTTTGAATACTGGATGGGTTGTTAATGTGAAACACTCTTTGATGGTTTAATTTTATTATTGTCTATGATTAAAATGTTGTGGACCATGTTCTTGTTGTTGATGGTTATTGTTGAGGATGGTTGTTGGTTTTAATGGGAAACAAGTTTTGATGTGGGTGGTTGCTGGTTGTTAAAGTTTATTTTCGTATTATGGATGGTTGTTAATTTGTTTGTTGTAAAGGTTTTCCATTGAATGTTTATGTGGCTGGTTGTTGTTTTGAAAGTGAGATAGGTTGTTAATGTGGATGGATGTTGATTTGAATGAGGAACGGGATGCTATGTAGATGATGCTAAGTTTTCAATGAGGAAGAGGTCATAAATGTTGATGGATTGTTGATATAAATGAGAAACAACCTATTAATGTGGAAGGTATTATTTATTTTGAATATGAAATATGTTATTTTTATTGATGGTTGTCGCTATGAATTGTTCATGTGGATGATGAATGTGGCTGGTTGTTATATTAAAAGTAAAACATGTCCTTAATATCACTGGAACGGTTTGTGGATGATGCTAAGTTTTAATGGTGTTGCTAATGTAACTCTCAAAAGTTTATAGGATAAACCATGTAAATGCAGAACATATCATTGTCGTTCTTAGTGTCATATTCTTGGTTGATCATTGCTCTTGGATAATCTTGGTTGATGATTGCAAGTTCCATTTTAATGGTGCTGTGAAAGTAACACTCAAAAGTTTACAGGATAAACCATGTAAATGTAGAACATATCACCATCTTTCATGGTGTCGTATTCTTGGTTGATCATTGATTTTGAATACAATTGGTTGAAGACTGCGAGTTCCCTTCTAATGGTGTTGCAAATGTAACTCTCAAAAGTTTACAGGTTATACCATGTCAATGCAGAACACAGTGTAGAGTCTATTCCTTTTACAATGCATTGTGTAAAACACAGAAACTGTCGACGTCGACAAAAAGTTTGTCGATATCAACATAAACTGCAATACCCCGAGCCCAGTATAAGGGCTAGATTATTTTCTAATATTTTATATTTAATTTTCTTGATTTTTGGGATCCATAGTTTAATGGAGGAATTCGAGTGGGACTTGTGTTGGTTATACCATAGACTCTTAGTAATGTTAGGAATAGGATTGGCATGTGAGAAGGAAATAATAAAATTAGGAAGAGGACTTTGGGAAGAATTCTAACTTTAGCTTCTATATATATTGATCGACTGAAAGTTTTTGCAAGCTACCAGAATGGATTACTAGTTCTAATTTAACCAATCAATGCAGCGGAAATAACCAATCACACACCACAAGAAGGCAGACACAATATTTAGCGTGGAAACCCTATCTAGGGAGAAAAACCACAAATTAGAAATCAAGAGTTCACAAAAAGTTACAAGATATACTCACAAGCTCCTTTACCTTAGTATGTACCTCGACCTAAGGACTCTAGTTGTTCTTGTAAAGAACAAACCAACACGACATCCACCGTGCCCCGTTCTCCCTACTTGATCTCCTCGCAACTTGCCAGTCAAGATGAGCTATCTTCTACAAGAAAGCAGAAGCAGCAATGACCTTCTAGAGCAGCCCTTCAGAACAATCTCTCAATGGCTCTAGGGAATAATCTCTCAATAAGATATATCTAACTTAGATTAATGAGTTGTGGTGTTTCTAATCTTCAATATGCACACTCATTCTTTAGGGTTGAGAGTAACACCCTATATATAGCCTCAAATTCGTGCCTTAGACTAAGCACAAGTAGGACTCAAATTGGGAAACATAGTCTCAAAAGGAAACACTTCCAATTCAGAACAGGAGACTTTTTCGTTTCTAGGCACCTATCCGATCGATTGGATAGTGCATCTGATCAATCAGACCACCCAAATAACTAGGGCGCAATTAAAATCCGATCGATCGGACTGAGGCTCCAATCGATCGAGCCTGGGAGTGTTCGCCCGGTCTTCTTTTTTTCTTCTCTTCAGCTCTTCTGCGATACAACCACTGTCCATTCTAAAATAAATTAGAAAATACAACTCAATGGACCCAGATTTTTGTCCAACCCATAAATTAGCCAACATAAAAATACTAACATCGACCCAAGCCTCTCCCAAGCCATTCTCTCTCTTTTCTACTTTCTTTTCCATCAACCCAAAGCCTAGTTTAGTATTAGCCTTGAAGAAATTAGGAGGAAGAACCATTCTAGTCAGCCATAACAGGTGAGTAGAAACTCAGATCTAATTGTATGGTTCTGAATTTCTGACTTTACTCGTGTATAATTTTTATTCCTCTATTTTATGGTGAGTAGATTTTTGTATACATCATGTGTTATTTTCCTAGGTGAATTGATTAAAGTGTAACGAATTGTTTTCCTTATGCTGCTGGAATCATTATAGTAACCAATTTCATGTTTTCATGATAAATTATATGTTTCTGAGTCACTGTTGACCAACCAAGTATTGTTTGCTGACTGTAATAACCAAATTCTATTGATAGATGGGATGTTTGGATTTCTAAAGATTAAATGATCCTTGGGTGATGGTTTCTTGTAGAAAGTATCAGAACCAAGTAATTTTTCTGTGCAGAAAGTGGATTTTTCAAGGTGCAGGTCGTCAAAAACAAATTTTGGCCGACAGAGTTGTGGGACCCCATGGCCCACTTGATGATCAATCAGGTCCGTGGATCCGGAAGAGGACCCATGGGTGACCTCAGGAGTGGTGGACCTATGTGGAGTGGGTCCCATCTGGCTCACCATCCAGTTGGTTGGAAAGAAGGGAGGCAGAAGTTTGTAGTTTTGGGCTATTTTGTCGACAAGCCTTAATGGGACCTCTTGGCTGACCTGATCAAGGATCTGGTCCATTAATTGGGCAGGGTAGTGTTGGGCGACCATAGTGGTGGAGGACCCATGTGTAGTGGACCCCACCTGGCCCATCATCCAGAGGACTCAAGATTAGGAAGCATGAGACCAATTCCTGTGAATGTCGACTTCTGAGTTATGTTTTGTGTTTTGGGGCTGATTGATACTATTTTGCATATGAACACCTTAAGAATGCAGAAATCACACATCAGCCCTTTCCCTTCACTTCTTGATTTCTATAACTGTTCTAGAGATTTAAATTAAGCCCTTGATAATTATAGTAATCACAACTGGTTATGGATGAGTTCCAAGATTTTGCAAACAAGGGCCTGGTATTTATTGTTTTTCATAGCTGGGTCTGCCTTGATTAATTTGAGACCATTTCTTGGATTTCAGACTTTATGAAATTACAAATAAGGGCTGTTCAATTGTTGTTGCTATATTTATTGTTGGAGTTGTTTTATTTATTTCATAATTTGAGTAATTATGATTCAAACATATGATGGATTATCGTACATGTTATGTACCATTGTTCTTTGGGATTTCATGATTTGTGTATGTATATTTTGTGATTAATTTGGTAATTGAATATTTCCCCCAAAACTGTAAAGGGTGAGTTATGTAATTGACCTCTCTCATCTCGTACACCAATTTTGATTCGGATTGGGGCAGATTAAATCCACATAATTTGAGAAGGGGTTGATTATGGAATTTTCCCATTACCAATGTGGAGGACATGCTAAATATCATATTTTTTATGAGACGTATATTTGCTATTTGACGAGAAAACCGAGATACGATGACTTTGTTTGTTTGGAGGAACCTTTTTGGACACCCTTAGACCACGAGCATGTATGGCCGATTTTGTGAGGATTGTTGATGTTGGACCTTTTTGGGAAAGGTCAATTTTGCGGTACCAGTTTACTGGTTTTGGACCTTGGTGGTCGGTTTTATTTTGGACCTTGGTGGTTGATGGTTTTGGACCTTTATGGTCGATTTTGTTTGAACAGAAAAGAATGATTTTGAGATGTGCAGGAATGAGTTTTGGGAACTCTATGTACATGTGATACCTTTATGGAACATGAACTTTGGGCTGGTGCTATTAAGTGGCTAGGAGGTTGTCGTTTGTTTGAACCTGATTTCAACCTTGGCTTGAATGAGACTTTGGATGTTATTTTAATTTGTTATGTAATCTTATCTAAGTATATGTTTAAATGCATAAATAGATTAGAATATCTATTCACTCAGTTTTACTGATATTTTGTGGATTTGCCCCAATCCAGGTAACCAAAACTTTGTGACTCAGGAAAACTGTGATGACCGACAGATAGACTTTGGGATGCGTACTTAGCGTCGAAGCCACATAGATGAAGAAGATTTAGATTTAATAGATTGTTCAGATTATTTCATTTTATAGATACTGCAATTATTTTTATTGGACAATGTTACATTTGTTTACTAGATTTGGATTTTTAATACAATTTGGTTTAAGCTGGTAAATGCCTGAATCTTTGTGATTTTTTATTTAACCTATGTGTGTGATGCTTACGAGTCTCGGCACGGAATTCGAAGGGCCTCGGATTCCGGGTCATTACATAAACATATATCGACGTCGACATAAACGTTCAATTAAGAGTTTAATTTGCAGTCTGTACAAAACACAGGTCATTCCGTAAAACACAGAATTTGTCAACGCCGATAAAAATTTGTCGACATCAACATAAACATATATCGATGTCAACATAAATGTCCAGTTAGGAGTTTGATATGTACTCTGTACAGAACCCAAGTCATTCCGTAAAACACATTTTTTGTCAACGTCAACAAAAAAGTTGTCGACATCAACATAAACATATATGCAGAAAAGGAGTCCGGAAAAAACGAAGGGGTGTGAATTCTATCTTAGGGTTTTGTTGACGTCAACAAATTCAAGGGCATAAAGGGAATGAAATAATAGGATCTGGGCGGGAGGTCCTTGGCTGATATTATAAAAGTTTAGGGACCTCAGTAATGGTTACTCTAATTAGTGGGATTTTTTTGGTAAATGTTCCTATTTAAATTGTTATTGTGCGAAATTGCATGCATAATTACACTGTAATATTTTCTTACTCAATATTGACTGGTCCTTGGTTTGCCTCTATCAGGTAGCCAGCGTGGAGGCACCAGAGTGGACCGCGATGATCAAGAGCTTGGTTTTGACATCTGCTGCTCAGATGTGTCACAAAAATAGCTTTTAGAGGATTAGCTCTTCTTAATAATTGATAACTTTATTGTTTTTTTTCTTTTCTTTTTTTTTTTTTTTTTTTTTTTTTTTGTTAGTAAGAACTTCTAGATGGTATTGCTTAGAATTTTATCACTTACGTTTAGGTTGAGTCATTAAATTGTTGGAAGTAGCTTTATTTGTGGGAAGTTGACATTTAATAAGAATACCCTAAATTCTTATCATTATTATTGATATGATCTGATTTATGTTGGAAGATGTGATACTTATTAGTCATGACTCCGAATTCGAGAGCTCGGGATTTGGGTCGTAACACATTCAATCAAGGAAGTTTATCAGTTGGCGACTATTACTCTAAGTTCAGGACCCTATGGAAAGAATTGGAGTTATACATGAGTCCAAAACTTTGTTGTGACAAAAAACAATGTTGTGCCAAGAAGGAAGAGAAGTTGATGGAAGACCAACACATATTTGAACTTTTGGGGGGTGTTAACCCAGAATTTCAAATTATTTGTTCACAAGTTACAAGCCAGGATCCTTTTCCTCCTATAGGCATAGTGTTTGCCTTGTTACAAGGAGAAGAAAGTGTTAGGATGGTTATGGATGTCATGTAGAAGATAACCAAGGCCCATGCTAACAGCCCATGCTAACAGGCTCTTGGCCCAGCCTATCAGAGGCCCAGCTCATTATAGCCCATCTTACATAGGATTTAGTCAAATCCATGTTACGCTGATTTCTCTCTTCTGTATAGACTAGAATTGATTAGGAGATTAATTCTTTCCATTCTTTCATTGATTCTAATTTGTAAATAGTGCATTGATTATTGTAGTTTGTACCTTGATTGAGGAATCTACTTATTATAAATACAGAACAATCGATGATCCCAAGATCATTGAGTTTTCTCGCCATTATTGTCTTCTTCTTCTTCCTCTCATCTCATCACAGACTGTTTCATGGTATCAGAGCGAGTTCTGGTCAATCCTCTTCTATCACTGACCAATTCTCTTCTCTCATTGATCCGCTAAGTTTCTCCGGTGTGGATCCTCATCCTGGCGTGGAAATCTTCTCTGTGAGTGTCACTAATCAACAGTGGCCCACCACGGATCATCTTCATATATCCAAGAGAACTCTACAGTTGTGATCGACCATCCTTGAAGGTATTTTTAAGGATTTTTCTGGAATTTTTCCATCACATTTGAGGTAGGTTCTATCCCTTTCTTCCCCAGTCGATTTTCATATTTCTACATCAAATTGATTTCATCACAGCCATACAGTTTTGTGAATCTGAATCCAATTCTCATCACCTTTGGTCTAGAGGAAGAACTTTTGTACTTCTTTCAGAAATTCCTACCTGATCTGTGATTAGATCAGTTTGTGGGGCCCACGCACAGATCCTGCCTTCATTTTCAAGGTCGCCGGGGTGCATTCTTGGCCCTGTTTGTGTTGTCTGCCTCTGGTTTGCTCATCAGATTGCTCATCTCATCTGCTGCTTGGCTGGTTATTTCATTCTTACTACTGTTGCTGCTGATTGTGTGCATCTTTGTTATTCTCTTACTGTGGTTGTTTGCCTGTTGCTATTTAATATGGAGAAGTATGATATTATTCCTGTTAAATTCAATGGGAATAATTATATGGCATGGTCGTTTCATCTGAAGAATTTTGTAGAAAGCCAAGGGTTGTTTGGTTATCTTGATGGTTCAGTACCTAAACCTACTACAACTACTGACACAAAATCTTTAGCCACCTGGTCTAAAGAAAATGCTAAGGTCATCACTTGGATTCTCAATTCCATTAACCCTTCTCTTGCAATTGCTCTTCAAGCATATACTACTGCATCTGATATGTGGAATCATCTCAAGACTATTTATCATCAAACAAATAAAGCTCGCAAATTTCAACTAGATAGTGAAATTGCAAAATTTAGTTAGGGTGATAAATCTGTGCAAGAGTACTTCAATGGATATCTCACCTTATGGACTGAGAGGGATGCTATGATAATTCAGTCAGTGTCTGCTGGGTTTCTGTCCGAAGCTCTTAAATTACAAGAGGAAACCCACATCAGCCAGTTCCTTATGAATCTCAGACCTGACTTCGAATCTGTTCGGTCAGCTCTCATGAATAGAGAAGTCACCGCAAATCTGGACACTTGCTTTCAAGAAGTCCTTCGAGAAGAACTTCGCCTCAACTCTCAGCGTGCCATTCTTGAAGAACCACAGGCCTCCCTAGCTTCTCTTCAGACTGAGTCTACTCTTCTGGCAGCTCCCAATCAAAAGCCTCCTCAATGCTATGAGTGCAAAGGCTTTGGTCATTTGGCCAAGAACTGTCAAAAGAAATTGGTCTGCCGATATTGCAAACGCTCTGGTCATCTTATTGATGACTGTCGCAGCCTACAGAGAAAGAATGGACCTCAGCAGAAGCAAAATCCTTCCACCATGCCCAAACAAAATAATCCTGCTGCATTCCAAGTTCAAGCACCTCTTCCTGACACGGGAAGCACTTCTTCCGGGACTGTATCCATGACTCCAGCACAAATTCAAGAACTGATTCAGAGCACGGTGACCTCCGCCTATGCTACCATGGGTTTTAACGGTGGTCGGTATCACCCTCATTCTCATATAGCATCTCCTGCCTTCCATTCTTCTGCATCTCTTTCTTCTTCTATCACCTCTTCCACATGGTTTTTAGATTCAGGGGCTTCAAATCACATGACATCTGTAAAACATAGCTTTCTAGATTCCCACCCTTACCTGGGAAAAGAAAAAATTACCACTGCTAATGGTGATCAACTACTCATTTCTGGAGTTGGTACCATTACTTTATCTAGTGGCACTGGCCAGTCCATTACCCTTTCCAATGTCTACTTTGTTCCCAAATTATCAACAAATTTACTTTCTGTAGGACAACTTATTGAGGAGGGCTATCTTGTTCATTTTTCTTCCTCCGGTTGTGTCATACAGGGACGGCAAACTGGGAAGGTGATCACGACGGGGAGTAAACATGGGCGCCTATTTTTGCTGGACATTGGACATCATTCCTTCTTTGCTTCTTCTTCTAAAAATTTCAAAAACGTGTGGACGGTTTGGCATAAACGTCTTGGTCATGTGAACAATGCCTATTTAATTTCTTTATTTAAACTTGGTTGTTTGGACTCTACAGCTGATAATAAAATGATGTCTTCTTTATCTCAATCAAAATGTGAAGCTTGTTGTTTAAGTAAGAGTCACATTTTGCCATTTTCTATTCATAATTCTCGTGCATTAGAATCCTTTGACATTATTCACACTGATGTTTGGGGCATTGCTCCGACCTTGAGTCGGGTAGTATTCAAGTACTATGTGACAATTATTGATGATCATTCCCGTTATACTTGGATTTATTTCATGCGTTTCAAATCTGAGGTGTTTTCTATTTTTCAAAAATTCTATAACATGGTCCACACCCAATTTAAGAAAAATATCAAGATCCTTAGATCAGATTCCGGTGGAGAATACATGTCTCATGAATTCTCTGCTTTCCTTTCTGACAAAGGCATTCTTCATCAAAAATCTTGTCCGCACACTCCTCAGCAGAATGGAATTGCGGAAAGAAAGAACAAACATATTCTTGAAACCGTTCGCACCCTTTTACTTTCTTCCTTAGTTCCTCCAGAATTTTGGTGTGATACTGCTCAAACTGCGGTATATCTGATCAATCGTCTTCCTAGTGCTGTTCTAGGCAAGACTACTCCCTACGGAGTTCTCTTTGACCATCCTCCTTCATACTCCCACTTACGTGTGTTTGGCTGCTTGTGTTTCGTTCATCTTCCACCTACTGAACGCACTAAGCTCTCTCCACAGGCTGCAAAATGCATCTTTCTTGGCTACAGTTCTGAACACAAAGGGTTCTTGTGTTATGACCGGTTTGAAAAACGCATGCGAATCTCTCGTAATGTGATCTTCCTGGAACAAATTCCTTTCTTTTCATTACGTTTAGATCATCATCCTCTTGCTGTGTCCTATTTACCACAATTCCCGGAGTCTGCTTCTCCATCACCTACTCTCAAGGTTTATGTTCGGCGTAACAAGGTTCCACCTATGGTGCCTCCCTCTCCTGATCATCTCCCAGTGCAGCCTACTGCCTCTACAGGTGACCATGCTTCTTCTGTTAATATCATCCCTCTGCGACGATCTAATCGTCTTTCCATTGCCCCTAACCGCTATGGCTTTCCTGCTCTTTTTTCATCTTTGGATAGTGCTCCTATACCCACCTCCTTTTCACAGGCCTCGAAGATTGCTTACTGGCAAGATGCTATGAATAAGGAATTGCTTGCTCTTGAAGCTAATCAAACATGGGACTTGGTACCGGCTCCTCAAGGAGCCTCTGTGATTGGCAGTAAATGGATATACTCTATCAAAGCTCACTCCGATGGTAGTCTTGATTGCTACAAAGCCCGATTGGTTGCGCAGGGATATAAACAGGAGTATAGGATCGACTATGAGGAGACATTTGCACCAGTGGCAAAAATGACCACCGTTCGTACTCTCCTCTGTATAGCTGCAGCCCGTAACTGGCCTCTGTGGCAAATGGATGTCAAAAATGCATTTCTTCATGGGGATTTGCAGGAGATTGTTTACTTAAAGCCTCCTCCAGGATATGCCTGTCCTCCTAAGCATGTTTGTAAGCTACGAAAATCTTTGTATGGACTTAAGCAGGCTCCTAGGGCTTGGTTTGATAAATTTCGGACTGCTATTCTTCAAGCTGGATTTTGTCAGAGTCATTCGGATAGCTCACTATTTCTCCGATGGACATCAAAGGGCTACACCTTTCTGTTAGTCTATGTTGATGATATGATTATCAGTGGCAATGATAGTGACAGCATTATAGATCTCAAAAATCATCTCACTCGCCACTTCAGAATGAAGGATCTTGGTCCTCTCACCTACTTTTTGGGGTTGGAGTTCTTGCGCACCAAATCTGGCATTCGAGTTCACCAGCGAAAATATGCTACAGATTTGATCACTTCGGCAAGACTTGATGAGGCTCACACTTTTGATACACCTATGGAATTGAACAAGAAGATCAGTATGGATGATGGACAGCCCCTGGATGATCCCTCTGTTTTTCGGCGGATGGTTGGTAGTTTGCTCTACTTAACTATGACTCGGCCGGATATTTCTCATGCCGTTCATACGGTTAGTTTGTGAGCAATCCTCACAAACCACACCTTGCTGCTGCTTTGCGCATACTCCGCTATGTCAAAGGCACTCTCAACCATGGTCTCTTCTACTCGTCGGGCGCTTCTCTACACTTATCCGCTTATGCGGATGCTGACTGGGCTGGTTGCCCGGATTCTCGGCGATCTACCACTGGCTGGTGTATGTTTCTTGGGGAATCATTGATTTCATGGAAGAGCAAAAGGCAAACCACCGTTTCGAAATCTTCTGCTAAGGCAGAATATCGGGCCATGTCATCCGCAAGTGCTGAAATCATTTGGCTCCGTCGTCTTCTCTCTGAATTCGGTGTCTCTGTTGGTAAATCTACACCTCTTCATGGGGACAACACAAGTGCTACCCGAATTGCAAACAATCCAGTCTTCCATGAACGAACGAAGCATATTGAGATTGATTGCCACTTTATCCGTCAGCATATTGTTACTGAGAAGATAACTCTGCCTCATGTCTCTACTCTTAACCAGTTGGCGGATATCTTCAGAAAAGCTCTTCCCAAACCACGTCATCATGATCTCACTAGCAAATTGATGTTTTCTGTCTCACCACATCAATTTGAGGGGGAGTGTAGAAGATAACTAAGGCCCATGCTAACAGCCCATGCTAACAGGCTCTTGGCCCAGCCTATCAGAGGCCCAACTCATTATAGCCCATCTTACATAGGATTTAGTCAAATCCATGTTATGCTGATTTCTCTCTTCTGTATAGACTAGGATTGATTAGGAGATTAATTCTTTCCATTCTTTCATTGATTCTAATTTGTAATTAGTGCATTGTTATTGTAATTTGTACCTTGATTGAGGAATCTACTTATTATAAATACAAAACAATCGATGATCCCAAGATCATTGAGTTTTCTCGCCATTATTGTTTTCTTCTTCTTCCTCTCATCTCATCACAGACTGTTTCATGTCAAACAAGACCTTCAGGTCAGCACTTGCAAATAGTAATGTGGGTAACACAGTGACTAACACTGGGTATAGTGGTGGTAGAGGCCATGGTCATGGAGGTAACCATGGTGAGTATGATGGTGGTAAGAGGGCGTGGTCATGGAGGTACTAGTGTTGGGCGTGGTTATGGCGGACAATCCAATACTGATCGTGACAAACCTTATTGTACCCATAGTTATCAGAATCCTACGATTTGTATCCCGAATCCCGATTCGTATCCCGAATCTTAAGGAAAACGATTCATATCTATATAATGAATCTCATTTACAAATGAATTTTAGGATTCAGGTGTGAATCCTACGATTTGATACTCGTTTCATTGAATCTTACGATTCAAGCGAATCGATAAAGCGAGAATGGCTATAGCCAATAAGCTAATTTTAATAATCTTTTACCTTTTTTCTTTCTTTATTCTCTCTTTATTTTATCACTTGTATTTTTAATAGGTTATTTAGTAGTTAACGAAACCCCATAAGAGTTTTTTACGGCTTTGATAAGGTTTTAAAGATGAATAAAGAACATGCATTTTTAACTAAAGCATTCGATTGTACGTATGGTGCTTGTTTATATCTTGTTCTGTTTTTAATCTATTTTGGTTTTTTTTTTTTTTTCTTCATGAACACTTTCTTAACTTTAAGAGATATCCTACCGTGTAAGATTGATGGTTTGGATTTTATTTTATTTTTATATTTTGATTTAAAGATTATAAAAATATATATTGATACTTTAAACTTATTTAACTATTTACACATCATTTATTTCATATATATATATATATATTTATATGTCTTGATGTTCTTGATATAATTGTATGATGATTGTACCCACAGGACGATATCACCATACTCGAGAGACTTGTTGGGATTTGGACGGTAAGCCTCGAAATGTGTCTGCAAAAAGCAGCTGAAGTGGAACATTCTAATGAGACTACAGAGCAAGATACCAGTAGCCAGAATTGGAAGGACGAACTAGCAGTTCTTCGACAATGGCTGGCAGCATTAAAATGTGTGCCTCAAGATTCATCACCGGGTATAACATCTTCCCATAATCCTACGGCATCTTCTGACTCCTCATCTACTTAGGTAATTGATTCAAGGGCCACAGATCACGTAACAGGCATATGTTTTGAGTTTTCATCATATACTGCTACAAATGGTAGGGTGAGAATTGCCAATTGTTCCTATGCTCAAGTAGCTGAGAAAGGGACTGTCCAAGCCTTACCTGACCTCTCTATCATTTGTTCTTCATGTTCCTCGATTCTCATTTCAGATAGTGCTCTGACAAAAAATCTCAATTGTTGTGTAAGGTTTTATCCTTATTGTGTGTTTCAGGATCTGAGGATGGGGCAGAGGATTGGTCGCGGTAGTGAGAACAAGGTCTTTATACCCTGGATATGAAGAGGACAGAGCCTAAAGTTCTACAGTCTGGAGCAGCTGATGAGAACAAAGTGTTGTTGTGGCACCATCGTCTAGGCTATGCACCAATGCAATGTCTTAGGAATTTTTTATTTCTTTTTGTATTACCTGAAAGTAAGGTACATTTCCATGAATATGAAAACAGCCTGACATAGCCTAAAAATGTCTCTGCATATGTGGTGAAGAAAATTTCTTATCAACAACATCACTGAATTCTGAAGCCTTATGCATCCATCTGAGCTGTTAAGTAAATTCCCTATGAAACCCCCTTCATGTATCTCAAATGTAACCCACTTTTATTTTCACTGCAAGATGGTATATGTAGTAGAAATTCTCCTCGTACTAATACATTCTTTTCCTAATCTACTAGTCATGTTACCATCACACAGTAGTTCTCTAAACAATACAGCAGTATTCACCAAACAATAACAAGCATTTAAACCAATCTTGGCCATATTAAAAAGAAAAGTGTTAAGTGTTTTTAGATGTAATGCATGTCAGTTTGCCAAAAATAAAAGAATTGTGTATTCAATAAATCTTAGTATACGGAGTACCAGTCCATTTGATTTAGTTCACTCTGATGTGTGGTATTCTCATGTGGTCTCTATTTATGGACATCGTTATTTTGTTACTTTTATTGATGATGCAACTCAGGTTACATGGGTGTATTTAATGAAGTCAAAGAATGAAGTCTTCGATATTTTTAAAACATATCATAAAATGGTAGAAGTTGAGTTCGATAAAAGGATCAAAGCTTTCAGGTCCAACAATGGAGGCGAATATATCTCACAAGATTTTCATTTTTATCTCACTGCAAAAATGGGATTGAGTCACAAACCTCATGTGCCTAACTGCCTATACTCCTGAACAGACCCGAGCTCTCTTATTTAAGATGAATGTCCCAAAGTATTTTTGGTCAGATGGTGTCTTGATTGCAGCATATTTAATAAACAAAATACCTCCAAGAATATTGGAAGAAAGAGTACAATAGAGGTACTATATCCTAGTATTCCACTGTTCCAAGGTACTGTCCTAGTATTCAATTGTACCAAGTCCCACCAAAGGTGTTTGGATGCACTTGCTTTGTGCATGTTCCAAAACACCAGCGAGATAAATTGGATCCCAAAGCAGTTAAGTGCATATTTCTGGAGTATCCTAGTAATCAAAAGGGCTACAAATGTTATGCTCCGGGGAAGAGAGGTCAAACCTCTGTCACAATGGATGTGAATTTCCATGAAGGTGTGTCGTTATACTCATCTGCAAGTGAGGAACTCATTTATAAGAGCAGAGAAGAGAATAGTCTACCTCTTCTTGATTTAGTTCCTTCTTCGGTATTTTCAGGATCAACAAATGAAGCAGGTACAAAGTTGCAAACTGTTGAAGATCAAGAGAAAATAGACTAGTTCAAAGATCCATTGAAAGTTTACTCCAGAGGAAGAAAGGAAGGAAGACCAGTGTTTTCCGCTCTACCACCATCGTTTGATGTTCTAGATTGCGATCCTCCATCTTCTCCTTCTGCTCCTTCTAATTTAGAGGTTGTTCCTCATCTAGGTACTTCTATATCTTCTTTAGACATTCCCATTGCCGTGAGAAAAGGGACAAGATCTTATATTACTCACCATCCCAAACAAAATTGTGTCATATCATAAACCATCACCTGTGTCTCATGCCTTCGTCTCTAACCTGGCCACCAAATATATACCTAAACGTGTGTCTGAGGCCTTATCACATCCCAAGTTGAAACATGCAATGGTAGAGGAAATTACTGCTTTAGTGAAAAATCATACATGGAAGATTACTACTCTTCCTGCAGGAAAACGTACTATTGGGTGAAAATGGGTTTACACCCTTAAATACAATCCAGATGGCACAATGAATAAGTGTAAGGCAAGGCTTGTTGCTAAGGGATTTACAGAGTCATATGGAAGTGATTATTTTGAAACATTTGCTCCAATAGAAAAAGTAAATTCCATCCGGATAATATTATCCGTAGCAGCGAACTTCAATTGGCCTCTATAGTCTATACAAATTGGCCGTTAAAAAATGCATTTCTGCATAGGGACTTGAAGGAAGAGGTCTATATGGATCCTCCACAAGGATTTGTTGCCAGAGAGGTCAAAGATAAAGTGTGTTTCCTTAAAACATCTTTATATGGACTAAAGCAATCTCCCAGAGCCCAGTTTGAAAGATTCAGTAGAGTTTTGCTTAAATTTGGATTTATAAGGTGTCATGTAGATCACACAGTCTTTGTGAAAAAGCAAAACATGAAGGTAGTTATACTTGTTGTATATGTTGATGACATAGTGGTCACAGGAGATGATGGTGGTGGGATTTTCAGACTCAAAAAAGAGTTTGAAATCAAAGACCTTGGATTACTAAAATATTTTCTAGGCATTGAAGTGGCAAGGTCAAGAAGTGGAATTGTCATCTCACAAAGCAAATATATTCTTGATCTCCTTGAGGAAATAGGGAAACTTAGTGCTAAGCCAGCAGACACTCCAATAGAAGAAAATCACAGTCTTCACTTGGCGAGTGGGGAACTACTTGAAGAGAAGAGGATGTATCAAAGGTTGTTAGTGAAATTAAATTATCATTATTACTAGACCAGACATTTCCTATGCTGTCAGCTTGGTAGGTCAATTTATGCATGCTCCCAAAACTGATCATTTGACAGCAATGCATAGGATTGTCAGATATTTAAAGGGATCACCAGGTCAAGGAATTCTATACAAGTCACATGGGCAAGCCAAGGCTATGGCCTTTACAGATTCTGACTGGACTGGATCATTGATTGATAGAAAGTCGACTACAAGATATTGTACAATGGTTGGAGGAAATCTTGTTTCATGGAAAAGCCAAAAACAGGTTGTTACTACCAAGTCTAGTGCAGAAGCAGAGTACAGAACTGCAGCTCTTGGGTGTTGCGAGCTATTATGGCTAAGGATAATGTTGGAAGAGTTGGGATTCAAGCAAGGCGGACCACTGATTTTCTATTTATATAGTACTTCAGCGATTAAACTGGCAAAAAATCCTTTATACCATGAGAAAACAAAACAGGTAGAAGTGGACAGCCATTTTATCCGAGGAAAAATTGAAAAGGAGGATGTGTTGTTGGTACAGGTTCCTACTAAAGATCAGCTTGCAGACTTCCTCACTAAGGCCATCACTAAGGTAAGTTGCATTTTGTTTTGCCCATGCTGGGCATAGTAAATATATATGCACCAGCTTGAGAGGGGGTGTTAAGAGTCAAAGTAAAGGACTCATGCATAATTTATGTTGAGCCAGGGTGATCCAGATCAATTTACATAAATTGACAAGGATAAAGAAAACCAGTGATTGCATTCTTCTGATCAAACCTACAGGATACGGACACACTTGTAGGTGGGCCAAAGGATCAATTTGGCCTAAAACAATACCCAAAATATATGAAAATCAGTTGCTAGGGGCTGTTTAAATATAACAGTAAATATGAGGGGCTGTTTTGCAATATCCAGAGAATTCATTACAGAAAATAATCATTCACATAGCTGTTTTTTGGGCCTATAGTTTGGTGGGTCAAACTGACCCAATTCACTAAAAAAGGGCACCAGCAGGTTCGCCCATGAGTCCACTTCATGATTGTGGAGTTTGTTTCCATCAGAGGATGGGCCATCTGGGTCCCACAGCAATTCTACTGCAAGATATCAAAGACATCCAGATTATAGAAATCCTGCAGATTTCTCTTTATTTCTTTCTATTTTCATGCATGTTTGAGTAGGAAACTCTTGTTAAGAATTCTATTGATAGTAGGAAATTAATTTAGGAGCAGACTTAAGGGTTTTATGCAGGTTTTGGAGTGCTATTTAAACACTACAGGGTCATCACCAGTACAGATTTTCAATATCATCAATAAAGCATTGTTTTGGCTTTATTACCTCTCTCTTGTATAACGTGGAAGCTATGAGATTGACAAGCCTCATACAGGTCAGATTTTGGGTTTTTCGGCATTGTTCCTTCACCATTAATTTCTGGATTTATATTCTTTTACTGCGTATTGGTGTAGTAGCTGGATTTTTTTTTTTTTTTTTTTTTTTTTTTTTTGGGTTTTGGCTACTTGGGCCCTAGACAGTCCGATTGTGTCAAATCAGGATTGTGTCAATTGATATCAGAGCGCAAATCGATACTACAATTTGTGTTGTGAATCCGTCACCCTAACAATGGCTCCCCGAAAAGCTTGTGGCTGTAGGCCAGAGGTTGAGAGAGCCGTGGGTCATGAACCAGATCCAAGAGATATTGAGATTCAGAATTTAAGGCACCAAGTTGAACGGCTAATCCAACGCCCGGAACGTCTGGAGCGTCCGAATCATCACAAGGATTTTAATGATGAATTGGATGCCGAAGAATTTATCAATCCGTTCCATAGTCGGTCTCCGGTGAGAACACGATGGCATATGGAACGTTATGAAGACAAATTGGAGAAAGCATTATACGATGTTGATGAAGATCCGATTTATGATGATAAATCGCATGATGACAATGATGATGAGTTGATTGAGTTCTATGGCAACAGTGGTCAATCAAAAGTCGATTGGTCTAAGCCTCCGGTATTTGATGATTGCTTAGATGATGTTTGTTTTGATGAGATGAAGATCATTGATGTAAATCAACATAGTGACTTCAATGATCACCCAATCTTGATGAATGTGAAGACGCTGATATTGAGAAGATGCAGATCTTTTATGTGTATCCTGGTGACAGAAGCTTGGATGTACACTATAAGTCAATGGCTTACTACAATGGTCTTGAATCAAGCATTAACATGAAAAAGCACCTAGATCTTACATTCAAAGATGATGGACACATTGAGATGCACTACTTTGAAGATCCATTCGTGGAAGCCTACACAAGCAAATCTCACCCTCCACTCCTTCATGATTTCATTGTGCATTATTGGATCTAAACACATTGGGCAGATTGGCTGGATATGACTCATGGATGGTGCAAGTATACCAACCAACGACTGCGATCTCACACAAGACTTCTGGAACAGCAGTTGGTTGTTTTGTGTGGTCAGGATGGCATCCAAATTCGAGGACGAATTCTTTTCAAGCGGGGGAGAATGATGCGGATCAATTTCCATAACTTGACAAGGATAAAGAAAACAAGTGATCCCATTCTTATGATCCAACCTATAGAATGCGGACACAATTGTAGGTGGGCCAAAGGATCAATTTGGCCTGAAACAATACCCAAATATTTATGAAAATCAGTTGCCAGGGTTGTATAAATATAAAAGTAAATATGAGGGGCTGTTTTGCAATATCCAGAGAATTCATTACAGAAACAAATCATTCACGTAGTTGTTTTTGGGCCTACAGTTTGGTGGGGAAACTGATCCAATTCACTAAAGAAGGGCACCAGCAGGTTCGTGAAGTTGCAAGTCAGATTGAAAGCTCAATTCCAACAATAGCCATAACGAGTGTGCAGTGTCATGAAAACACTGATCGGGGTCTAAATATAAAATTGGAAATTCCCTAGTATAATGGCACCATGAAAGGCGAAGAGTACTATGATTGGCTGAACACAATTGAAAAACTATTTGCGTACAAATATTTGGACGATCACAAGAAAGTCAAGTTAGTGGCTATTAAACTTCATTGAAAAGCCGATACATGGTGGGAACAGCTTTAGAAGTCCCGTCAACGCATGGGAAAGTCGCCGATCACTTCATGTGAGAAGACAAAGAAATATATGAAGGGTTTTTTTTCTGCATTGTTCCTTGCGTAGTTAATTCTGATTTTATTTACGACTTGGATCTGCACATCCATTATTGTTGGAATTTTTTCTGGTTATTGGTTGTTTCACCGATTGCGCCCTTTGCAAGTCTGGTTGTGTCAAATTGGGATTGCATCACAAGGGGGTTTAATGTAAATACTGGAAACTTGAGAAACTTCTTTGTAATTCTCACAAATAGTGAAATAACAATAAAACAAGGGTCATCTAACCTAATAGATTAATCGACTGTTTTGGGTTTTATTCTATTTCTTCGTTCTTCTTTTCCAATTTCTCTGTCATCGCCTCATCGGGATTTCTTGGACACTTCTTGATAAACCCAAGACCTAATAGGATCCAGATTTACAACTGGAAAAGCTATAGGTAGAATTTGGGCTTGAAATCTACCTTGATAGAGAGAGAAGAGAGAGATGTAGGTGAAGAAGCTCGTAGATATAGAGTGATGGCTGGGAATTGGGATGCCTTGAGAATTCCTTGATTTCCAATGGTAACGGCCTCAAAATTGCTTGCTCTAACCTATGATACCCGGATACTTGTATAGGCCCAACATATCTGTAATGGACCGATACGACACTTGTATTGGTACCGGATACTACACCGATACTTTTAGGGAACAAATTTAACATATCCTACTTATAAAATCATTTATTTCATATAGTTCTTTTAATACTTTTACTTCTCACCTTAAAAAATACTAGAAAGGGACGAAAAGAATGATAATTTCATTGATTCAAAAGTGATCTAAAGAAAAAATTCGGACATCCGTATTGGTGTCGTACATTTCAAAAGTGAGGAGTCATATCGCTAGTCCTCGTATCGGTGTCCATATCCATATCTCTATATGGGCATCATAGGCTCTAATTCTAGCTTGAGGAAGAAGGAAAAAGAGGGAGAAAGAGGGAAAAGAGAGAAATGAAATGAGGGAGGAAAATATCGTTGGTGGCTGGGATGGGTAGTTATGTAGGTTTGCAAAGAGAGTGGAAATGACTAAAATACCCCTCCATAAGTGATAGCTTACAATAGGGAAATCAAGGGCAATTTGGGGAAAACCAAGAAAAAACATATTTCCCACAGGACCCCTAGGTTATACCAAGTCACAACTAAGGGCCTAGTCTCCCACACATCCTAGAATTACAAAACACCCCCTACACTGATCAAAAATTACAAATAGCCCCCTAAACTCCCAAAAGTAAGTCTAAAACGCCCTTAAACCTGGAAATCAAACCTCTAAGCCTTCTAAAAACCCCCAAAATCACACAAGCATGCATAATTAACATAAATAGAGTTGGAAATAGGTCGGGACCTTACAACGATTCTCTTATAGATGGAGCTAACCAGACACAACCTCTAGCACCTGATCCCACATCTACTTCACCACTTCGGAGGTCTACTCGTCCTTCTAAACCACCTAATTGTTATGGATTTTCTAATGTTTCTTTGATTGCAAATTTAGCATCCATTTCCATCCCTAACTCCTATTCACAAGCTATGGTCCAACCATGGTTTGATGCCGCTATGCTATTTTCAAAATATAGGCGCTACGGTCCAAACCCTAGTAGAGCCAAACAGTTTTAATTTAAGACATTGTTTTTCATATTTCTCCTCAATAGCCTTTCCTAAACTATCTCTAGCCTTGTATGGTTCCAAATCACTAAAAAAACGCAAGCTTCGTTGCTTGATAATATTTGAGTTCTTTTTCGGCGACCTAGAAAATTCACACCTTTACGCCACTACCGCAACCGCTATGTAGCGTTTAGACCATTGGCCGCTACACCTACCGCAACCGCTATTTTGATCAATGGGCCCAACCCTGTAGGGAAAAAGGAATGCAACTATGCAAGATGAGTTAAATATATTGGACACAAATTATACTTCAGATGTTGTTCCCTGGCCTGAAGTAATTAAGCATGTTCACAGCCATGAAGATCACTCTATTATTATGTTTCCTTTTATCATCTGATACTAGTTGTAAATACCCCATCAATGGGTAATCACTGATTGCAAGCTTTGTAAAGATAATACACGCTGCACTGTCCTTAATTGACTTGCTGCTTCTGAACTCCCTTTGTGGACAGCACGAACAAAGAGGGGAAACAAGAATTTGAACACTATAGGCTTGGGTTTGTCATATTTCTACAGTATATTAATCGTCAATGGGAGGTTCTTTCACTGTAGGCTAACATTGAGATATGAATAAGAATGTTTTCCAATTCCTAACAACATCATTGAACAGATAAAATCAAAGAGCCCAACTTCACTAATCATCCTCATACCTCATATGGATCTCTAATGATTGCAACCCACCACCTATGGACATCAAAGGGACTGGCTCCAAGGAACCGCAAAAGTCCATACAAGTCATCAAGTCGGCGTTGTATAGGAGTTCCAGTGATACACCAACGATGTTGAGCACGTAAGCGCAGTGCCATTTCAGTTGCCGCAGCTGTATTACTCTCAACCATTTGAGCCTCATCCAAACAAATCCGCCACCAAAATATCCTTGTAAGAAGAGTTGGAACAACTGGGTACCTACAAGAAACACGCAAATGTTAACCGGAACTTTTTAACAGTAAATATAGAAAAATCACTTCCAAGTATGCGCTACTGATAAGAAAACCAATCTGAACCTAAAAGTAAGATTAAGTATATGCAGCATGAAGATTGAGAATCATAGGGATCCATACATATTCCATATTAGACATTTGTAGTAACACTGCAGCATGTCATAAACAAAACCCACCTTGTCAGTGTGGTAAAAAGGGAAGCACTCTTAGGTTCGTGTTGACAATGGTATCATAACTAATCCCAGCAATCATTAATTCATGAAGAATACTTGTAGCGTTACAAGTAAGCGAGGTGCCAAATTTGGGCCATAGCCGTATCAGACCACTAGATTTCACACGTCATGTATCACATTCTGACTCTATAGGAGCTAAATTCCTCAATCATTTAAGCTGCAGTTAGATCATTCAATCAATTGGCTGAAACTCATACAACTGAAGTCAGATGCATGTAAATTATAATTTATTGGTCATGCAGGTTAATTATGGTTGATGCACTTATCACTTTATTTTTCAGAAAGAACAATTCTAAACTAACAAAGTTATTTTGTATTCCTTTTTAACATTTCTTATGTTGAAAATTCAACTCATGGAACTTCATAATATAAAAGACTCTGTAGGTATGTTGAAATTCTAACTTATCCAACACCAGTACCAAAATATTTTGTAGATCCAGGTATGACTGAATAGTGAACAATGAAGCAGATAACATAATAGATAACTAAAAAAATACACAAAAGTTCTTAAAGACTAAAATCAAATAGATTTGAGGCGTCTATACATACACTATTGGCAAATACAGGCAACCGAAGCTATCAATAGTTCACAATATCAATTATCAAATTGGCCATGGCCAACATGATATCTATGGAATGACTATTAGAATCATGGTCTACTGTCCACATTCCTCATTCAAAGAATTCTAGTAACTCCACATATCTATCTTTTTTCTTCTTATTTTTCCTTTTTTCTATTTTCATTTTATTTTTTGAATGCTAACATGACTTGAACCGACAACCATGTGGTTGCGATACTGAGCACCTACCACTTACGTTGCAGGATTAAATCAACTCCATAAATCTATCTTAGCATGTGTCAGGCCTCAAAACCCAAATTACTCAAATCCCAATTTCTAAGCGCAAAATGACATTTTCAATCCACATTGTCAGTTAGTTTAAATCATATATTGCAGAAACTTTCCTTCTTTATTCTCTTTTTAAAAACAAGCATCATTCCATGATAAATAGATCATAAACTAAAAAGTCTATGACTTAATAATCTCTATAGTACACCCATTGTTACCTGATTCACATCATCCACTGCAAAATCTCATATCATTCAATATAAGCAATCCAGGATTCTAATCGATGGATTCAAAACCCATGAGAGCCTTCAGTTTGAAGAAGCTCGCTTGTACAGGAAAATAGTATAAGAAGAAGAAAATGTCCAATAAGAAGACGAAGAAGAGAAAGACAGTGGTCTCCCTTCAAAAATAGGAAATCGTGCCTTTCAAATGTCTTTCCATAAGTAATTTAATTGTAATACCCCAACCCCATTATATGGGCTAGAATTTTTATCTAATATTTTATATAAGAAGAAAATGTCCGATAAGAAGATGAAGAAGAGAAAAGATAGACAACGGTCTTCCTTCAAAATAGGGAATCGTACCTGTCAAATGTCTTTCCATCAGTAATTTAAATGTAATACTCCCAACCCCATTATACAAGGTAGAGTTTTTATCTAATATTATATATATTTAATTTCTTGGATTTATGATTTTGTATATATATATATATCCTATGAGAGCATCTCTCACATAACCATGAGAGATAAGGTGGGGGCCCTCACATCCATATCCAATGTCAACAACTTAAATGTGAGGGCCCCCACCTTTATCTCTCATAGTAAGGTGAGAGATACTCTCATAGGAGCATCTCCCATATATATATATAGTGAATGATAGGTACATATAAATGTATAGATTTATGCGCAATATTATGCGGGGACCATTATTATTATGTAAGTGTTGTTTTTTTTTAATTATTAATTGGGCCCTGACTTATTAAAAATAGTTTAAGAAGAGCTTGGTAGGACACCCAACCAGGTGTTGGCTCGGTGTTTAGGACACTGGGTTTGCTCCCCAGAGGTCCTGGCATCGATTCCCCTAGGCATTAACCGTCCCCCGTCTGTGTGGGTGCAAGCGTGGGGCCTAGGGAATAGTCCTACCAAAGGTCGGGATACCTTAAGATATCGAAAAAACAAAAAGCTTGGTAGGACCCCCATTTGTTATAAAAAGGACGTTTAGATAAAGTGAAGGGACCCGTTTTAATAAGAGAAGAAGTTTAACTTAGGAGTGGGACCCATAGGATTGAGAACTTATGAGAATTGGTCTTTTGAGTAGAGTAAGTTGGGACCCATGACTTCGTAATAAGAATAGGAAAGGAGTGTCGACCTTTTGTGTCTTGTGCAAGTCTCCCAGAGTGGATTAAGGAGGTGTGCAAGAATCCCACAAGGATTCTTTCTCTATTAACCATGGTTTTAAAAATCACCCGAGTCAGCTCAGACTCAGCACTTACCAAGTCAAGTCCAATGGCACTCGGACTCGGACTCAGCCTGTATCATAGAGAAATCTATTTGTCCTCACTGAACATCGGTCATTGTCACGACCCGGAATCTGGGGCCCTTCAGATTCCGTGCTGAGACTTAAAAGCTGAGGTCCATCAAAAGCAAAACCGTGAGGCCCGTGGGCCAAAGCGGACAATATCATGTATGGGTATGGGTGGGGCGTTACAGTCATGGATCAAAATAGCGGCCGCTACGCTACAGTAGGGTAGCATTCTTGGCTACTACACTACAGACAATTTAGCGCCACTAGCAAATGTAGCAGCAGGCACAAACCAGTATGGGCTGCTACGGAACGTGACTGACATCTATTCTGCATAATTTTTTAAAACACAGAGTAGAGCTCCTTTCTTCTTTTATTCTCTCCAAGCAACATTTCTTCACAGCTTTCCTACCCCTCCATGCTTAAAAGAAAACTAAAAAATACAAGATTTCTCTCAAGGTCTCTTCTCTCAGTATATCGTGGTAAACACGCCCTTTGGTATTAGTAGAGATATTCTTTTATCTACTCTCTACAAAAGTACATTGTTTCTATTGAATGGAAATAAATTCATCACTTAGTTTGAACTTCAAGCTTTATTTAAGCATTACTTTATAATTTATTTATCTTGTGTTACGTACAGTTATGCTTAAATGCTTATGAGTTATGAATTTAGAAATGTATAATAGTTTCTAACTTAGATTAACCAACATGAAAATATGTGAAAAATAGATAAATATTGTTGTTTTATAATCTTTCAGCAATATAGAACCTCCATGCACTGAAGGGACAGCTACATCCCCGTATCTTAGTTACTATAGCATCAAATTCTAACATTTTCCAATATGCTGGATTTTTTGGATTTTTTTTTTAACGTTTTAGCCACTTTTTCGATTCACACCGCTACATATCGCCCACTGCATAGTGTTTTAGCCGTTGGCTGTTGCGCCCGCCGCTACCGTTATTTTGATCCTTGGTAAGGGTTACTGATTCTTTTATTTGCCCCAAAATCGTATGCTCGGATACCATTTGTAACGACCTAGGCCCATTATCCACATGATATTGTCCTCTTTGGCTCATGGGATTTAAACTCAATCTTGCCGCACGGTTTTAAAAGGCCTCATGTGGAGTTAAGGTCAGGTCATACACATATAAACCCGGGATCAAGCCGTGCGTGCTTCCGATATGGGATTTGTGCACCACTGCACACTTAGTACTTTATAGTTTCCCTCTCTCTCTCTCTCCCTCTCTCTAAGAGAATGCTCATCGGACCCAACGCCCTTCTACAAAGGGGCCATGGGCGTGACACTTTAATAAGATGTTTTACTAAAGGAATCACAAGCTAACAATTGGAATCATCAATCCATATATCTATAGAATTAGGCACATCTCGCATTCATGTTCTTTTCCTTTCGCACCCCTTGTCTAGGCAACACCCTAGCCAAGACACGATTTCACTTACTGGAAGACCTTTGCAAGCACACCAAGCTACTCCACAGAAAACAGCAATCAAGTGCATGGGATCTAACTAGCCGTCTGCTTAAATGACAGCGCGATGGAAGATCCCATATTTCATTAAGGATTGGTTGAAAGAAATCCACTTCTCAATACCAATTTGAATGGCTTGATAGTATTCACTTCTCAATACCATTCTAAATCTGGTGCAATCAGTAATATCCACTTCCCATTTGCCCGAATTCTCCTTTTTTATGGTGCCTCAAATAACATATTAGATTTCCATCCTCAATCGATATAAATACTTGGTTTGATCACCACTTCCAACCATCAACATATCATCACACAATTTCTCAAATCATAATGAATTTGAAGATGGGTTCTACATGAAAGTTGGAGTTCTCAAATAGACAAACAAAAAATCCAATATTCAAATAATTTGAAAATCATTTACTATTTTTAAAATTCAATCAAAACAGAAATGATTTTCATCAAAACCCAAAAATAATCTAAACTTTCGATCAAGCTAGAAGCTGCTTATAATTCATCCATCATGGAAAAATCTAAACATATAATACCTCGATCGTCACATCTAGTACCCAATGACATCATGAACAATTTTATACAAGATCTCAATGAAGGTTCTTAAAGACATGGACTACTACAAGATCCAACCATTGATCAGTGCACTTGTGAAACATCATCAATACGCCATATCACATGTTGGAATTCGAATTAAGAATACTAAGATTGATTTCTACAATTAATCAATCAATAGAGTACTTGAAGAAATATTGAGTCCCACAAACACAAGGTCTTAGCAAATTCGTTAAATTCATGCACAATTAAGGTCAATCCCCAATGATGTGAAATCCAGCTCCATAGTCATTGGTCAAAGGAACCATCATGTGTGACCGGTTAGGATCCCATTATGGCCCACGACCAAGATAGGCCACTCTGTTTTGGTGGATGAGAATCGTTGAGATTTGATTTTTGGGTTGATATCACATGAATTCAACAAACCTTGTCATTTAATTTGATACTAGAAGGAATCACCAAATCATACACCGATGCCCAAGGCTCAGCCCCCATGGTGAGTGAACTCTCACAGTATTGAGCATCACTAGATCCATACACGGGTTTCGTGAAATCCCATGAGGACCCCACATAACTTAATCCTATGGTGTACACGTTTCACAGTCTTTTTGAAGGCAATCAACATGATATTTTGGTTCCTTGATAAAACACCTTATTAGGTGAAAAGGTCATAAAGAGATTTCTTAGATAACCTATTCAAGTCATGTGTAAACTACACCCAAACAACACATAAACTATTCCGCGTGATCATGGTGATTATTGTCCATTGCACAATTACAAAGATCCGTCCCAGGCCTCACGGCTAATAAAAAATTCTTTGTTAACCTATCATCACCATCACGTGTGATCCATTACCACCTCATACTTTGGTTGGAGTGAGGACTTCATGAGACCCATTCTTTGGAGCTTGTACATGATATCAACCTCAACATTAACAACAGCAATCACTTGCTATTCTCATGCTATGCATGCAGATTTGAACTTAGAGACATCACCAATCATGTGGATAGCATTATCATAACATTGGTACACACATGTGATTTAAAATGTAAATATGCATTGCCAGCTCAAGCAATACAGAAAGACATACGATCTGAGAATATTACATAGAAACTATAAAGATTAAAGTTAATTAATGAATCCAACCCATACATATTAAACTAAAATAAACGATTAATTTGGAGCATAATTTGTTCGAGCAAATAACCCTATACACACTTCTAGTTTATGGAAGATGAATAGATTAGGAAGACATGTATTCAATGATGCTTTAATTATCCACTTACTTTGGCTAGTGCAAATCTGGTGAAGATGAAGATGATTGACAGCAGTGATCACTTCGTGCCTTAACCCCGAGTCCTTAGATCACCCTAGCTCTCAAGTAGTGCGACAGTGGGAATGCTCTGTGCATGCATTAGTGGCTGGGCAGCAATCTAATTTTGTTATGTAGCTTTGGTAGTCCACAATCCAAGTTAAAGTAAAACCCCTAGCCAACCTCCCTTTTGTGTGTGTTCGCAACACGCGTCACTATTTTAGAAATTTTTTGCCAAACAATATGGGATGTGTGGTTCCTTTGGATTTGTAAAAAATAGTTTTCCCGATTGACTTAGGAAACTAATCATAGCTATATTAAACTTTCTAATTTCGTCCAATAAGATCATAGGCTTTCCAATTAATGCAAGCATTCATGCCCATGCAGGATATTCAAGCAACCCCATGTGAGTTAGGTGGGCCCCACATGGCCCCAATAATTCTCATTTAACTTATTCCTAACTGCCCATATACATCCATACACTTGTATAGCTAATTGGCTGCTCATATATGGTCAAGTAGACCCACATGCAACTTTACAACGCATACCTACCTTTAACATATTTTATTTATTTATTTATTTTATATCTCAGGTACCCCCACCTTAGGCGGGACTAATCCTTGGGCCCCAATGCATACCTACCTTTAACATATTCTATTAATTTTATACTGATTTTCTAAATTCACAGTGACTAATTCTTCATTCTTCTTTTTACTGAATTTCTTGTATGCATTAAATGTGTATTTTGCAAGGCACATATTTTAACGTGAACCTACGGAGTTTTTCATGTCCAAAATTGTCAGTTATCTATTTATACTATTTTTATGTATTTAAATTAACATTTTAAACATTACCCTGCAGTGTGCGGCCAATTATCCTTATTCTGATAATTTCGATGATCCTAAGATAATTGTTATCAAAACAATAATTTAGATGACAATATCGGAAAATATTAACAGAATGCTAAACCGAATTTGGTCCTTACATCATGCACATCTTGGTTTCATGCATACTTCTTTCCTTGTTATCCGGCATTTACCTCCATACGACACAACAGATCTTGCTGCCACCCTATATTGAAGTGGCTCTGGCACCATCCAATCACATACCAATCAAATTTCCACTAGCTTGTGTCTACTAAGGCTACCTACACATTCCCTAGTCGTTGTATCCAACCCAAAGCCTCCATTTTGTTCTATGATTCACCCTGGATACAGAAATTTATCACATTGTGGCATTAAATTATCTTAAATTCTAACAGACTCTTCTTCAACTCTACCAAATGAAGTGGCTTGACACCTCATAGTAAGCCTTTTTTTTCCAAATCAACAAAGAGTACATCTACTTTTTCGCTCAAAACATTCCCATGAATTGTCCCAGAAACTTCATAGCATAAAGTCATGCTATCTTTTAAAATATTTCATTATTGTTGTAGGCATTGCTCGATTATTCTCCAGATTTTCATCCTATGGCTCATAAGTCTGATAACTTGGTAGTTAGCACAGTTCTAAATGAGATAATATTTTCTATCTGAACAATTCATAAATGACATTAATAATAAAAGTAAAACAGATGGTCTAAGGAACCTCTTTTGGAATCTCATGCAGCGACGATCACCATCATGCCTATCAGAATCATGGGACAGGTCTTCTTTTAGCACATCATATGTTGTCAAGACAATGTCAGCATGGGTAAGTTGATTCAGATCCATTGCCGAAGTGTTTGAAGGGAGAAAGTTCTTTGCACCTTCATAAATGCAAGTTTTGACAGAACCTGGTCTTGTATGACTAGATAAGACATAATATCATGTCAGCTCCACAATCTAAAAATGGATAAATCAAAGAAACAAGAAATAAGTCCACTAGAACAGTAATATAAAATTTCATTAAGAGGATGTCTTTATGGTACAAGAATTCCGATACAAGTGACAACTGCATCATCACAAGATATATATATATATAAAAGAATTCCTGTGCATAGACCTCTCATGGTATTATGGTGAGAGACAGCTTGATGAGTCCCACCTAGGGCCCCAGTGGTCACAAGACCTGGAGGGATGGAAAGAGCCATATTGGAAGGGCCCAAATATCAAGTTTGGGGTCAATCCCATGTCTTCAACCCCTTCATCCGTGGCCTACAAGTTTAACAGCTGTATATGAAAGAAAAATTTTGACCCCCCATCCACCGATCCAATCCATTCGGATCAGTGAAAACTCAACGGATCTGATCTAATTCAGGGGGTCCCGTGTTCGTGGATGGTTCAAATGGATCATAAGGTGGGCCCCACTATCTTGCCCTCCCCGTAATACGATGAGGTATATGCACATGAAAATATCTCTCTCTCTCTCTCTCTCTCTCTCTCTCTCTCTCTCTCTCTCTCTCTCTCTCTCTATATATATATATATATATATATATAGTAGTTATGAAGTGCGTGACGCGCACATGGAAGCTATGGTGCCCACATGGGGATGGGGATGGGGCTAGGGGAGGATTTAAAGATCTGGTTGGGGCCCTCTTATGTAAAAAAAAATAGCTCCATCCGATCATCCTAACCTTATCATCCACATCCCACAAGTCCAATCAATTCAAATGAGTGTACAATCAATCCAACAGTCCAGTCCATTCGCATGGGTACAAACCCAAAAAGGGTGTGCCACTTTGGGTGTGCACAATGCACACCTCATGCATAGGATAATTTTCCTATATATGTGTGGGTGTGGATGTGGGTGGGGGTGTTTGTTCTTGTGCGAACCTGCTGCGGGGGCCACTGTGGGTTCCATCTTAGGAAGGGATGGGGGGGATGGAAAGATCCATGTGGTACCCGTACCACACTAGGTATCAAGCTAGACTCCAAGCCCATGCCTCTAACCCCTCCATCCGTGGCCCACAAGTTTAATGGCTTCATATTCAAAAAGATGCTAACCCTCCACCCAACAGTCAAGTCCATTCAAATGGGTGCCAAACCCCGGGATTAGTGACTGTTAGGGGGTTCACAATTTGGTGCACAATTTGGATTGGTGATAGGTGGGCCCCACCACATGGTATGAAGGGAATCCTCAGAACGGGTTCTCACTTGAATATTTCCATATATATATATATATATATATATGCAATTAACCATCACAAAAAGATATCCATTCAAAAGCAGACAATAGATAATCACATGCTTCTACATCTCATTCTTGCATTTCAATAGCCCTAAAAAATACTTGGAATGACAAAAAAGAGTAATAGCAACAACAATGTACAAATCAATTCAACAAGCACTTGACAAGATAATCACATCATATACAGACTGCATATACATTTACAAATATGCAAAAAAGACAACTACAGACAGCTAAGCATTACAATATAATGATAAGAGAACTAGAGATAACCAAACAAGTCAGAATCATCTCTAGTTCCAAAAGAAAGAAGATTTGGTCATCTTAGGCTTACTTCGCCAAAAATATACAGTAGTTGGTAGCATATAAGTTTCTCATTATGGCACATTTGGATGCACAAGAAAACGCAAGAAAGTAACATTTTATACAATATAATCTTTCATTTTCTAAAGAAAAAAATCTTGTGCATTCGGTAACCCAAGAAAAATACGAAAAAAATATCATTTTCTTTCAAAAAGCTCAATATTTTTATCTTCAGCTCTCCCCTGTAGAAAACTTTCTACAATATAAAAATCTTTCAAAATGAGATTTACAAAGTGGTACAATACAGTAAAGAACTTCACCAAATCTATCATGATGTGCTTGTTTACATGTTTGATAAAGTAAAAGTAAAGATAAACGTCACGGCACGGTAAAGGCGAGGTAAAGTAAAGGTGAGATAAAGTATATGGTGAAGTAAAAGTGGGAGTGGTAAAGTAGTTTCTTTTTGTTTAATTTTACTTTATCACATTTTATAGTGGTTTACATGGTAAAGAAAAAGTGACTTGTGATAAAGTTGATGGTAAAAAGGTGGCGGCTAGACTTTACTTTACCACACCATTTTTTCGTCTAAACATGGTGAAGGGATAATATGTCACATCTATGTCAATGCATGTTTGTTTACATTTATAGTAAAGTAAAATAAATATTGATGTCATATCATGGTAAAAGATGAGGTAAAGTAAGGTAAGATGATGAATGTGGTGAAATAGAGTCGGAGAGAGAGTTGTAAAGTAGTTGCCCTTTGTATTGACTTTACTTTATTAAACTTTACATAGTTTTATGTGATAAAGAAAAATGGCTTAAAGTAAAAGAAATTGTCCGCTGAACTTTACCATACTAATTTTCATCTAGACATGGTAAATTCCATATAAATTAGGTATTTAATAAAAAATTATTCTAATAATGAACTTTACTACCTTGATTAACATTAACGTAATTATTATTTTGGATTTTCTAAATATTTGTTAAAATCATAGTACCTTCCAAACAACTCAATTTAAAATATGTAATATTCAAAATTTGCCAAACAGTAAAGATATTACAATATTTTAATATTACCCTATTCTATTCTATACTATTTTATTCTTGCAACATTTAAATCTGTAAATATTGTATTTTGTAAACATCCAAATGGGCCCTAATGTGGCTTGCAATTCTGTATTTTCCTCTTTATCCACATGGTATTTTCTATAAAATGGAGAATCTGTTTTAGGAAAATAAGGGGGTCAAACCATGAGATTTTATCCTATGGTCAACATCTTCATGAATCTCCCCCCTCCTTACTAATTATAGGGCCAAGGTAACGGAAAGAATCACTTGGTGGTATCTTACGGTCTTCAATTTTCATAGTAGTTTCAACTCTCTATATGCTCACTAAAGTTACAATCCATATATTCTATCCATGTACGGTTTATTTTAAAGCCTTTGGATTCTAAAGCCTTCCGCCATCTCTCGAGTTTTGCATTCACACCATCTCTTGATTCATCTACCAAAACTATATCACCTGCAAATAACATACACCAAGGTATCTCTTCTTGAATATGAGCAGTTAACTCATCCATGCAAAAGAGATAAGGGCTTAGGGCAGCCTAATGCAAACATATGGTCACTGAGAACTCACCTATCTGTCCACAAGTAGTTCTCACACTCGTTACTGCAACCTCATACATGTCTTTAATAATTTCAATATAACCTCTTGGAACATTCCTTTTATTTTAAACCCACCAAATTAAATCTCTAGGTACCCTATCGTATGCTTTTTCTAGATCAATGAAGGCCATACAAAGATTTTTCCTCTTTGCGCAATATTTTTCCATTAATTGCCTAAGTGAGAAGATAGCTTCCATCGTTCACCTCCCCAGTCCAATGTAAATTACCAAACAGACCCTAAGGTTCAATACAAAGTTAAGATTTTAGGGCTATATCATGACACAATTGTTTAATTTGTTTTATTAAGTGATGGGACCAGAGGGGATGGAAAGATCTATGTAGGACCACTCCAAGTATCAAGTCTAACCCTAATTCCATGCCCCTAACCCCTTCATCCATGCCACAAGTTTAATGGCTTCATATTAAAATAAAAAAAAAAAAAAAAATCAACCCTCCATCCAACGGTCTAGCCCATTTGGATGGGTACCAAACCTCGAAATTAGTGACTATCAAAGGGGGTCCCTGTCTGTGCGCAGTTTGGATTGATTGCTAAGTGGGCCCCACCAATAGTTCTCACAGAAGCACGATGAGAACTAGTTCTCACTTAAATATTTCCATATATATATATGTATGTATATATATATACATATGAAAATTCTCAAAAACGCCCCACCTTAAAAACACCCCTTTTGCACCCCACTTTTTTTTTTCTTTTTTTTTTTTTTTTTTTGGTCATAGGGCCCATGTTGTGTCAATCAAGTCTTTTCACACACACTACCTCCCAATGAATAGTCACAAGTCCAAGTTTGACATTCATCCAACTTTTCCTCACCATTGAATTGAAATCATAATAAAATGATGCCTCTAAACCATTAAATTTTGGGGCCATGGATCAAAAGGTTAGTATGATCTTATGTATGGGGAGCGTTACACAGCGCCCGAACATTTTTTAGAAAAAAAAAAAACAAAAAAAAAAAAGAAAAAAAGAAAAATCTCCTAGTTTGGCCCATTGGGATGCATGATGATCATGGAAGTCCATTAGATGGAAAGATCCATATGAGCCCTACCTACATGCAAAATCTTGAGCCCATAAGATCATACTAAGTACTAACCTTTTGATCCATGGCCCTAAAATTTAATGGTTTAAAGGCATCATTTTATTATGATTTCAATCCAATGGAGAGGAAAAGTTGGATAAATGTCAAAGTTGGACTTGTGACTATTCATTGGGGGCTAGTGTGTGTGAAAGGATTTGATTGACACAACATGGGCCCTATGACCAAAAAAAAAAAAAAGAGGGGCACATAAGGGGTGTTTTTAAAGTGGGGCGTTCTTGAGAATTTTCCTATATGTATATGTGTGTGTGTGTATATATGTGTATGTATGTATATATATATGTATGTATGTATGTATATGTATATGTATATGTATGTATGTATATATATATATATGTATGTATCTATGTATCTATGTTTTATGGGAATCAACCCTCTTATTCCTGAGGGAAGTTGACAAATTACTTGTCGGAGTCTTATGCTAGTATGAGAACTCCAAAGTCTGTAGGAACTTTGCATGACAGTGTTCATAGGAGACTTGGCCAAAACAACTATTTATGAGGCCTTCCCCTCCCATTCTACTCACATACAATACAACCAAGCCTTCCTCAAATCGTAGAATTAGAGATCAGCTGTAGAAGGGGTGGAGATTAGCGAATTGAGACCTCCAGAGGATCCACCAGGTGAGTAGAATCCCCCCTATACATGTTATGATGCTATTCTATTATGGAGATACGTGAGTCGATGGCTTTAGAGAATGTGCTTGCTCTATTAATCTACAATGTTTGTTTCCCAGTACTGTTGGAGGCATTATGTAGCGATAAATTGATGTTTCCATGTCTAATCACATGATACAGAACCCAAAAGATACAGTCAAAAAAACCCAGTTCATGTTTTAATGATGGAGAAAGACCAGATTCTAGGGTTAAATGGGTTGGTTAGGTTCCTATAGATTAGATGATTCCTGGGTGACGGCTTCTTGTAGAAAGAATCAAAACCAATTAGCAATTCTGTGCAGGAAGTAGAATTTTTAGGGTGCAGGTCGACAAAAACATTGTTTGGTCGACTAGGGTTGTGGGACCCCATGGCCCACTGGATGGTTGATCTGAACCATAGATCTGCAAGAGGACTCATGGGTGACCAGTGCAGTGCTGGACCCATGTGGAGTGGGCCCCGTTTGGCCCACCATCCAATTTTTCTATTACATGAGGGGTGAGTGACTGTAGAAGGGTTTTCTTCATATAAATACATGTTGTGGGGCCCAGGAGGCCACCTGATTGCAAATCTGAACCGTGACTCTTAAAATGAGGCCCTAGGCGCATAGTTGTCAATTTCGTTTCGGACCCCATTTCGGTCTATCCTGTAAAATGAAATATTTCGGTCGTTTCGGAATTTCGGCGAAATATTTCGGAGTTCTATCATGAAAAATAAAATATATACAATTAAAAAATAAAAACATATAATTAGAAAAATGTTATCACAAAGTTGGCACCAGGCCCAGGCTCCAACCCTTTCACGAAACCTGCCCCAAAGCAGGCCCAACCTCATAACTAGCCCCATCCCAACAGTAGCTCAAACCCAGCCCCATGCCTAGCCTTATGCCCGTCCCAAAACCCAGCCAGCCCGAGGCCCAACCCCAATCCCTTTTCTGCACTTCTCTAGAAGACTCCAACTGTCCAGCACTGCAGGGTCCATCAATCACGTCCAAACCATATATCGATGAACAGTAAAAAGAAATGGGGAAAGGTGGGAAAAAAAGGAAGAAAGTAAGAAAAAGAGAGAAGGATGAAGAGTAGCAGCGCAGCAAGTCGATGGTGAGGTAGAGGCGACTGCGAGGCGAGGCGGGGAACAAGCAACGACGACGATGAGGCAGGGCCGATGGCGAGACGAGACACCGAGCAGGGGTACTTTTTTGTTTTCTCCTGCTGGGGATACATTTATTTTTAAGAAAGGAAAAAAAACAGAAAAAAAAAAAAAGAAAATTCCAGATTTTGGCCATTTTGGGAGAAATCTGTGATTGTCAGCTGAAAAATCCGAGATAGTCCGAAATCCTGTCCGAATTGTCAGCTGAAAAATCCGAGATAGTCCGAAATCCTGTCCGAAAAGTGTTAGCATGAGTTACGTTTCGGTTGCATGGCCAAAATTAGATTTTTCGGCCATTTCAGCCGAAACGAAACGATAGGGATATGAACACCCATAGAAGATCAGGTCACATCATGGAGTGGGCCAGTGGGACCCACTACCCAGTACACCCATAGTTCCAGGCGTGAGCTACTTTGTTCCGGAAGACAGTTTTGTTTCAGATGAGTTCTATTTGATGGATTTTGCCTGTTATGAGTTTTAAATATTGCAGTCAGGCCCTGTTAGTTTAAAGAAATACATTAGACTCTCTTTCAACTTAAGTACTATAGGGATATATGAAATTAAAAACTACTGATGATTGGAATGTTTATGGATGATCAACTATGATTAATGTACAGTGAATGGTACCTTCAACATGGGATTACTTTATAGAGTATGGTGGAATATGAACATTAATTTGATGATTTTGATATTCTTAAATTAATTGACTATTGATTTAAGTTGTGTTGTGGGATTCACTATTGTTAAATCATGATGAATGGGGATAATGAAGTGTCTCATCCCATCAGGATAATTTGGGATATTATCCTTACGAAGAGTACCAAGATGGTAAGGGAATGGGGTTGATGAAACCCGGAAACATCAGCAAGGACAAAATCTCAAATTATTATGATAACTGTACTGGAAAATATTATTGAAAGTTGTTTGCAAAATATTGTTGGACCTACCCATTGGACACCGCTAGATGTACCAGCACATGAGGCTAGGAGATGGATTTTTTACGTGGCTTTTAGTTGATACTTTTATATTACAGACTACTTGGAGATTTTGTTGTTTATGTTATTTCTTTCAACATTATTATTGGATTTGGATATTCATTCAATTAAAGATTCAGATTTTAGGCAAAAGCCTGGTTATTATGCTTCGAATGAATTGATTCATGATATGGTTATGCTATTTGTTGGTTACGATGCGGAATCCAACTAGGCCCTGGATTCTGGGTCATTACACATGGTCTATGCAGTTGATATCTTCCGACAAGCAATTGCATAGTGGCAATCAAGTTTTTATAAAGGTATTCAGAAAAGGAATCTGAAATAAAAGAACTGCAACTACTAAAATACTTTTAGGAATTGAAATTGAAAGATCAAAGAAAGGTTCAGTGATCTCTCAGTGCAAGTATAGATTAAATTTGCTTCAAGAGATAAGAAAACTGGGCACAAAACCTGTTGATCAAGGTTTAAAAACCCGGACTCAGGACCCGACTCGCCCAGGGCCAAGTCCGAGTCGACTCGGACGAGTCGGACCAATCCTCATTTCAGTGCTCAAAACAACCAAAAAAAAAAAATGAAGAAGAAGAAGAAAGGAGGAGGAGGAGGAAGAAGAGGCCTACCAGCTAGCACCTACCACCACCACCAGCAGTAGCAGCTGGCAGCACTGCACACAGCAACAGCATGCAGCCAACAGCTAGCAGCACTGCACACAGCAGCAGCATGCAGCCAGCAGCTTTTTTCTCCTCACAGCACAATGTCCAAGACCCTTTCCTCATTTCTTTATACTACTTTCTCTCTCCCCCTCCCTCTAGTAAAAGCACTTTTGTAAAAAAAAACCATGTTGTTTCATTTTTTTTATTTCCCACACTAAGTTACATACAAGTCGACTCGGACTCGGCCGATTTTTAAACCATGCTGTCGATACACCAATAAAGAAAATCACTCAGTCTTGAAAATAATGAGCTAGCATGATCCAAGTGCATATCAAAGGTTGATGGAGAAATTGATTGGTCAAACCATCATGTGTTTGGGTATACAATAAGCACTCCATTTACGCATGCTCTACAAATTGAAAACCCATGTGGTTAATCTAATTCCGGAATACTCGAGACTTCTCCAGGGAAAGATAGTCGATGCGTGCCACCGTCATTAAATGTAAAAACCATGACAAAATAAATGAAAACGAGGCAGGGTCAAAAGTGGAAAGGAACTCTATATTGGGTACTGAATATTTTATCCTATAAAAGCAAGAAACAACCTGTTGTAGCTCAGTCCAACCCGAAGGCTAAATACTGCACAACTGCTCATGGGGCATGCAAATAGTTATGCTTAAGAAATGTATTAAAAGAGATTTGTAATAGATGCTAATATTTTACATTGTGACAATACAAGTATACAACAGCTCTTTGTATCATTTCTAATCACATGTACCATGAACGTTCAAAGCACATTGAAGTTTGTCACTTTATTCATGATAATGTGACGAAGAAAGGAATAAATCTAGAAAATAAGTGAGTCAAAATCAAGTGACAGACTTCTCACAATGGCAGTTTCAAAAAGGCAGTTGCCTAATGCTTTATGCAAGCTGCACTTCACCTAGTAGATATGCATGCACCAGCTTGAGGGAAACTGTTGAGAGATACTCAGCGACTGATTTATAATTAAAAATAATATTAAATAAGGACTTGTTTGTTATTGTGTGGACTGTTTTGTGATTATGTAAAATACAGGACATGGTTTGTAAATACTGAAATGTATATTAATATACACTATATAACGTACTGGTCGCTTACTCTAATCTGATGATCAGTAACTCAATTTCTCCCTTTTATTTTCCTTCTGTAAACTGGATGTCTTTCTTCCTCAAGTCCATTTCTTCCTCTTTTTTCAATTTTTATATTCAATTAGCACTTGCAACTAACGCATTGTAACAAAGTGTGTTGTTGATTTTAGGGCAGTACTTGGATGTTGCATTCAGCAAAATGCTGTCATTTCTAGCAGCCATAATCAAAATCGTTCTAATTAGCATTGGCACAACTTGCTAAAAGCTTGGGCATAATCGAAAAGATGGAAGCTAATAATCGTGGTAGGCTGGTAGCAGCAGCAGCTAGTAGCCATAAATAAATAAATAAATAAGAACAAAAAGAAGAAGAACAAAAGCAACAACAATAATAAGCTGAGAACACGCCATCAAGTAGAAGAGTAATAAAGAAATGAGCAAGAAAGAAACTACCGAATGATTTCAGCATGCCATTGTGGCAGGATAGGGGCAGGGCACACTATAAGAGTAGCTCCGGTGGCGGTTGTGGAGTCAATACCTTGGATCAGCTCAGAACACAACGAGCACATATAATCTCCATCCATTACACTCATGCTGGTACCACTGCCCCTTTTTGGCATACTCTGTCTCTTTACAGTTCGGACATTTTTGTGCCCTTTTCTATTGGAAGTGCCACGGGAACCTGAAGGTCTCACTCTAGGTGAGTAACCAACACAATCTGCATGTTGCCAAGCATCGCAAATATCACACTGTACCCATAATCCTTTATATTTGAGGCTTTCAGTCACAGCCCCACAAACACATTCAACACGTTCTCGTTTCAATCTTTTAATACTGCTGCTGCAGCTCCCAGCATCTCTGGTCCCATCATCAGTAAGAACACCATCCTCTTTGGACGGTTTACGATGAGCAAAAATGCAAGCAAGCAACTCAACAGTTTTTCCTAGACCCATTTCATCTGCAATGTACAATCAGAATAATCAACCAAAACTGAAGCAATAACAGAATCATCAATGGAGTACCTGTTTAGTAATGAATTGAAAGATAATGTAGATGCTTGCCTGCAAGAATCCCTCCCGATACATATGATGCAGACTCTGGATGTAATGAAACACTCCCACTGAAAATGAAAAGGAAGAGAAACGAATTAATGAGAAGTTTATGACTAAGTACTAGATGAACATGTCATGCCCCCTGGGCTTTAATGCTAAAAAGAAAGCATAACAGAAATCGGAATAGAAATCGGACAATCCCTTTCGACTAGGAATCTCTCTAGATAATGTTTATTAGGTGCTAGTTACTCTATCAAAGAAGAAAAAGAAAACATCCCACAAGGAAATACTAAAACCCTACACCACAGGTCCCCTAAAGAGAACTACCAGATGAGGCAGCCACACATTAGTGATTTCTCCATCAAGGGACAATCCACTTCACTGTCAACACTCAACAGAACCCCATCTGAGGCCCAAATTGGCTGTTGCTGGGTTAAATTTTATTCTAAGTGAGATTGGGCTTGTATTGTCAACTTTGGATGTACCTTTCTATGCATGGATTGAACTATCAGGCGATAGTACACATCATGCCAACTAATAAATCGCCTTTATCAGCAAAGGATTAATCACTTAGTATTTATTGCCAAGCATAAGCATACTAGAGCATTATCAACCAAAGCCCTTTCAGCCAATTCCTCAGGCATATCAGCTAATAAACCCTATATTGGATGACCCCTTCTAAGCCAAAAAATCTCTCTTTATGTTTTCTTTTGCAAGAGAAAAGATATAGGAAAGTTTTGTGCCTTTCTACTCCAAGAATTCCAACGGTAAACACTTCAACTAAAAGAATTGAAGCTGATACGCAACCCGTATCTTCACGCTTTCCTTTATGGTAAAAATATATAGAGGATTTTATCGGAAAAATCCCCTTAAGAGTCTGGGATGACCAAAAAGGCCTTCAATTTTCAATATAGCCATAAAGGTCCTCCCGCCACTTTTTTTTTTAGCCGAGCGGGGATATCCAGGCTTACCCGTATACATAAGCGGCGATATCGCCACTCGTTTCTTCCATCTCTCACACTCACCGTGTCTACAATATCCTCTCCTCTCCACTCTCTCCATCTCCACCACTCCAACTTCTCTACTCCTTCCCTACCTTTCCCTCCGACCATTTCCAAATCCTCCAGACCCCACTTCCTCTCCTTCGATCAAAACCCATTTCCAAACCCCTCTCCTCGAATTCAAAGGCGAGTTCTTCATAAAGAAGTTCTAGGACAGAATATCAGGGACGACATGAGCTTGGGTTGGATCGAGAAAGCTCTGGAGAGGCGATTGGCGAAAGTGGAGACTTAGCAGCTCCAGCAACATCACTAGCCACTCTGAGGGGATTTGTAGTGGGAGGGTGGGGTTGTTACCGGAGTAAGGGATAGCTAAAATCCTCACACACACACACACACACACACACACATAGTTAATAGTTATTAATATCATTTGATTCACGATACGAACCCTACAATTCATATCATATCGCTGGGAAAGCGATATGTATCGTATGCTTAAATCGGATTTCAGACAATATTGCTCGATTCCTTCTCGAATCGTACGATTAGTGACGAATCGAATCGAGTCGCACGAATCACACAATTCGTGATGGGCAGGAACATGAAGAGCCAACGGCTGTTTTTGCAATGTTTTTCTTAGTACTTTTACTTGTTGTGAAAGTCTATGCCATTAGAGGGATAGAAGCCTATTAGGATTAGGTTTTAAAGAAAGAAAGAAAAGAGAAGAAAGACGAAACTGATGAGAGAGAGAGAGAGAGAGAGCATGGATTTCAACGAGGAAGAAGTTCGCTCCTTCGTTCGACTATGCTTCTCCAAGGTCAGTATCATTTTTCTTTTTCCTTTTTTTCTGTTTTATGTTTGCATCTTTCTTGCAAGGCTATGGACAGCAAACTGGTCTTTTTCCCCTGCTATATTTCTTGAATAGCTATTTTTACTCACTCAAGTTTATCACCGCCTACTATTTTTTGCCTTCTTCAACACAATTGTTGCACAACTGATATGTAGAAAAAGAACCTTGCCAACTAAGAAGAAAAGGTTGCTACCTGGAGAACAAGAGAAGACGTGTGCTCTTTCTTCCACCTGGAGAAAAAGGAAACCCATTGAAGCCAGACCCAGGTACGCATGTTATCTATATTCACACCCCCACACCCCCCCCCCCCCCCCCCCTCCCTTCTCTCTTCCACGTGCTCTTTCCTACTCCAACTCTCTTTCTTTTTTTTCAATTATCTGAGGGCCCCACTTCAGATGTACATTTATTTCTTCACCCATCATGGGGCTCACCTGTGGTTTTTCCCTCCGATGGGAGTCTAGAGCCTCTATCATAGCTATTACACGAAACCATGTAACACCTTTTTGGAACTCCATCGCATCCTAAGTGGGGCCCCACATCAAGGTGCTTACGGCTAATATATGAGTGGGAAATATTCACGTGCATCTACCCCTCACCATATTACGGTGAGGGCAACATAATGGGGCCAACTTTATGATCCATCCACACACAAGGGACACCCTGAATTACACAGGATCCATCAAGTTTTCACTGATCCAAATGGACTTTTGGATCAAAGGTCAAGTTTTTCTTTAATATAAAGTCGTTAAATTTGTGGGCCATAGATGAAGGGGTTAGAGGCATGGGATTGAGCCCAAACTTGATATTATGGGCCCATCAAAGATGTCTCTTTCCATTCTTCTCCCCCCCTCCCCCAAGTGCCATGGTCAATAGGTCCCTAGGTGGGTCCCTCAACAATTCAGTCACATGCTGATTGGGCTCCTCATGTTCTTCTGGAGTCACTCAATATGTAGGCCGATTTGGCAAACTAGGTCCCGACAGCCGACACAAGATCTATGCGATACAGGATATCTCTCATAAGCGGCAAGCCCACGGGTAGATAATAGGGAAAGTGATCCCCAAATTCTTTTATTACAGAAGCTCTCCCTTTTGTCAAAAGATCTCCCCCACTGGATCCTTCTTTTCCAAGCACAACATATACCTTTCTTTTCTCATTGGCTTCTTCCATAAATTGTGTGGCGTAGAGGCAACTCACATCCCCCTTAAGATTGGGTTTCATAAGTAACTTTTCACATGGAGGCCCCAACACTATACATATTATCCTTTTGAAAGGTAAAGGTATTATTTTAGCAATCATGGATTGCTCTTCCATTTTATTGTCAAGGCATACCCATTAATATGTGGCAAACATCTATGGGAGCAATGTCACAGCAAACACTATCATGGTGTCATCCACCATAGAAAAAGAAACTAAAGCTTTACTTGGCTTCTAACTGGTACCTCATTCCCACCTGAATCAAGAGAGTTGCAAGGGTTCGGACGCTTACTAATGTGAAGCCAGTCATTCACCATTGGTGTCTTCAAGTCCAGAGAGAACAATGTCTTCAAAAAAACCAAACATCTGTTGTCGCTTCCATAGATAACATCATTGGCTTTTGGGGCTTTCATTAAACTCTGGTTGGTTGTCATCGGCCACATAAGATCATAGTCGTCAATTCCATTCTATTCTGGCCAATTCCGGTCGGAAGATTCCGGAATTGGCCCGAGGCGGAATGGAATGCCTCCTAAAAGTTTTTGGGCACAATTCCGGTCTATTCCAGTCATTCCGCTCCCAATTTCAGTTCCAATTTTGGCCCAAGTCCACCCCCAACCCATATTTCATACTTTCATTCATATGGAGTGAAAACTATAAAATGGTTAATCAAAAAGTGTTTTTTAATTTAAGTGATGTAAATGTGCATTTTTTTTTCTTTTTGAAATGGTAACCTTTATTGATCAAAAGCTTTACAGTATAAAAGATCTATACTGAGAAGCGGCTGGGAAAAGCCCAAAAAAATACAGCCACCACCCAAAAAAGGAGGAAAAAAAAAAAAAAAAGGAGGCATAGGGGCCTCCAAAACAAAAGGGGAGAGGGAGAGATGACAGTCATGGAGAAGCAACTTCCCTCCAATTATACATAATGGCATCAAGAGATAAGCCCCGAAAATATGTATGATAGGTGGAAGATCCAAGAGGCAACACAAAATTTCTTTTTAAGGATTAAGTCTTCTTGGGAGGTATTGATCCCTTCAAAGCACCTTCTGTTTCTCTCCTTCCATATAGTCCAGATACAAGCCAAAAAGGAAAGGCGTCACATGGTCTTTCCTTTGGAGGTAGAAATCAGGCAAAACCACTGATGGAACAACTCGGATAAGGACTGCAGAAACACCCAACTGTAGTTGAACTCCTTGAGAGTAGATGACCAAAGTGCATTTGTCAACTTATAGTGAAGGAGAAAATGGTTAGCCGATTCTTTGTTAGCTAAGCAACGTGGGCAAGTATTGACGACGATCACATTCCGATGACGAAGATTGTAGATAGTAAGAAGCTTGTTCCGAAGAGCGAGCCAGGTAAAGGCTAGCACTCTAGGAGGGGCCTTGATCTCATAGTTGTCAAATTCGGTTCGGTTCGGTTCGGATGAAATTCCCGATTTGTTTCGGTACAGTAAGGAATCCGAACCAAACATGCTACTTGAAGGTGTTTGCTTCCAAATTCATATGATTTCAAACGAAATCATACATTTCGATCCAAAATCCCCCAATTTGGACAAACCAGAATCGAATCTCTCAATTCGGGCGAATTGAGGTTCAATCGTGAAAAGAGGAAAGAAATGATTAAGGTAGGACTCATTTCACATACCTGTTTCCATCAAGGTGTGAAATTATTCCCTTGCCGAAGCACTCTCAAATCTCTGCACTTGCCAGGAACATTTTGTGGCAGAAAGTTGAGATCCCTCCCTTGTCAAACTCCTCGCCGCTGCAGCGCTGCCAAAGCAAGATCCCATCATCAAATCTCTTACCGGAGATCCAGGTATGCTTGATTCTCTCCTCTTTTCTCGTCTTTTTATTTTCTTTCTTCATTTTCTTCTGTTTGTTTCTTTTAGTTTTCGTTGTGCGCTCCTTTATATAAGAAAGGACGCGTGACGAGATACGGATGTGCCCCCTCATTTCAATTCTTGGTTCTACCAATATTATTCATGACTCGTGAGGGCCACTTATTTTCATGTAGATGAATTCTTTTGCTACCGGAATTCAATAGGTGAAGCGAGCGCTGTTACTAAAGCTCTAGGCCCACCCTAATACGATATGTACAGACATTTGATTTTATTAGAAATTATGAATCTGAAGTGGGCCATTTCATTTGAGTAAATTATTTAAGTTAAATGAGTACTATTCTATGCAAAATTAAATGGTTTTGATTTTTAATAATTGGGCCCACTGAAAATTTTAATGATCAGTTAGACATGTTACTAAAGTTCTTGGCCCACCTCAGATAATCCAAATGGTAGTATTTGATTTAATTAGAGATTTTTTGAAACTATTTTACATCTTATCAATCTGAGGTGAGCCATTTTATAGAGTAAATTATTAAAGTTAAATTAGTACTATTCTATGGAAAATTAAATGGTTTTGTTTAATATATATATATATATATATAGATTCAGAAAAGAATTTCCGAATTGGAAAGCGAAATGTCCAAATAGGCTGAAATGTTTCACTTTGGAGCCAAACCGAATTAGGTTCCAAAACGAACTTGACAACTATGCATGATTTTCCAGAGAAATGACCAGCTTCTAGTTGGAGCAAGAGCAACTGAAAGGGTGGAGAAGAAGGATGATACCGAAAAAGTATCGGCGCTTAAGGAGCCCCAACGCCTACTGTCTTGCCCTTCTCAAGTCTATCCCATTTAGGACCAACTGTAAGTGTGCATTTTAATATTACTTTAGCATTCAACTATTTTTTTCCAATTTAAGATATTCTTTTATATTTTTTTTCCATTTTTCAATTATGTCTTTTTCAGAACTAAATACAGGAATTAACTAGAATACCAAAACATTCCACTACAAGGTCAAACCGGAATGGGGGCAGGCACGGAATTGACAACTATAATTATAAAAGAGGATGTAGAGGGTCGTCTAGCAAGTGTTGGCATTCAAAAAGCTTTAGCAATAAAGTTGTTTTTATCTCTTCTTTGGGTTGTGCAAAGACTTCTAGATTGAGAAATCCTCTATAAGGTCAGCTAGGGTGATTTTTTTTTCTTGTTTAATACTTTTTATTTCTGAATTTCCACAATTTTCTTTAAATATCCCATACTTGCTGGGTATTCTGGCTTCATCAAGTTTAGGCCCTGAACAGCCAGATTTCATTCATCAGGACTGCATCACGATATAAGGTCAATCTCACTCAAAGAAAAATAAAGTAAGACCAGTAATAGCCAATTTGTGCCTAAGATTAGGGCTCCATTGGCAGTAAGTTTGATGATACCTTGATGGAGAAATGACTAATTTGAGGGTAGCACATTGCATAGTTCATAGAGAATATTTGTTTCTAAGTATTTCCTTATGGAATGTTTTCTTTATGTTTTGTTTGCTCGCACAACCAGAGCCTAATAAACATTAGGTATAGAGATCACTGGTCTAAGGAACTTATTTGGTAGCGCTTTTAGGGGACATGTGTAGTAGGAAATTAGTTTGGAACATCTCTTTATTTCAGTAACGCTTCGAATCCTTTCTAGAAGATCTCTTTATGTATATACTACTACCAATTCCTTTTTCTTATAGCTCCCCCCCTCCCCCTCCCCCCCAACCACCACCACAATTATTTGCTTCCAAATGCCTCCTAATACTCACCAATCCTCCAAAGCCATTTATTTAGAACAGCTTGGTTCATCTGTTTTATGTGTCTAAACCCCAAACATCCATTTTTTGTTAGATTTGCAAACAGTGGCCCAATCAACAAGGTCATACTTCTTATGTCCTCCCTGGTTGCCAAGGAAAGTCGCATTGCAGATTTTCAATTCAACTAGCAATTGCCTCCTACTTGAAAAAAGACAAAGTAAATTGGGAGATTAGAAAGGGCTACCTTAAAAAAAGGGTGATAGAGCCACCTAAGAAAAGTTATGTTGACTTCCGAGTAGCCAACTTCCTTACCATTCTCTCAACCATCAAGTTCCACAAGGCTTTGAAGGTTGTCCTAATGCATAAAGGGAGACCTAATATAAATACAATTCACATGGTTGCTTATTTGTTTCACATCAATGACATCATTGTATTTCAATCAATTTATCAATAAAATACACCCCAATTAAGGAATTGGCTGTTCTCAATGAATAAAGTTGCCTATCATGAACGCAGAGACATAGTTACAACCTATGCCCCTATACTTTAGTACAAGTAAGAGCAAAAGAGGAAAAGGGGGAGATAAAAGTATATGACACAGTATTCCAAAGGAACATAGAAATAATGTATACTGCCCTATTTTTTAACAATTATTTTATATAAAATAAAATAAAAATGAATGCTTGATATTAGTATTAGTGGTTAAGAAACGAGTCTTAGGCCAGTAAAATAAACGAGTCATGCTTAAAGGACTGAATGTCACGCTTGACTAGAAATTGGGCCTATTAAGACCCAGACATTTTGCCACCCTACCAACAAGTTTCATCCTATGATGCACGAATACTTCAAAATGGGCAACGTATCGTGTCGTGTCGTATCGTATCCAATACTTCACCTTTTGATGTGTTAAATCCGTGTCCATACCATGTCTATGGCGTGTCCTTGCCATATCCATTGCGTATCTATGCATCATAGGCTTCATCTGTCTCCATTCATATATGATGTAGGATGCACATCATTCCATGGGCCAGCATAAGAAACACTGGGCAAAGCAATTTATAGCAGCAGGAGGCCCAGGCTCAATCAGTCGATCCATTAACTGAGCAGTAGATCCATGGGCTCCTTTAACAACCAATTAGATCATGGAAGATAATTTTACTTTGCCTTTTTTACTGAATGAGAATCTCATCATGATGGGTGAAAAACTGTCTAGAGTAGTTGATCTATTAGTTGAGCACTTGATCCAAGGGCTCCTTGAACAACCAATTCCATCATGGAAGATAATTTTACTTTGCCTCTTTTGCTGATCAGAATCTTATCATGATACGCGAAAATTATCTAGAGAAGTTATTTGTTGTTTTCTTAAGATTCCTTGATTGATAAAAATCTTATAATGATGAGTATCGAAAGAGTCCAATAATTAATAATTTAGGTTTTAAAGATACAGACAAGGTGTGGAGAGATTAGTGACATCAAGTGGCACCTCAGGGCTATGTAAGTGAATGCATCCTCTTTATCAAGTATTCAATGAAATAAAATATTTCTTTCTTTTTGTGTACAATGTCTGTTGGTGTGAGACCAAGATGCATTAATGTGCTTATGCTTTAAGCTTCATCTTGGAAAGTAATCAATGGTTACTCTTCCCCTGCCTTCCCATGTCAATAAAACTAATGTGATCTTATAATCACAATTTTTTATAATTCCACCAAGAAATTGCTTGCTATTTAAATTTTCAATACTTTGGTACAGAAATTATGAACCAAGTTTGTTCCCATTCCTCCACATTCCACAAAAATCAGTCATAGTTGCTTCAATGGCTAAGCCTTGGCCACGCTCAAGCTTGCCATTATTTGAACAGGCCAGTCATGGGGCCTATTTATATAGGCCAATCACAGGAAAAGACCTATGTTTGGTTCCCACAGCAAAGCTTGGAAGGACCCAAGCCCATTCGAAGTCCATCCCATTGACAGCCCAATTTTTATACCTTCATTGACTTGGGAAATAAGAATGGCTACATCAAGGTCAATTATCTTGCGGTCTTTCATGCGGCTATGGATATAAAAAGTAATTTCTATATCCCAAGATCAAAGACTCACATTTCTCCACCTTTGCACTATTTACTACTGCATTGAAGCCTGACAGTATTGAATGAACACTGAACAGTAGTACAAGGTATAAAATTGATTATGGATTTTCATGTACGAGTATTTTACTTTCGAAAAAATCTTACATGAACAGACATTGATTAAAAAAATTATTTATATATAGAGAGAGAGGAGAGAAAGTGGAGGGCTAGAGAGAAGAAAGTCTTGCCTGAATGGATTGTAGAACATCCGGGAATGCCTGTCAAGGAAATCCACTGGCACACAAAAAGGACTAATGAGTTGATTTGGTGTTCTTTCAACTGAAGCTTTCAGAGTTCCTTTCTCTCGTTGAACCATCCAATAAGCCGCACGACGCTGGTATGGTCTAAGTTGCAGAAGCAATTCAGGAAATTCATCTTCCAGCATTGGTTCCTCTCTATCCACAAGAAATTGTATTATAAGCATAAAAGCAAGTCTCCATAACTGGTGTTTTTGGCTTATGCTTTAATAAAAGAAATTAATAGACTTATTAATAAACTTAATACTAGGTGAATTAACTAGGCTACGTTGGTTTTAAAATACTGATTCAAACTTAAATTTTCTAATAAAACCTGGACCATGTCAATGCTCAACTTAACTGATCTTTTGTAACAGTTAATATGCAATATTCCAATGATGGAGAATGTTCTCCTACCAGCAAACTGCATATAAGAGCTCATGGGGCCCACTTAGATGCAAGTTTAGCAATGGGATGAGGGCAATGGACAAGGTGGGATCCACAAAAATCTGCCCCATCATATCCAAGCCCTTGATTAACAGACTTCAATTTTTTTTATTTTTGAAATTAATTTAGTATATTTCAAAGAGATGAAAAGGAAGCTCTACAAAAGTTGCACCTCTCCAACAAAGAGGGAAGCAACCAAGGTAGAGCTAACCACAAAAGAAACCCACAGGTTGGGCCATGAAAAGGAAGCCCACAAGCTAGGCCAGCTAAAAAACCCACAGCCCGGGCCAAGCACAGAGCCCACAGGCTGGGCTAAAAACAAAGAAAAAGAAAATAGCAGAAGCAGCGAGCATTCACACAGTTGACTCCTTTTAGACCTCTGGCAGATTTGGCTTTGCTCCAAGTGATAGTATCTTCAGTAAAAAAGCAGTGCTTAGAGCAGCAGCAACCATAGCCAAAATATAGTATCTCCAAGTGATATTGTGTTAGTAGATAAATCAAGAGATGGTATGAATGCAAAACTCGAGAGATGGCAAGAAGTTTTAGAATCCAAAGGCTTTAAAATAAACCATACAAAGACGGAGCATATGGATTGTAACTTCAGTGGGAATATAGAGAGAGCTGAAACTACTGTGAGAATTGAAGACCACAAAGTGATTCTTTCCGCTACCTTGGCTCTAAAATTAATAATGATGGGGAGATTGATGAAGATGTCAAACATAGGATAAAAGCGGGATGGTTGAAACGAAGACTTGCTTCTAGAGTTCTCTATGACTGACGAATGCCAACAAGATTGAAGGGAGAATTTTACAGGACAGCGATTAGACCAGCTATGACCTTTAGAGTAGAATGTTGGCCAATAAAAAAGCAATGTATACATTAGTAGAGATGAGAGTGTTGAGGTGGATGTGTGGTAAAACTAGTAAGGATAAAATTAGAAATGAGCACTTTTGAGAGTATTTAGGGGTAACAACAATAGTGATGCAGCCCGACCCAAGACTAGACTCCACAGGCCCTAATGAACCCATCTGATGGGGTCCACGTGATCTCTGATCTGGCAAAAATTCCTATCCTTATTTGACACAATATCTAAATTAGTGATATTACTTAGTTGCTTAATAGGATTGCATTCTAAATTCTATTTTGAGTAGAATTAGGTATTTTCCTATTTTCAATATCCTAATTAGCTTAGAAACAGTGTGCTCTATATAAATAGAAGAGCCCTATTGTTATTTTTCATGCTTTATTAATCAATTCAAGTTATCATGAGTTTATCTCTTATGTGTTATGGTTCGTGCTGTGCCTTAGGGCTGGAATCATCCCTTGGATTCGATCAATCCTTCGGGAGACGGATCTATCAACCCGATCGCTACGTCAAATAGGGAATTAAATTACAGAAATCCATTTGAGATTATTTGGGCATGTCCAACGTAGGCCGATAACAGTACCAGTAAGGAAAAGTTTGGCCATGAAAGTTGATGGCCCACCAAGGGGAAGGGGTAGGCCAAAGAGGACGTGGATGGAGGTGATTAAATATGGACATGAAGAAGTGTAACTTATCTGAGAATTTAGCTCAAGATAGATCGGAATGGAGAAACAGAATCCGTGTAACCAACCCCAACATAATTGGGACAAGGCTTTGATGATGATGATAATGATGATAAAGAGTTTCATTTCATGTGCCAACCATTGTCGAGCCATCATATCAATAGTTTAGACCGGCGAACCATCGGCCCAAATATAAAACTATATACACAAGAAAATGATACAACAACTTGGGTAAGGCCTTGTACATCCCCTCGTTTTTCAGAGTTACTTTCTATAAAAAATTAGGAATGAAAAAACAAATAATGAGTTCATTTTAGTTATGAACATAGCATGAAATGAAAATACAGAATTATTTAGACACATCCTAAAAGGCAAGTTAGTAACTACGAAAAAATGAGATGTTAGAAACTGAAACTGGTAAGTCAAAACAATCAAATAAACTCACTTGGAAGGTCTGAGAGCTTCATAGAATCCAGCAGCATCAAATCTAGCATGTTTCCTTGAAACAAGGCTAACCATTGTTTCCGGATACTTATCAAATCCCCCAAATTCACTAATTCCATATTTAACCTCTTGGGTTGTAACTTCTGGCCGTAGCCAAGCCATAACATTCACCATGCTCTTTTTCCATGGCTGCCTTGTGTTTTCCAAGAGTGACTCACAAGCATCAAAAGCGCTTTTTAGTACCTCTACCCTCACCCTAAAAGATGGACCACTCTCCAAAACTATATCATCTAAAACTGGCCTCAACGTCAGAAGCTTCTGGGAAACCAAGTGAACAAGCCCAGAAACACCCTCATCAGGTCCATCAAAATTTGCAGAAAGTATTACATCTGGTGACATTCCATTTTCTGAGCAATGGGCTATTAGAGCAACATACTCCAAAAATATTTTATCTGCTGATACTACTGGCCATTGGCCTAGCCTACAAGAATGCTCCTCTACTTTATACATTTGAAACCTAAGGTAATGTCTAGATTCTCTGCAACAATCCTCTGACAATTTGTCATATGAAAATCCATTCACAAACCTGACATCCTTGAGAACAACCTCGGCAATATCAAGATGACCATCTACATCCCAATAACTCTCATCACATGCAACAAAAACTGATTTGCTAGAATCTACATTTCTTTCTCCACCATTTGGGTGAATGGCTTCTGAACATCCAGTGTTCTCTACACTTCCCCCTTCAATAATATTATCTGAGAAATTAATATCACCTATTATCCCTCTTGACCTATTCGGACGGCTTGGCTTCTTTCTAACCATTGCTGCAAGAAAAAAAAAATTATGAAAAATAAGTACAGATATCTCCATATCATTATATGGTAAAAAAACAAGAGAGAACTTTCAGAGCGTTTATGTATTCATTGAACAACAAGACTCATAATGCTAATAATAATAGAAATAAAAGAAATGAATAAACAGATCATTTTTTTATTTTTCAAGGCATCGTCAGTTTATGTGAAACTATAGACCAATCATTCATAATGTTTCACAAAGTCATCAGTTTATGTGAATCTCACTGGGATAACAAAAAATGAAATTAATATAGATGCATAAAAAACCCAAGAGCATGTTTGGTAACAGGAGAGGAAGCCATAGATCTGATGATTCTTCACTACCACTGGAACAAGGATTTCTCGCTGGGGATTTGTATGGTTGAGGATTTCACATTGATATTGGTGTGTATCGATGCATATAGCTGAGAAAAATAGGGTTTGGCATGTAAATCCACTTAAGTAAGGATTTTCAAATCTTATGGGGGGTGGTCGGATCTGAAAATCCTAACAAATAAAAATTTCCATTCATCCAAATCCTCATGAATTTAAAATTGCCAAACATGGATTTACCACAACTTTAGGGAAACCGAAAATCTTTTCCCTAAAGAATTGGTTGTCAAACGTGACCTAAATCTAGTAAGCAAATAAAAAAGAATACAAATCCAAACATGAATTTGCATCAACCTAAACAAACAAAAAATCGGGTGCGTTGTATTTCAAATAGGTGGATCAAATGTTTTCTCTAAATGGACAATAATCCTCTCCACAAGCATTTGGAACAACTTGAACAGCACTGAACTACCGATCAAAAAAACAAAAAAACTGCACTGAGCAAGACATAGTTTCGCCTGATGCTAGCAGGCCTAAACTGAAATGAAATAGAAACAATATCACTTAGTCACATTTATCAGGGATTCCATTCATCCCTAATAATCATCAGCATGAAAGCCTTTTCTATCAAGGTTTGACATTACACACCAATATGAGATTCAAAAAATGTGTAAATCAAAGCATAGTAAAATCTATTTATGATGATTGAAAACGAAACACAAGCAATGCATTTTTACTGACAAAGAAATATCATCTGAAGCAATGGAAATGGGCTCGAGCTCCGGGGAAAGCAGGGTCCATATCCTGAACCCGACAATAGATTGCGGACTGCTCAAGCTACTCCCGAGGGGAGAGCAAGTTACTGCATGACAGCTAGGTGATGGACTGGGAACGGCTCCCTTAGGGGACTTCTTTGACCACCAAACAGTCGACTCAGAACTAGTATGGCCAAAGGGAATCCAACAGTTTGTTTAAAACAAGACATTATGATAGTTCATCATTGATGGCTGAAATACAGCCACATTCTCCAAGCAAAAGCTGTGTGCCATTTGCCTCATAGCTCTGGGCCATTTGAATTTTGAAACTTGCCCAAACAAACCAGGTCTACTTTCCTTTCAAAGGTAGTACTTACTAGGGGCGGACCTTAAGTGTCACCCGCGATATTCGAGAAACTCCTTAAATAATACCTTAAAATTTCTATTTTATTACTTTACTTCTTAACTTCACCGTTGCCCGCACCACCCAAATGAAAATCCTCGGTCTGCCATTGGCACTTAGCTACACCACAATGTCAAAATTTGGTAAAAGGAAATGATGATGAGAAAGAAAAATTAATGACAAAAATAAAAACATCACAAACCTAAACTAAAAGTTTCACCCTATTGAACAAGTAAACCTACTAATAAAACTTTCCATGTATGTTAAAACCTATGATGTACGGATACGGTATGGATACGGCAGAGACACACCACGACAGGGACACGGATTTTACACATAAAAGGTAAAGTATCAGATACGATACGACACGATATGTTGTCCATTTTGAAGTATCCGTGCAACATAGGTTAAAACCCACTTTCAAAATTATAACAGAGATGCTCATGGATCAAAAAGATTGAAAAACTAATCCATGAAATGTATCCAATGCAACAGTTTGACGTTCTTCCTTTTCATCAGTACTGGAAAGATGATTTGGGGGCCAACATAGAATATTACAAAACTAATAAAAACCTACTAAGGAAAAAAAAAAATCAAAAGATAAGAAAGTACAGTCGAGAATCACCAATTTCCACATAAATTTGTCCTCGTTCTATTTGTATGCTGACCTGAAAGATTTGGGATAGATCTTGAAGCGGATTTTATAATTTTATAGTGTACGGAGAAGAGACGCGCACAACACAAACAGCGAATCCATCCGAGCGTGAGAGTCGACCTTTCTTTCTTTCTGCTCTTGGAACGACGGTTTGATTGATTGATGGCTAGGAGTATCCTGGAGTGTTTTTATTAGGGAAATTTTTCAAATATGGCCTTTAAGTTTTTTTCTTTTTTCATAAAAGTACACAAGTTTTGAGACTTTTTAAATTAGTCCTAAGCTTTTTAGTAAATTTTTAATTAAGGACATCCAGCCATTTAAAGGTATTTTCTGGTGACTTTTTCCCCAATATATTAAAAATATCCAAATTACCCTTTATTTAAAGCCATGACATGGTTCCGGTGGCCATTACATGCAACCAATCATTATAAAAATACTGGGTATCATTGATCACCGTGAAGACACCGACGAGGAAAATGAAAAGAATGTAGAGGAAGTGAATGAGAGTTTTATTACAATGAAGGGTAATTTGGATATTTTAAAAAAAATAGAAAAAAGTTGCCAAAAAATAACTTTAAATAGATTGATATCTTTAATTAAAAACTTTCTGAAAAACTTAGGAACTAACTTGAAAAGTTTTGAAACTTGTGTCCTTTTTTGAAACAAGGCCGAAACTTGAGGACTTTTATGAAATTCTCCCTTTTTAATAAGATTTTCCATTAGTAGGTAGGGCCCATAATACCATTGGTCAACCATCATTTCCCTTAGCTCAGCCACGGCACTAGTGCGCACCTGTGCCTGTAGGTCATCGACCACCTTTCTTCATCCATCGATGGATGGATCGTGAGAGAGATATAAGTAGTATGGGATTCGATGAAAGAGAAGCTAAAGCAAAATGCTACTGATCTGACGTCCGTCACAAACGCCGTAATAAAAGATCAATACGGCTGTTGGAGTTGAAAGGACCACATGAGTAGGCCTCTCAAATTGGCCTGAAAGAAGGGAGCCCGGCCGCCCTCATAACTTTTTGTTTTATATAATATATATATATATTAATTATTGGAGATTCTCCTATGAGAGATATCTCTCATCTTATATGAAAGATAGGAGTGGGGGCCCTCACATTTAAGTTGTTGGCATTGGATATGGATATGAGGGCCCCCACTAAATCTCTCATTTAAGGTGAGAGATATCTCTCATAGGAGCATCTCCCATTAATTATTTAAGTTGGTTCATTTTATTTTTATTTAATTACTTAAGTTATATATTATACTTAATGCATAAACACTAAGTGTTGTACAGTTGCTATGATGTGATCTCAATCAATCATAAAAATACCACAAATGTACGCGTGTTTACAAATAGACAGCTGGTAGTATGGGTCGAACCCACAAAGAGAGAATCAAGAAAAAAACTTCCAAATTAAGAAAGATGATGTCACAAGTAATTAAAAATGCATAAAAAAATAACTAAGGTAATGAGATATTTTGATAACAAAATCAATGATAATGAAATTGATCAAGGGATAGGAAACCATCAAGCAATACAAAACCACTTTCTTATTGAAAATAATTGTTTGATCAGTTTTCTACTTCAGATTTGGATCCAATCAAGGCACTCAAATCTGGATGATAAAACTTTAAAAACCAAATTACTCACAAGAGACTTCTTTTTCTACAAAATTCATCAAATACCCAAGACCTCCTTTCCTTCATAAAATTACTAAAGTTACCTAAGAATTACCCATTAAATCTAAGCATAAACTATCAAAGAGAATAAAACCATAAGCATGATCTATCAACATGGATGATCAAAGACCTACTCTAGCATTAAGAAATACAATATGGAAGGTACCGACTGGTACAAAGACAAGCATATTAAAGCACTAGATTAGTACATCAGTAACTCAATCCAACAAGTACTAACAAAAAGAAAAGATTGGGAATACTTAACTTCTTCCTCTGCCTCGATCACAAATCTAATAAGCCATTGCACAAAAGAAAACTAATTTTTTCATTGGTAGCGCGTCTTTAGTATAACGCTTCCGCTCCTTCCTAAATCTACGTCTTGCTCGGACAAGGCCCAAAGCTACCTTTTTTACAAAAAATGATAAAGTGGAGAACCAAGAACTAGAAGAACTCTAGATCTAGAAGAGGAGAGAAGAAGGTGAGACAGAGGAGACAGGGGAGAGGACGTCCAGCCCCAGGAAGTGAGCATGCTTGAACATCCCCCCTATGGTCTGTTTTATAATTTTCTTCTCTACTTTGGCTTGGAACTCTTCCCAAAATTGAACTCTATCTTGGCTTGGCTTGTAAGCAAAGTAATTCTTTTTTGAAATTCAAATTGATCTCCTTGCAAATCTTGATCTCTTGTTTGAGCAAAACTTTAGGCTATGGGTCCCGTCAGATTTCTTCTACAGTGAAGAGAAGAACCGATGGTGTGGATTAAGCAAAGGGAGAGAAAAAGGGGAGGGAAGTATGGGACATCCAAGGGCAAGTGAGCCCCCCTGTTGGACGTCCACATCTCTTCTAGATCTTCTTTCTCACAAAACTTTTATCTCCTTTCTTTTTTAACTTAATCTTCTTATCTTCCTAGAATTTCTCTCTTATACTCATCTCAGATCATCTTTGGGAAAACTTTCTAACTCAGACTCTATCTAGGATACTTCTTCCTTGTTTTGAATTTCAAGTCTTGATAGGAGAGGGATCTTAGAAACTTGGAAACTTGGAGAGAGAAGCATTATCAACTTTTTTTTTGCAGCAAAGTGGGACCTGCCCTTTAATGGGCGTGCATAGGGAAGATTTCCTTGTATACTCTTTGTATTACTAAGAATAATCAAAATCTTCAACTTTTCAGAATTCAGTTCACCCCTGTAATTTCAAAGATTTCCTCTCTTTTTTTCCTTTTCAAATATCAAACTTTTGTGTACCTCGTGCAAAATGTATGCATCAAATCAATCTTTCAATGTTCCGTTATGATGCCATGAAAACAGATTTCTCCCTCAAATGCTTCGATCTTTCCTGGATTTAGGGGCTTATGAGTTTCCCTCTCAAGGCTACTGTGCCGACTTTCACACTACTATTTTTTCAAAGGCTGTGAGATGCCTCTCTATTTGCTTTTCTTTTTTTCTTTTTTTCCTGTTCTTTCTCTCTCTCTTTTATCAACATAGGGTTTCATTAGGTGAATTTAGCTTTGTCATATAAGACATGGGGAGCAAACCCATCTCTTACGTGTTTCACCTTTTTTTCTATTTTAGACATCCCTGCATTTCATCGTAATTTTTTTTTCTTTCCTTTTCTTTTCCTACAGTCCCTAACAATAGGCAGCCTTTTTTGGTTCACTCGAATTAATCCAATGGTGTTGGTTGGCCTAACCATGTCGATGAATTAGGTAGACTTACAAGGACAAACTTCAGAAAGTCATCCTATTTTTTCTCAAAAATCCTAAATTCGACACTACAGCTTCATATCCAAAATCTTATAGACCTATACGTGTTTTGGTGAAAAACAAAGTTTAGTACTATTTTGACATCTTCTAGAAAGATCGAACCTCCATTTTACTTCCTTCCAAAAATTTTGAAATTTCGGGTTTCCGAGCATCGATGAATTTTATCAATTCGATTGAAAACTTCCTTTTCCTAAAAACAAAAACATTTTTTTTTAAATAAATCAACAGAGAAAAATGAAAAGAGTCCACCCCGAACCGACAAATAATCCATTGCAATTTTTTTTCATTTTCTCTCATGAATGAATTGTAATTTAATATAGCACAACGATAACAACAACCTATGATCTTCGCTCTATGTTTAATTATGGCATAGAGGCTCTTGCCATCGAACGACAGCAATTGTTTAACCTTCATAATTTCCTGCTTGAAGGCATTCCTTATTTTTATCATGATGATGAACTTGATGTCGGAAGGGACATCAAGATTGGGCACAAACCAAACACATCGACGAAAACTAGAAACCATTGGATTGCCTCCTAACAAGTGCTAGGTTTAACGTCTTCTGCTGAACAAAAAACCTAAAATATTTTTTTTCTTTTTTTTCTTTTTTTGATTTTTTTTTGAAATTTTTCATGAAAGAACGAAAAAATCTACCTAAAATTCTTAAAATTTGGACAAGTTTGCTTGTTGCTACCTCCAAAACTAAACTAGACAGCATCCTAGATGCCTTGCATGTAATGCAAAGAATGATGATGTAACATGAGGAAAATTAAATGACAGGGGATGAAGGAAAGAAGTCACTTGATGATGAATGTGGGCCACTGTCAGATCCAGGGCCCATTAATCCTAATAGACAAGATCTTCCAGAAGGATCTCGTCAACATTTTTATATCCCAATTCCCAAAAAAGGTTTTAGCCTTTGACCATTAACTTTGAAAATTTTCCCAAATTTAGGATTCTCAATATCCAAAGCCCCGTGAAAATACACAACCCTCATGATGAATGGTCCAATACAACGGGATCTAAGTTTTCCTGGAAAAAGATGTAACCTAGATTATACAGAAGAACTTTTATACATGGTTCAAATGTCTTCCTAAGGATGGATCTATCATGGTTCCACTTCATCCGTTCCTTATAGAGTTTGGCATTTTCATAAGCATCATTCCTCATTTCTTTCACCTCATTGAGTTGAAGCATATGGTGGTTACAGACCAATGGTATGTTGAGATTGAAAGTTTTGAAGGCCTAGTATGCTCTATGTTCCAATTCAACAGGCAAATGGCAATCTTTTCCATAAACTAGCATATAGGGGAACATCTCAATAGGAGTCTTATATGCAGGTTGATAGGCACATAATGCATCCAACAATCATAAAGACCAGTCTCTTCGACTTGGGTTGACTGTCTTTTCCAAAATTTGCTTGATTTGATGATTTGAGACTTCAACTTAGCCACTAGTCTGTGGATGGTAGGGTGTAGCAACCTTAGGATTAATAGGGTATTTCTTCATGAGATGCTCAAGGGTACTACTACAGAAATGGATCCCTCCATCACTAATGATGGCTCTGGGTGTACCAAACCGAAAAAATATGTATCCCTTCACATACTTGATCACCACACAACGATCATTTTTCTTTGTTGGAATGGCTTCCACCCATTTGAAAACATAGTCCACCACAAGTAAAATGTAAACATGGCCAAATGAATTCAATCATAGTCCCATGAAATCAATCCCCCAGACATGGAGAATTTCAACAATAAGAATTGAATTCAATGGTAGCATGTTTTTCCGTTCACAACATCCTCCATGCAAACATTAGTGAATTTATACCGTAACAAATGCCAACTTTATAAAAATCATCCATTTACAACATCCTCGATGCACATCCTCCATGCAAGCATTGGTAACATCACAAATGCAAATATTATAAATATAAAATACAAAATCCTTCATCTACATCCTTGCGGGTCCTACAACAAAAAAAGGAATAATTGTTTACAAGTATATTTCCCCTAATCAAGAAAGAAGTTACAACAACTTATTTACATTCAAGCACCCCCATTTATATCCATTACCCATAGCTTTAGAGCATATCTAAATCCAACCTACAAGCATTTAATTTCCAATTCCTCTTGAATATTTCTTACCAAGCCAATCGACCTATAAAACACCAAACAAGCATTTAAATTGCTACATTTGATAAAGTATTGCATACGAACATAATATATACTTACAAACTGTATGCTCATCAATTGAGGTGAAGAACACTATAACAGGTAAGAATAGTTAAAGAAACTTGAAATATGAGCCATTTAATATTCTTAAAGTATGCATTAGAAGTTGCATATGAAAAAATCTCAAGATTTCAATTTGTAAATCCTGATCTGAACAAAATAAATAAGGGGAAAATTATAGTGCAGAGAGAGAGAGAGAGAGATAGAGGGAATGATTTAATGCACAAAACGAGTGAGTAAATACCAAATCAACTCAGTTTCACAATCCTACTCCAAAAACACCACACAAATTAAAATCAAATAAGAGCAAGGTATCTTCTCGACCTATGGATGTGCCGGCAGATGCGGCGATAGAATCGCAAACCTTGTCCCATCCCTAGGCTTTAAGAAGCTTCATATGGGTCGGATTTGAGGGCTTTTAGGGAGGCTAGGGTCTTGAATGGGAAGATAGTTTTGGTTGCGGTAGTTGGAGGTGATGAGAGGGGAAGGAGGGTTTTTTAAGGAATGGAGTGGAAGTTGAATTTGAAAGAAGGTGGGGGTAGAGATGGAGAGAGAAGGACATGTGTGTGACTCGTTATTGGGAGAATGAAGGGTTTAATGGAGCAAGAAGGGAAGAGGGGAGGATAGAGTGGAAGTGGGCATGTGGAAAAGAGGAACACTGTATGTGTGTGTGTGTGTGTGTGTGTGTGTGTGTGTGTGTGTGTGAGAGAGAGAGAGAGAGAGAGAGAGAGAGAGAGAGAGAGAGCATCGAAATCACAAGAGAAGCAGCGAGGAAGAAGAAAAGGGAAAATGGGTTTTGCACCCAATGTAGTGTGAAGAGGAGTGATAATATCGTCACTCCACTCATATATAGATAAAATACTATAAAGGTCAAGGGACCACTCCGGTTTCAAAATATCTATTGGGGCCTTTTTTCTATTTAGGGGCCATCCATCTAGGGTGGTTTTTTCTATAAATTCCTCAAATTTTGTCATATCCCGGTCCCGAATCACCTTAGCCTAGGGTAATCCCCGAGGTGAGACACATGTACTCCCGTGATATTGTACCTGTCTCGAGTCAAATACAACATACGAAAGAGAAAAACAACTTTCCCACACGTGAGTCTAGCTTACTAGAACCTGTCAATAACATTTAAATTATGGCGGAAGCTATAATTCATGCACATGAAAGTATCATTTCCCGTTTTAGTCCGATTAAACGTTCAAGTTTATACAAAAAAATTACACAAGTATATATATTGATTACAAAAGAGGGTTTATAAAAATACCCTACACAACTATAACAAAGTACAATAAAAGGTAACTAAGAAGTTAAGTGTAACCCACACAAAAGGGGCTAGTCACACTCTATCTGCAGCCCTCAACATGTACATCATGCTCTCCAAAGGAGGAATTATCTACACTGGCCTATGATCTGGCCACTCCTCTAGTCCTGGATGAACCTCTTGGGTCTCATCTCCCTCATGGGCCTCCTTAAGACCAAGAGCTGCACCTGCGTCTATGACACCAAGTATAGTAACTCAATATGACAATTCAGCAAGTATAGGCATTAATAAGGAAAATACATAATGTTTCAAATGGAATTAAATGACAGTTAATTAACAAATGCCAATGTCAAGTAATAACTAGGCAATTGTGCAAGAACCAAATAATTTATGCTTGTGAATCAAGGGAAAATAAAACATACTAATGGGCTACTACATTGAGCTCATCCTCTCAAAAGAGAGCAAATCTAGTTGGGATGTCACCAGCGACCCGGCCAAAGGCTAGCTAGCTACCCGAGTATGGAGTTTCGGTGCTCCAGATGACTTACTGCAATAGTCTCGAATAACTAAACCAAGTTCAACCCTATCGGGTATCACAGGGTCAAAACTAAGTAGTGCCGACTCGATCGAATCGAATAATAATTGAATTTGAGTAAATCTACCTTCACTTGTTCATAATCGAATTGAATAGTAATTACATACACACGAATACTTACTCAATCCACAATTTTAATGAATACCGAAACGGTTGTACGACAATTAAAGCCATGAATTGAAAATAGATAATCGGACCATAATTAATACTAAGAATGCAACCAAATAATCAATTAGGACTTGATATCAATAAGGAAATTTGACTTCAATATGGAATGCAATAATTTAGGGGAATAAAGACATTTTTACTAGCCAATTCTAAACTATTACTTATAGTCCCTCACCATCCAACACAAGGTAGTTTGGGAGGTCAACGCACTACTATCTTGTTTAAGTGTCACTTATTATGAGAAATACGTTGAATTCCTAAATTAACCCTTATGGCAAAGTGTTAGACTAGTGATTTTCTCCATTAGACCAAGTGAGGAGGTTAAGGGTTCCATTTTAAGGTCATAAGGATCTTTAGAATCATAATCCCCTATTGGTTTAAGGTGTGCACCCCTAATCCACTTTATGGAGGATTAAGGAGGGTTATTATAGGAGTGCTAATACTCCCTCTAATTGGACCCAAAAAGCCCAAACAAACGGCTTCAAGTCCTCTCTAGCGGATGTTTTCAGTGGGGTTGCGTGCTCGAACGGCCCCCGGTGCGCTCGAGCGCCCACTACAGAATTTCACTCTTAGGAAACTTCGATGGATGGGTTCGCTCGAGCAGCCCTCTGCGGGCTCGAGCGCCCACTCCAAAATTCCAAATTTCGGAATTCTGAGGTGTTCATCCTCTCCTTCCCTTCCCACACATCTTTTAACATAAAGCTTGCAACAATGGAGCCTCCTTGCTCCCATTTACAACACATACACCCTCAATGTAACCCCATTCCATTAATTCAATATAACTAAACTAGTCACACAACCATTAAAGAAACTATAAGATCAAAGAAATAGAATTCTTGTAAATCAATGAATAGACAATATATATAAGTCCAAATTAAACTTATACTTGCCTCAAATTAAATCTTGCAAGCTCTCTCTTCACTCTCTAGCTTACAAGAACCCCAAACCCCCAAATATCAAACCCTAATCACAAACACACACCAAAATACTAATAAATGTTTATGCATGATTATAAGAGGGTCTCTTGACTCCCTTTCAACTCAAAAGTATAAACAAGATGGGTTTTGATCCTTACCCTAGCAAAAATCCAAATTGAAAGATGTAGGGGATTGGTGGAGAGGTTCCTAGCCAACCACTAGAGGAAGAAGATGAAGAGGATGGAGAAGATAAAGAGCTTTCCACTCCTTGTCTCCGAATGCACAAGCAATCACTCTCAATTGGAGGACGAAAAAGAGGAAGAAGAAGGATAGAGAGAAAAGGTAGTGAAAAGGCAAATGAAAAGGCCAACATGGGTATAGTTGTTCTTAAAGGATAAAGATGCATCTTTTTGCAAGAAAGTCCACCAAAGTTGTATATTTCCAATTTGAGTCAAATGATGGTCCGTTTATTCAACGATAGCTCAAATGAAGTAAAGATTAATACGGAAATCGATGGGCTCAACGAGATACACGCAATGGCACCAAGATGACGTGCAAATCATGTAAAATGAAAAAATCAATGATTACGTAAAAGCCCTCGACTCTACCCAACTGAGTTAATTCAATTCCAACTCACCTATCTAAGACCCTAGAATCAACTAATTCAACCTGTAAGGACTAATTAACACTAAATACCATAATTAGTAACTAAGTATAATTAATTTAGCTAAAACACATACTAAAAGTGTCGTCATTAATTGTTCTAGCCGAAACTTATTTAAGGCGTACAGCAAAACTGTCGCTAAAAGTATAATATTTAGTCACAATACTCACCACGTCTAATTTAAAATATAGCTTCCACTAAAAGTATAAAATTGCCTCTAAAAAAACATCATAAACATATGCAAGTAGACTTTTAGTTGCGGCTAAATGTTTTGCATTTAGCCACGACTACGAGTCGGCATTAAAAGTATTAGGTATATTATTTTTAGTGGTGACTTGTTATTGCTGCTAAAAGTTAAACTTTTAGCCGCGAGCACAAATTGCCACTAAAAGTATTTGTTATAGCAGTTTTAGTGACAACTTATAGTCGCAAAAGTATTTGAGTATCAAAAGTTTAGTTTACATCAACATATAAAATTAAGAACTCAAGTAAAATATAAGAAAACTAATGACAACCGGGCTTTTGAGCAGTTATGCATTACATGGGGATTTGCCCTGGTGTTGTGAACTGCTGGAGGAGGGTGGAGAGATGGGACTTTAGCGCAGCTTGCACATGTGCTTGCTGCAATGCTACTTGGGACTCTAGGGACTCTAGTCGCAAAGCCATCTCCCACTTCTCTTTTCCATCGATTTGAAGAGCCTCCTATCCAGCTCAGCTCACCTCCTGAACTCTTCATTCTCCATTTCTAGCCGTGCATAGATCCACTACCCAGTTGAAAATGTCATGGCTTCGGACCAAGCCCACGACCACGTATATATCCTGATCGTTCTGGTCCTAGAACTGCCTCAAACCTCTGATCCTCAGTCATGGGAGTAGCGGCCTTCTCTAGCCTCTTAAGCTCCCCCTATATTCAGGAATCAATTGTTATTATCTATCAATTTAGTAATATATACAATATAAGAAACTTCATAGGGAAATAGAGAAGGAAACAATAAGTTACATAGACTTCCTGCGAAAGTCGAATCCACCCAAGTAGTTCTCTTTTTGCTATATCGAGTAGTGTGCCCTAAGCTAGTTCGGGAGGGCTCCTTACCCGTTACAGGATCACGCTGTCGTTACACAAGTTAACACATATAATATATATTTAATAACGAATTCCCTAAACTTTGTAAGTGAAGTTTACTCTATCGTAGCTGATCCGAGAAAAAGCCTTTGTCCCAGCAATATGGCCGATATTCTGCTTTCCCCGGCTCTCCTTGCTTCTCTTGCTCATTCTCTACATTGGGGAACCATAAATTATAAGCAATATATTTATGAATGATAGGCTGAAAGGGTAGATATTATAACTTACTTAACATGAATACCTGGAAATCCTTAGTTCCAAAATACCTAACAAGATGAACCCAATCATCATGGTTCACACTCGAGGGGGGGGGGGGGGGGGGGGGGGTGTTCTCCAGTCTCATTTCATCATTGTCATACTTGCAATAATGATCTTTATGCAACCTGCACCGATAGTTCCTATATTGGCGATTTAACTGCTGATATATAGCTTTCTTAACATAAGGTTCCTCCTGGAGACTAAATTCTTGTTGCGCAGTATTTTATGAGTTAGTAAACATAGAGGCAAGGTAGTAACATAAAATGTAACTAGAACTTTTTGAGCTAACACATAAGTTTCTTGATTAAAATGACTGACCTTTATAGCATGCCACATCTTATTTTTATCATCATCTGGAATTGCCTTCCATTTGAGAAACCGGAGCGGGGCCATCTGTCTGACAGTAATACCCAACTTAGTGATTAATGCCTGAGCATTGTTGCCTACAGCACGCATCACATCTGGTGGAATATCCACTGCTAGCTTCTCCCCCTTGTGCCTCCTTTTTTCGGGTGCAACGCCTTTGGTCTTCCCTCTTCCTTTCTTTCCGGACGTGCATGGCTCTGTTCACTCAAAATACAATTAAATATATTAGCTTCTATCAACATAAATTTATATATATGATGCATAAACCATAAAAAAGCACATGAATTATTCATAATGGTAGTTAACATACCGGCAAAGCTTAAGGCAACCTCATATCGAGCAAATGCCTCAACCTGTGTGGGGTCTGAGAGTATTGCCTCTAATGTAGGCTGCTCTATTTGTGAGGGTTGTCCTTGTTGAGCTCCTCCTCGTCTACCTCCACCTATGCCTCTACTAGCCATGCCTATGGTCTATCATGTAACACTTTGCATTAAATTGATTATTCATTAAGCATATGTATACACATCAAGCACAAGCATTACATCAAAGAAGAATTAATGTATGAGCAATATATTGTATTGTAAAGATGGAACCCATTGATGGGTTTATAGCTGAGCTCTACCCATAGAGGATCCATATACAAATTCATTATGTACCATATCCTAAAAGTTTTGCACTTTCAAGTGGATATGGAACTCTATCAAGGTTTGTTTATTTCACAATTATAGGCCATTAGGCTTTTCCTTATTTGATTCTATGATTTCCCTAATAGCCTCTAAAGCCATTTTTTGCATGGCGAATGATAAGGAATTACCCCTTTGGAGCAAAATCCTGACAGGCAAAATGAGATATAGCGCAGGATAGAAAATCCCCTTCCAAGAAAATCTAAAGAGAAGGGGGGGTGTTGGGTTTGATTAGGTTAGGATGTTTTATTTAGGGCAATGCAGGAGAAGGAAAGTCGCCTTCTAAGCAAACCAGAGAGAAGGGGAGAGAAAGGGGGGCAGTGTTTGGGTTTGGGTTGCTTTAGGAAGCCCAATTAAAACCCTAAAAGAAACATCCTAACCTAATCAACCCCTTGATCCTAACACCTAATCAGATGTTGTAAAGAACCCTATCCATAGCTGTAATCATGCTTCTAATCAAAACCCTAAACATGCTTCCGATCAAAACCCCAACCAGATTCTAGATCAAAATCCAAAATAAATCTATAATAATTAGAGAGAGAGAGAGAGAGGGTTACCGAGAGAAAGGGTTTACGAGAGAGATGGATCAAAGCTGCTAGGGAGGGTAGCCAAGGATTGGAGCTCTAGATCGAGGTATAGATTTAGGATTCTCCCTTTGCGATTTAGGGAGAGAAATAAAGGGTTTTCTCCTTTACAAATAGGGCAAATAAGTGATGACGCTAGATAATAGGTTTAGGGTAAGAGATGCATTATTTATTGGGGTAGTAATAGCCAGGCAACTTGATGGTAGGACCAATTCCTTAATCATCCCCTTTTTTAGAGGGACCCAAGTTATTTAGTTAATTGAAATACTTTACCCCATGGGCCTACTTATAAAAATATTAGCCATTAAAAATAATTCCCCCTCTTAATGTGGGCCCATATATGATCGATGGTAGGACCAGTCCCCTAGAGTCTCTTTTAGATCGTGACTTAGGGTCCCACAAGAAAAATGGAAAAATTGGACGTAGCCACAAGGACATAAAAATCACTGCAGCTACCTTGTGTGTCTTTCTACTTTAGATATTCTTGTCTAATTTGGATCTGCCTGCCCAGTTCGGTGACTGAAACGATGGTTTGTGTCTAAATTCTATTTAAAACGGACATGGAAAAATGTGTTAACAATACTGTCTAAAAGTTGTTTAGACAAAAAAATAGACTAAAAGTTGCACCAAAATTGTCTAAATGTGTTACCAACCTTACTTTAGGCTAAAGTAGGATACGGTTCTTCATTTATTTAAGAGGTGATGTAAATGATCAGGGAGATGGTTTTTCTGAATAAAAGTTGCTGGCGAAAAAACAACGATCTTTCTCTACACGTGGGTCTGTAGAACTTGTAGTGGGTGTGAATCGGCGACTTCATTAGGCTGCTTCTCGTGTGTTCAGGGGTGGACCCAAGTGTTACGAATTACGATGCGGGTGCGGGATTCTAGAAGCTCCTCAAATAAGACCTTAAAACCACTAATTTTATTATTTGATTTTTTTAACTTGACCATTGTCTCCACCACCAAAATGAAAATCCTGGGTCTGCCATTGTGTGCAATTAACAGCTTTGATCAACTCCAAGATCTTGGTTTTGACTGCTTGCATTCCTTGTGGTGGAAGACGTTCCCACAAACCCCCCCCCCCCCCCCCCCCCCCCCCACACACACACACACACGACGCACCTACAAGGTAGCTTTCACTAACGAAATCCACAGCTGCATCGAACAACATTAGCACTAATTCATTGAGGAAAAACTTTTTCCACCAAATATGAATTTCTAACTTCCTCAGAATACCTTTTCCGATGTATTTAAAAACCATAGAATTTGCTGATATGACAATTTTATCTTTCCATGGAACTTGTCTCTACACAAACGTGCCCTAAAAGTTTCAGTGGCGGTACTAAAAGTGTCGTCATTAATTATTTTAGCCGAAACTTATTTAAGGCGTGACAGCAAAAATGTCGCTAAAAGTATAATATTTAGTCACAATACTAACCACGTCTAATTTAAAATATAGTTTCCACTAAAAGTATAAAATTGCCTTTAAAAAACATCATAAACATATGCAAGTAGACTTTTAGTGGCGACATAGTTAAACTGGGTCGGGGTGTAACAAATTTCCTTTTCAGAGATTTGTGGCTTGTGTGCCACTCTTAATTCTTGATATAGGAATATGAGTCTCCATGCGTGTAGAGGGCAGAAACCTTATTGTATTAGGATACAACTCTCCAATTTAGCAGAGGGCAGAGTTTCTTCAAATAAATACTCAAATCTCGGTTTGGGTGGAGGCAAAAACCTTCTTAAATAAGGGTCTAAGTATTCATATTTAGTGAAAAAGATCATGAGGGTGTTCCACCCAAGGAAACTTAAAAAGAGTCAGTGAAATTACACCAAAGTTTAAAGTCCAATCCAAGGTCTGGGTATTAAAACACTGTCAAACGAAAGCCCAGCGATTCTAAATTATCCAGTGCAAGCTGTCTAAAAAACAAAAAGGAAAAAAGAAAAACAAAAACAAAAACAAAAACAAAGAAGAAAAAGAAAAAGAAAAAACACCTTCCTTTGATGCGCAACATAAGATTCAAGTTAAAACTTTAAACAAATTTTCAATGGTAATTTAGTTTGGAAACTTCTTAAACAAAGGAATGCTTTGATTTCCTAAACGTTAATTGGCTTTGCTGATGCAAGGTGAATTCACCATGTCATAAAATTTGTCATTTGGGGGGGAAAAAACTAACATTTTCTAATCATATATTCTTTTCCTAAGGAATCTGGATCATCTAAAGATTTCCCCTACGGTGACCGTGAGTGGACGAATCATGGGCCGCCACGTCATCGTGGGCAGCCCCTGCCCGGAAGTATGTCAAGCTGCCCGCGTGCATGGTAGGCTACCCGCGGTGATGTGGCAGGCCTTGATTGGTCCACTCACGGTCACCGTGTGAAAAATCCTCAGAGGATCCGGACTCTTTCCTAAGGTCTTCCTAAGATCAACAATAGCTGTTTCCATACTTCTGTAAGATCTCATTGTCATTGACCCTGATTATTTGCAATACTGCATTTGAAGGAATGTTTTCTAAAACATCATCTTGCTTAAATCCTACATTGCCCAAGAAAAAGGAAATTGAGTTTTAAAGTAAATAGGACCTTCTAAAATTTGTTCTAAAATTTGAATACAATAAACGATTATGATTAGAACTGTTTTTACCTTATGAGAATACATTCTTCTAAAAGTGTCAAGTAACTAGGAATTGTATGTGCAGTTAGAAGTGTCCCCTGACGAGTCGGTTTTGTTGCATGCTTCCTTTTGAGTAGGTAATTACCTTTGGCCCTTTAAATATTCCAATATCAAAAGCTTAACCACCGTTTACCTATTTTTACAATAAAAGAAACCAGATATGTTATATTGAAATCATTTGTAGTTATTTAGGAAGGTTGGCTGCTAACCCAATCAAAAAGCTCAGAACCCAAAACATTCCATCCCCACAATGACAACTGCCAGATCACATCACTTCCAAAGCATACACTGAAGTTCTTAGTAAAGAACTTGGTGCTTGTCTACATTTCTAATGGTTTTTTTTTTCTTTCACATGGTAAGAAGGCAAACAAATAAACAGCCTTGCAGAACTATACACTTGACAATTGCTTGTAAGTTGTAGCAAACCATAGTGGCTATCAGTTGGCTGTCAGTCTCATTTTTAGTATCTCCTGCATAATCTTCTTTCACACCTGTCGATCCTTTTCACGTATTTGGGTAGAATTATGGAGCTACCATCAGCCACTTCCATCGTGTTTTCAGGAATCGGCTTTCATGGTTCTTTGATGACATTGGAAATGTTGGCCACTCCTGGCTGTCGATACAGTGTCCTGTTCTCTGGCCCTGAATTTGTTTGAGAATGTCAACATCTGCTTAAACCTTCACTTTCTTGGGTGCTTTGAGTCTTTTTAAACTGCTCGTCCTTCAAAATCGAACTTTTCTCTTAACCATCCTTCACATTGTCATCAGCATTTTCTCCGGTCATGCTCAAAATCTCACCATTTGAGAATTCTCAGCGATTCCAAACTTCCTGTCATTAGAAGTTCTTCTGATTTATCTCTGAACGAACTCCTGTCTCTCATTTTAAAAACATTGGCATACTCTCTCTCTCTCTCTCTCTCTCTCTCTCTCTCTCTCTCTCTCTAATATCATCAGAAACCACTTGTTTACTGCCTTCCAGAGTTTTACCACCATTCAGTAACACTTCGCAGTGACTCGCCATCTTGAGGATTCTTTGGAATTTTCAAATCACTTAAGTCAGCTCCTGTTTGTTACCTTTGGTAGCATTGTGCCCTTCCCGGCTATCATCTCCAACACTTAACCATTAGAAAATCACATTTTTGTTTCCTCTTCATTGGCAATTCCACCTGTTCGTCCTACCAAACTTCCACCATATCCAAAGTTTACATTTTTAAGACGACTCTTACTAGAAATATTCGTAAATCATTTGTCATTCCTAACCTTCCAACGCCTTTGAATCACCATTTTCATGACTCGTACTCAAATAAGCACTATTTTTAGATATCTCAATCTTTTTTTTCTCCTCTATCAAGTACACTCTGTGTTCCACTGTCCATAACACTGTTCTTGTACTCTTCATCTTTTGTGCTCAAATTTGCAGCTAATATTAATCCCACTTTCCCTCTGTAGATATCGGTCTTCATCTTTTCCTACTAAATTCATTTCTATAACCATGTTTACTCCTCATTCTAGAACCCTCATCATTTTGAAAGGGCTCGGACCTATGATGCACGGATACTTCAAAATAGGCAACATATCGTGTCGTATCGTATCCGATACTTCACATTTTATATGTAAAATCCGTGTCCCTGCCATGTCCATGGCATATCCCTACCGTATCCATGCTGTGTCTGTGCATCATAGGCTCAGACACTACCAATTTCTTCAAATCATTCATAAGCATGGTCTGTTTCTTACCCTCATCATCTTGAGGCTCAAGTTTCTCTAGCTACCCTTTACTAGAAAGTACTTGCTCCTGACCCTGCAGTACCCCTGCATTGCCACTTGTATCATTTGTTCTCAAACCCGCACTATTTATATAACTCTCCACCATACCTCCTTGCTTTCGTAAATGCTCTCATTTCCTATACACTCCTATGATCATAGTTAACTCACATCACAAAAATATCATAATTTTGAGAATCATCAAGCTTCTCCAGTCACCCTTCTCTGGAAAGTCCTCCACCCTTTACTGCATATATCTTCTATGTTACTTTGTGGTCCTATAGCTTTCTTCATGGGTCTCTTTCAAACCTTCCCAATCACAGTAATTCATAGAAATTTCTAATTGCTGGTCATCTGATCCCCTTCCTTGCTCTTGCTAGCTGTGTCTTCATTCTTGCTTGACATTCTGGTTGGTGTTATGTTTATATGTGGATTCGATGGACATCAGCGCCATCTGACCAGACCATAGTAAGATTCTTTAGATGGTGTTTCTACTCTTCAATCGCTGCTTCTTTCCACTTAAAAAGCAATCCAGTTATAGCCATCATTTGATGGTCCTCCGTTTTTTTTTTCTTCCTAATAGAGTCTTGATCTTGTTCTTCTCCTCCTTATTTGCTGCCTCCAAGGCTCTTAATTCTTCTTTTAAGAGAAGCCACCATGGATTGCATTTCCATGAGCTAGTTGGTGAGCTCCATCATTTGGTTTCTCAGGGTGACTGCTTTAACTTTCATTTTGTTGAATTTCCTCGACTTCTTTAGTGAATCTCTTCTGCAAAACAAGATAAATAATGTGGATTAGTTGAGAAACACCATCAGTCATTGATTAATTATTTTGATGATTGGAAGGAATTATGCTTGAAAGGGAACTCTGGTGTGTTTGCGAAACATTAAAAATTTTGAAGCGAAAACATTAAAAAATTTGAAGCAAAACAAGATGATGATCATTTATTTAAAATTGGACAATAATGTGAAAATTATCTATAATTGTGGGAAATATAAATATAGTTTCCACACTTTTCCAAACGATCTTCAGCTACTATGGGCTCTGTTCACATTTGATGTTGAGAATCTATTCCAACATCAAACACAAAATAAAGAAAAAGTTACATTGTTTATGGTTGATGGCAACAACCTATTTTTACAATGTGTACAGGTTTAGTACATGTTCAAGCCAGGCCCAAATTGCATAGATAATATATGATTAAATGTGATGCCGTTTGGTACTTGTCCACATTGCAAAAACGAATCAATGTTTACCATATTATCGAGACTTTCAACAAAAAAAAATTATTATAGTAAATATAGTGTCTTCCAAATACCTTCTATCAGTTGAAGTCTGCAAATAATTTCCTAACCATTTTAGATACTTCTATCATGTTAAAAGTAGGACTTAAATTGCAAGGCCTGATGAGATGGAGGACCCTTAATCAAAATGTTATCAAATAGTATCTAAAACAAGACGAAACATTTACAGGATCCTTCATATACTGATTTTTGTAGTATATTTGGTACAGAGGCATCTTCCTTCTAATGTTTTGTTTCAGAATTTTTGTGCCATTAGAGTAAAAGAAGGGTGTATGTTTATAGATGTAGTATTGGCTGTTGCAGAGCACGTACTTTGACGGGTAATTACTGCGTTTGGTTGTTGATATGGAAGAAAATGTAGGCCTCATAAAAATTAGCAAATGACAACAAACCCCTAGTAAATATAAACATAAAAACCAACGAGTGGTAGCTCAGTTGGCCAAGGACTCTGCACCTCGGGAAGTGGAGAGGTCTTGTGTTCGACACCTACCTTCATTGGCCACCTCCCATAGTTTTACCCGGTGCATGTGAATAGGAGGGTTTGCACGTTCCCCTAGGGATTTGTTCTCAACTGTCTAGAATCGAGTGTACCTCGGGCTCAGGGCCAAAGGCTCCTGGGTTGGGCTGGGCGGCAGATACCCTGGGTTATCAAATATATATATAAACATAAATATATCCATCAAAAAATTAATTAATAACATTTAAACTTTAAAATTGAACATCTCCATCAGAAATTAATCCATAACATTTAAATTGAACATATTCATAAAAAATAAATCCATCACGTTGTAACTTTAAACATTAACATATCCATCAACATGCTCGAGCATTCAAAAGTCTATCTTTTTAACACAACCAACATTTATCTAATCTAAATAGAATAATCCAACTCATCCAATAACCAGTCACGTCGATCATCTGCATTATTAGATGCAAGAAATTGGCTACATGCATGTTGATCTCTTAGTAGCCTACAAGCCATTCTTCTTTCTGATCTATTTAAATTTAGCTCTTGAATAGCAGCGATGATATCACTTTGACTTGGTCCCTTTGGTGGTGGTATCATCCTTGCAGCAACTTGGGTCATAATGCTTGTCAATTGCATAATTGACTTGATAAGCTCATCCTTACTCACAGCCACATGACTCCTCTTGCGCGATGGTGCTTTAGAAGTACTCTCTCCTCGCTTCTCAGAGTTACTTGACTCTACTTCTACAGCAATGTTGCTTGCTTGGGGGCATCCATAGGATGGGGTGGGCGTTGATTGGTCAATAGCACATCTCTTCCACCCGCTATTGAATCCCCATATATAATACTGAACTTTCGAAGCTCAACAATATTTCTATTTCAATAAAATTCATATTCCGGGTGCGCCTGAAGTTAACATACGAAACAAAAATGGGTAAAGAGGAGATTAGGAAAAGAACTAACAAAATCACATTAGAGTAAATTACTAAAGCACTCACCTCAATGTAGTCATTCCAAACTACTTCACTAGCAGTAACACTCTTTGTAACGTCATCCCATCCAAAACCACTTAATCCCACAAGAGTCTTGATATGATAATAGTGACCCTTCAATGTTCTAAGCCGGTTCCTAATTTTACTTCTGTCATAAGCATCTCCAAATTTGTTTTTCAGTAGTCATTCAAGCTCCTTCCAACCTTCCGAAGTAAATCAATTTTCGTCTTTTCTCATTTATTTGTTCTAACATGATATCGGTTAAAAATGCATCAGCAACCTCCGTCCATGTGATGTTCTTCTTGTCTCTTTTTTGACGTTTGTTTCCCGTGGATGGCCCAGCAATCATTACACAATTAACTGCATCGTTGCCATCTTTTCCACTTCCATTTCTAAATAACACAAGAAACTTCTCTAATTAGATGGTATAATAAAAACTACAGTAATAAACATTGAATCACTCGCTAAACAACATCATCAAAGAGTGAATTGGAACACTCTTGAATCTTATTTTGAATTGGCAAGTCTCTCTTGGCATAAAACACATATATGCCAAAAAAGCAAAAAGCAACATATGCATCAAATTTTAAAATTCTTCAATTTATAAGTGTCTCATTTATCAAATTTAAAGAGCTGACTTTTTTTCTTCTTTTGATTGGTTATGCATATATGATCCCACGCAGAGCAAAGTTATGCAAATATGATCCTAGCTAAAAAATTCAACATTGCAATTTGGTAGGTTAGGTGGAACCACATTCTACAATCCAGAAAACAAGTGCACTGCCTATTTAATCAGGATACCATATCTTCAAATTCAAACAGCTTGTGGTTTGAGTACATGCATGTGCACAAAGGGTTTAATTTGTTGTCTTACAAAAAAGAAAGTATGAATAATATGCAGAATATACATATATCAAAAGAAAGCTGAAAGTGGAGAGAGAATAAGCGGTCACGACTGTGCTTATCTGTGCACATCTAATCAAGTGAAGACCCCACTTCAGATGCCTATCTTCATTACTACGGCTATTTAAAAGGCGAGTAAAGGTAATAGTGAACTGTACAGGTGAAAATAAGTACAATAACTATGAAAGTTATCCCCCAATAACTATCAAGATGGAAGTTATCCTATAGATGCCGTATCCATGCCTGTTCGAAATGTGAATCATAGAATTCATTCTTATGGGAGTGAGAATGAGAAACAGGAGATACTTTTTCTTGAAATATGGAAGAATGGAAGTTTAACTCCTAAAGAAGCACTCACGAAGCTTCCCGTACTTTGATTGACTTATTTATTCTTTTTCTACATGCGGAGGAAGAGGACATTCATTTTTAATTAGAAGACAATCAAAACAAGTTTACTGTATCATTTTTTACTTTTCATGACAGATTGGCTAATACCTATTTAATCAGGATAACTTATCTTCAAATTCAAACAGCTTGGGGTTTGAGTACATGCATGTGCATAAAGGATTTAATTTGTTGTCTTCAAAAAAAGAAAATATGAATAATATGCAGAATATACATATATCAAAAGTGAGCTGAAAGTGGAGAGAGAATAAGTGGTGGTGACTCTGCTTATTTGTGCACATCTAATCAAGTGAAAACCCCACTTCAGATGACTATCTTCATTACTATGGCTATTTAAAAAGGGAGTAAAGGTAATAGTGAACTGTACAGGTGATAGTAATCTTTATCTGTCTGATGGGTAAGTGCATTGCTCATCTGTTAATTACCAGCACCTGTTGTTTTTCTTTTCTTTTTTTATATTTGACTCTGCGCAAATATAAGTAATGTTTATATGAAGCTATGAACAGATGATGGACATGAGAGCCCTTTCATGTTTTTTGACTTAATTTTGTACAGAACTTGCACTTCAGGCTCTCAACCCCTATTTACATGTGTAATAAATTAAAAGGAATAAAGTTGAATTATTAGACTATCCTTTTTTTAGGTAAATATTAGACTATCCTTTTAGCATTGGTTATGGACTTGTATTGTGTTAAATGGGTGATGGCATGTGTCCATGCACCTTGTTAATGGAAATTATCACTGATATTGGTGATTGCAGAATGCTTTATAATCTAAATCCTAGTTAGCTAGACATGTCACTGGTCGAATCCTCTGATATCAAAATGATCTAGATGGAGAAGTCAATCATCATACAAGAATGTCATTTTGTTGTTTTTACAATGCTGAATTACATCTCCTTATTGATGAATATCACCTATGTGTCATGTTAAATTACCTATAAAATTAAAATGAAGAAGCACACATGTATCAGAAAGACTAATCTTAAGTTGGATCAAAGCAAAAATGGGTCCCACATGAATAAATGGATGGACATGCGCAATATATACACTCTGTTACAGTGTCACACATGGTTGTTCCACAGGTATGTTCCTCTCAATGGAAGTTGAATTTGGGTTAGAGGGGTATATAATTTTTAAATGAGAGATTGAGAGGATTTAAATGAGATATTTAGAGGATTTGGGTTGGATTCCTCTAATTGTACATACAACATACCACTCGTTCCATGCCTTTACAAGGACATAAACACCTTGGCTTCAAAAGTTATTCTAATGCAAAATTGCATGTCATGTGTTAGATGACACTTGGAGTTAACCTTACTAGTGTTTCATACATACATGAATGCATGGATTTGACAACAGATGGGAGAAAAATCCAATTACGTGTCGGTCCCAAGTAACATGAACTTTTCATTGGAAACCAAGATCACTGGTGTTTTGACTTATTAGATGGGTCATCACTATATCATAAGGTTGTTGATAGCTTAGATCAGAATCATGTGATCAAGATGAATAAATCACGATTTAACAAATCTAAGACCTATGAATTGAACCACGTGATTAAAGGAAATTAAATACCATCAAATACAAATCAAAGAATAATGCATGTAACAATTCAATGAGAAAATACAAAAGCCAATATGCACAAATCAAATAAAATAAACTTTAACGATTAAATAATAGGTTTCCCTTTAAGCTAATTCTAATAAGCACATGAATCAAGAGAAAACTTGTGACGCCCCGGAGTCCCACATCGACAGTTATATGTAGAGCTCACACGGGGTTATATGTAGAGCTTACACCCTTACCTTGCATGAGGCCTTTTGATGGGTTGAAGTCCATCAGAAGCAAAACCGTGAGGCCCGTGGGGTCAAAGCGGACAATATCATGCATGGGTATGGGTGGGTAAAGGGGTGGGGCGGTAGAAATGGTATCAGAGCCGACTCTCGACTAGTTCGAGTGTGGGTCCCCTGCCGTGGTCTGGTGTTAGTGGGCGGGTCTCCATGTGGGCAGGCCAAGAGGGCTGGCAGGCTACTGCACAGGGCCGTGCAGCCTTAAGGGGGGTGGATTGTGACGGAGTCCCACATCGACTATAGAGAGGAAAGTGAATAGGGTTATATGTAGAGCTTACACCCTTACCTTGCATGAGGCCTTTTGATGGGTTGAGGCCCATCAAAAGCAAAACCGTAAGGCCCGTGGGCCAAAGCGGACAATATCATGCATGGGTATGGGTGGGGCGTTACAAAACTTGTATTAATCATGTATAATCCCTTCATGCAAGAATCATGGAGAGAGAAAGAGTCCGATTGAGAGAGAGATGAGAGTTTGAGAGAGGGAGTGGGAGTGTGAGTGTGAGTGTGAGCGCGCGCGCGATTAAGAGAGTGATGGAGAGAAATTAATAGATACAGGTGAGAAATTGAGAGATTGAGTGTGAGAACAATTGTGATTGAAAGAAACAAGATGAAAAGTTAGACAGGGAGAGACCGATTGAGAGAGAGATTGGGTCATTAAGAGTTAGGGAGAGAATGCGAGACTGAGAGTCATAGAGAGAATGAGAGATTCAGAGAGTCAGATCCAAAATCAGGCCAAGAGGAGATGCATACCTAGTTTTGGTGAAGCAGAGACAGCGGAGTTTCGAAGTTTTCGTCGAAAAGGTGTTTCCTTCACGCGAAAGAAATTGAGGGAATAAAAAGGAACTCTCAAGCAGTATGAATAAAAATGAGGGATATGGAGTTTGATCCGGAGTCTCTCCAATGACGGTCACGGGTGCGATTTTTATTTTTATTTTTTCACACAATAACAACATGCATTTAATAGGGTCGTTGGTGTGAAAAATCTTATGCGAAAATGGGTTGATTTACACACCATTTTCACAGCTAATTTACGCATCACATGTGAAAAACAACAGAAACAAACATGCATGTGCAACATTTTCATTTTTTTTTATTACGGTAAAATTTATTGCTCAAAAAAGAAATGAGAACAAAAGATTACAAAAACAAACCCCCAACAAACCAAAAAAAATCAACTAAACATCGAAAAGAATAGAAATACGAAAAACTCCCTCTTTTGCAAGAGCATCCGCCGTGACATTAGCCTCTCGAAAGATATGGTGAAAAGAAGCACCCAAACAACTAGAGATATCTTGCACCTCCTCCACCCAATCCAGCAACCTCCATGGAATAGAAGCTTCCCCAGAACCCCATTGAATAGCTGAGTAAGAATCCCCTTCAAATAGCATTGATGCTTTCCAAAGCCAACAACTCACGACAACCAATAAGAAGAGCATAAACTTCTACATCATTAGCACTTAGAGAATCCACAGGTCCCGAGAAATTTCTTAACACTTTACCTTTCCAATCTCTGATAACTCCTCCAATACCACCCCTTTGCGAAGAGTGAAGAAAACTACCATCAAAGTTTAATTTTAAAACACCATTGGGAGGAGTTGTCCAAAGATTTTTCTGAACAAAAGTAACCTGGCCAAGATTTAGAAAGATCTTCCAAATAGACTCCTAAGAACTCCTTTCGCTTCACCACCCATTCCGAGACAGACCAGACAATCGATTCAACCACCTCTTTACTGATTTACAGGTATTTTGAAAAACTCTTTTATTTCTTTCCAACCAAAGCTTCCAAATGGTACCATACAAAGCTGCTATCCATAAAATCCTTCCATGAAAGAATTTGCATCCATACCTCCACTGAATGAAAAGATCTTCAACATTTTCAGGCATAACCCAATTGATTTCAAACATGTTAATGATAGCAAACCAAACACCATGAGCAAAAGGACAATGAATCAACAGATGATGGACCGTTTCCTCATCATTCAAGCAGAAAGGACAACCATGAACAATAATATGGTTCCTTTTCCTCAACTGGTCAATAGTAAGGATTTTATGATACCAACCATTTTCATGTGCCTAAGGGATACCAATAATAAGTTGGTGCGGGGCATAATAAATCCAAGAGGGCCCTGAAGCAATAGGATTTGATATTTGCAAATGAAAGGCTTTGAGACTCACTTATTCTAATAGAAGCATTCGTTACATTCTTTTTATTTATTTTATGACAGACATTAAGTATTTTAAATTGGAGTGTAAATTTTTATTTGATTGAATCATTTTATTTGGATTCAAACATTTTATTTAAATAAGTGGAATTGTTTAGGAGCTGCTCAATTTATTATGCAAGTTGTTTTCACCTATGTATGTAAACATGATGCTCATAGAACACGACACGGGAATCGTGGGCCCCAGATTCAGGGTCGTAACAAAGGCATACCAATTTTGTTTTGTTTTTCTTGTTGATCTAAACATCTATAGCGGATTAGTTCTGAGAACAGTCTCATACACATGATCTAGATTTAACTTGTATGTTAAATACATGTATGTTAATACAAGAACTACACCAAAGCAATATAATACATGTATGTTAAGCATAAAAACATCAACCACACACGAATCCTAACTTCTGATTGTCAACTTAGCGCGTTCTAATTCTACGTAGATTACATGAAAACCATACATTCATGCCTAGAATCCCACAATGGGGTCCAGCCATATTCACAACTCCTAGAATGGAGCTCGATTGTCAGTAGAACCCAACCTTAAGATTCGGCTAAAAGCCCATGCACAAATCTTTCAGTTCTACAGATTCCATATCTGGTGTACACCTTTGTATTAACACATTTTGAAACAAAAGTTCCTACCAATAAGTTACTCAAGGGATTTATTTTAAAGCTTTCAAGATTTAAAATAAGGATCCCGATCAATTGTTGAGTATTCTGAAGAGTTTATGACATTGAAGCTAGGTGTGGCTTGATGAAGCTTCTGTTGATAGATATTTTCATGGTTTGAGAATTGATATCCAGCACATAATTGCATTCCAGCATTTTGATAGCATTGATGAAGTGAGCCAACACGCTATCAAGGCCGAGTAAATTGCATATTATCAAACCTGATAATTTAGTGCATCTAAATGGGCTGTACAAAAGACTCCATCAACGATGGATCCTAATCTGAACGTTAGATTAAGTTCTAAAATTCTTTCCAAACCTGAACGTTAGATTAGGTTCACTTGTTTCAATTGTCATCAACCGGGGCATCGATATGTTGAATGTCCAAAACGAATAAAGTACACAGAAGGTGAAGGTAATATGCCAAATACACCTAATGATCCTAAAGGAAAAGAGACAGAGCAAGTGGAAGAATTTGGTCCTGAGGATGTTGGCGAACCTCTTGACGGTAATGGATGTGAAATTCTCATAGTCCTCAAGAAGACTACCCTTACTAGTGTGAAGAAATAGTTACACAATAATATTTTTCACTCAACAAGTACTGTGAAAGGACAAGCTTGCACGGTTGTGATTGATGGAGGAAGTTGTAACAACATCACATATCAAGCTCATGTTGATCGCTTGAAGCTGAAGGTACGAAGTATTATCATCCCTATTTTGTTTGATGGTTAATGACAGCCAATGGAGTACAAGTGCGGCATACATGCCATGTTACTTTTACCATTGGTGAGGACTACAAAGACACAGGGTGTTGCGATGTGCTACCGATGGATAGTGGTGATATACTTTTGGGACACCCATGGATGTATGACAAGAACAGGAACCATGGAATGAGAGACAATACATACATGTTTGTTCACAATGGAAAGCATGTCACACAAGATCCTATGAAGCTGGAACCACCAAAGACAGGATGAAGAGACAGCGTCACCAAGGAAGCATTTCAAGTACAGCATGTCTACAGAGGCAGTGTTAAGAAAAACCGAGTTCAAGGTCAAACTCTTTTGCAACCTGGAGGGAATGATGCAGCAGCACCAATAAGTTGTTGCAAGAAGGCTCGTGGCCCATGGGTGGGACCACCCAAGATTATTTAGAATATTATTGTCTCCAATTTTATTACTTTCTAATTTTTATGAAAGAGTTATAACTAGGATAGTTTCTAAGTTGCTTTCCTAGTTTGAACAGGAGTCTTATTCCCTAAGTTTTAGTTTGCTATTTATATGGCATTACAGAGACTAGAATCTCATACTTGAAGATTAATATTATTTTGATTGGGATTTTATCCTTTGAGAGGTGCATCCTTGTTGATATGTGGAGACCTCATATCATGCTTTGGCATTTTTCCATGCAAGCCCAACCCAACGTCTTGTATCAATTAGCATCAGAGTAGAAGATTAATAGACTTGTGGGTTTTATCCCTTTTGAGGTGCATCCTCATGTAAAAGTCTTTGTGGAGACCTCTTATCATGCTTTGGTACTTTTTCATCATGCTTCAGCTCTTTTCCATGCAAGCCCAAACCCTAGGGCCTGCATCGCAATCTAGTCTACTTGACTACCACATGCCTCGACATATTTCATGCTTTCAAAATTGTTAGTGAATTTATTGAAAAACCTCGTCATCTTCACTTAGCAGTTGTTTTTTTTTTTTTTTTTTTTTTTAAATGGTAATTTGAATTGAATAAAGCTTTACAGTATACAAGAACTATACTGAGAAGAAGCTGGGAAAAATCCCAAAAAAACAGCCACCACCCAAAAGGAAGGGGAGCTTTACAAGGAGGCAAAAGGCCTCAAAGCAAAAGAGAAAAGAAAAGAACAAGATCAACCGACAATGACTTCCCTCCAGTTAAACATAATGGCTTCAGTGGCTAGGCCTTAGAAGTCTGGAAGAAAGGATACCCAAGAGACAACACAAAACTTCATTTTGAGGATTAAGTCTTCTTGGGATGAAGTGGACCCTTCGAAGCATCTCCTGTTTCTCTCTTTCCAAATTGTCTAGATACAAGCCAAAAAGGAAAGGAGCCACATAGTCTTCCCTTTGGAGGTATTGATCGGACTTATCCACTCTTGGAACAAGTTAGGTAAGGATTCCGGAAGGACTCAACAGTAATTAAAATCCTTAAGAATCGAAGACCAAAGAGCTTTAGTCATCTTGCAATGAAGAAGGAGATGGTCGACCGTTTCCTCGTCAGCTAAGCAAAGTGGGCAAGCATTGACCACAACCATGTTCCGGCGACGGAGATTATCCATAGTAAGGATTATCTTCCGAAAAGCTAGCCATGCAAAAGCAGTGACTCTTAGAGGGGCCTTGATCTTCCAAAGGGAGTGCCAAAATCCAGAAGGGGGTAGAGTCAGCTGATAAGGTGGAGAAGAGGGAGGAAACCGAGAAGATGCCATCACGAGAAGGGGCCCAAAGCCTACTGTCTTGCCCATCGCCAGAGATGTTTATCCCATTAAGCACCTCGAAGAGGTTAAACAGATGAGCTTCTACTACCTCATTTAGGTTCCTTCTAAAGATCGGCCACCATCGACTGATGTTAGAAACTTAGGATTATTATGAAGATAATCCTTAACCTTTGCATTGTAGTTTCTTGCGCATCTGTAGAGATCAGGGAACTAGAGTGCTAGAGGGGATTTCCCCGACCCAGACATAGTGCCAAAAGGAGATTATCTCCCCTAGTGCCAAAAGGAGATTATCTCCCCATTGCCAACACGGAAGCGAATGGATTGATCGAAGTTAACTTTAGCAGAGCATATCCCTTTCCATAAGGTAGAGCAACCTTGGGAAGGAGGGGAAGTGTCCCAACCGTTTCTCCTCACTCTATATTTGGCTATCAAGATGCTTCTCCACGAGCCATCTGAGTCTTCCCCTAGTCTCCAAAGCCATTTTCCCAACAAAGCTTGATTCATGATCTTAAACCTAGGCCGCCTGAATCTTTAGGTGAGCAAATCGATTTCCAATTGACCAAGTGAATTTTCTTTGAATCCTCGCGGCCATGCCAAAGGAAGTCGCGTTGAAGCTTCTCGATGCGATTAATGATAGTAGTGGGGCATTTGAGGATGGACATGTAGTAGATTGGAAGGTTGGCAAGGGCTGATTGGATCAAGGTGATCTTGCCGCCCAAGGATAGGTACCTAGCTTTCCATGAGAACAACTTTTTCTCAATTCTCTCGATGACAGGATTCCAAAAAGAGATTGGCACCCTTCCTAGGCACAGCGGAAGACCAAGATAGTTTGATGGAAATGAGTCTACTTTACACCCCAAAATGCCGGCCAAATGAAGAAGTGAGGAGGCATCGACAGAAAACCCTATAATTGCACTCTTAGGAAGATTGATGTTGAGACAGCTTTAAAGCATAGGAGGACGGCAGCCATATTTTTTACTTGGTCATCTATGGCATCACAGAAGAGCAGGGTATCGTCTGCATATTGAAGGTGAGAAACTGAAGGAGCATTTGGAGAGGGCTTAAAGCCTCGGATCAAATTGCCATCTTCTGTTTTAGAGAGCATTCGGCTGAGAGCTTCCCCAATGATGACAAAAAGGAACGGAGATAAAGGGTCCCCTTGACGCAAGCCCCTTTCAGCCCTAAAGAATCCCTTCGGAAAGCAATTAATGATTATAGAGTAGGTTGCAGATGAGACGCTTTCTTTGATCCAATCTCTCCATTTAGATCCAAACCCCATCTTACGCATCAGATAAATTAAGAATTCCGAGTCCACCATGTCAAAAGCTTTTTCCATATCAAGTTTACAGACATTGCCCGGATTTCTCTCTTTGGGCCTAGAGTGATGCATTCATTGGCTACTAGGACCCCATCTCAGATCTGCCTTCCGTGGACAAAAGCACCTTAAGAAGGGGAAATGATGGATGGCAGAATCTTTTGAAGCCTGGATGTAGCACTTTGGCTAAGATTTTGTAAATGCTTTCCAAAAGACTGATGGGTCTGAAGTCTTTTATACAGTCAGCCCCAGCCTTTTTTGGGATAAGTGCGATGAAAAAAGCGCCTATGGATCGTGACAGTCTGCCTCTTAAGTGAAATTATGTCATGAAGGCCATAATATCAGCTTTTAGAAGATCCCAATGCTTTTGAAAAAAGGAGATCGGAAAGCCATCTGGACCTGGAGCTTTATCGCTGGCAAGGTTAAAGACTGCATTTCTAACTTCTTCCTCAAGAAACTCTCCTTCCAGCCAAATAGCAGCCTCCCTAGTAATGGTGGAAAATTGAAGGTTATCAACGGAAGGTTTAACCCTTCTGTTTTTGCTGTAAATGTTTTGAAAGTAGTCAATTATGTGGCTGGTGATCCCCTCTCGGTCCTCTAATCTGTTGCCATTGACTTTCAAAAAATTGATTTTGTTTCCCCTCATTCTAACCGTAGCCAAGTTGTGGAAGAACTTAGTGTTTCAGTCCCCTTCTTTGAGCCACCTACACCGCGATCTCTGAGCATGGAAGAACGTAGCCATGTTGTGGAAGAACTTAGTGTTTCTGTCACTTAGAAGTTGTTAAAAGGATTATCTGCTATCTTTTTGGAAATCCTAAGCATGGGATTTTTATCCAACTGATTCGGCTCTCGTCTTAAATGCTAATTGTGATGCCGACTAGGTTGGGTGTCCAAACACAAGACAATCTACCACAAGATGGTGTTTCTATCTTCATTCATCTCTAAATTCATCAAAGTGCAAGAACCAGGACAAGACATCAAATCATCTACTTAAGCCGAATGTTGTGCAACGTCCTCAACATGCTCTGAAATCATTTGGCTTCGTCAGCCTCTCTCCAAACTTTGACATCCACTCTTGGAGAGAGTTTATTTCCACTTGATAATTTTGAACTTCCTCCCGATACTCAGTGAATTAAGGAAGTTTTTGTCTCTTGGATGCAAAATTAGAAAGTTTGTAATTTTAGGCAGCTTTCCCTTTAAGTCATTGGGCGTCCCACTCTAAGTGAGTTTAGAGACATATTTACAGCATATTTTGAAGTTGTCATGGGTCCCACTTGTACAGCATGCAATTTCTTGTAGAATGGTACACCCATGGGTCGATCCTTCATGGTTAGGCCTCAGTTGGTCATGGTTAGGCCTCAGTTGGGTTTGTTTCAAGCGCACATTAAATTTCGAGGGCTTAGAACCCAAGTTAGACCCACTAAAATTAATGTTTGAGCCCTAATGTTTGATTGACCCCCGATTAAGAGGGATAAAATACCCACTAGACAAATCAAATTGATTTAAATAATCCAAGGCTCGATCCAAAATAGGATCCATGAAATCTGGATCATCTGCTCTTGCGTCAATGACAACTACCCATTATCATAATTTTATGCATCACCAAGGTGGATTTAACTTTATTTGGGAGCATGTCATTGGCTGATTTTACATTCCTAATATCAAGAAAAAAGATTAACTCGGCAGTGTATCTATAACGGCACTACCTAGGAAATAGTTGCATTATATTTTGAGCAAGCCGGGCATGAGTGATTACTACGCCTCAGCATGATGCGGAGTTTTAAAGGAGTTCCTCTTAGTTCCTTCTAAATATTGTATCTATTTTAATCTCTTGTAAATGCACCAGACTGTAATAATTATTTTCCATCAAAAGCAGAGACACCTGAATCTTGATTGCTTCAAAACTTCTTTTCCAGTGAAGTGTAATTACAAAATTAGATTTTAGACCATATATGAAAGTGTTTCATAATCAAATAATGCAATTAAGATGGCAAGAAACTATACTTATCTTTAGGGGAAACAGGATTCATTTTAACTTAGATTCTACTATTTGTTGAGTTGCATGTGGAATGAATTAATGGCTTAATTCACAAACTAGTTCATGGCAGGTGAGTGCATAGGAGATCCACAAGACCATGCAGTTTGTCACTGTAATAACATAAAGGGGATGACACGGAAGTGCTCATAACAAAAATAGACTAGAAATGAAATAAAGGAGTCATCTTCTACCAGTACCTGAGGCTGAGTAGTCTGTGAACGTTACCTCATAAGTAGATAAGGAATGCTAGCTTCCATTGTTCAAGACGGTTTATCTACAAGTGAAATTCTTCTTCCTTAGATACAACCTGCAAGGTAGTTCCCTTGGTAATCCATGCAGTTAATTCAGGTTGATGCTCAAGGTGATTAAGTGGATGCAGACTCCCATCTTCCAGTTGCACACCATAGACAAATGGAAGCCTAAGCGTGAGGAAACTGTCAGGTGGTAAGATCACACGACAACCAAGGCTGAATTGTGATTGTCGTTCAGGGTCTGGAACTGATGGAGGTAGGCATGAATGCTACAAAAAAATCCAATAAAAATTCTCATTGAAAAATAAGAATGAAAAAAATATAAGGAAAAAAAAACATCCAACACAATAACATCTATCCCTGATAGTTCATTATAATCAACATTTTTCCCGTTAAGGGTCTAATAAAAGGGATCATTAACCGAATATTGCTTAAGTAGCTGAAGTTAACAGAATAACATACATGCTATTAAAACAACAAGCAATTTCATCATCAAACCCTTGCCCATTTATTTGGGTCGGGTTTCTAGTTTTACTTTTCACTCAACCCTAATTAAAACGTGCTTCCAGTAACTCCTAATCCATCATCTCTCGTCACTACTTTTTTTCAATGTCTTTAATGACTTTATGCAGGGACTGTCATTGGCCTTCGACGTGGCCAAACAATCTGAAATAGCAAACACTGATTTTCTCTTCCTATTGGAGCTAACAGCTAACCACAGGTTTCCTCTTACTTGACCATTTCTCATACTATTGTCTATTATCTGTATCTATCCACACTTCTATCATAGCATATTCATCTTAGCAGCCAGCCAGTTAAACATGCATGTTATTTGACAAAAAAAAAAAAAAAAATGCACATTTTATTATGAGTACGAACATTTTGCAGAGAAAAAAATTAATTTTTTTCCTCAATACAGCAGTTGTAACTACATATATCGAAAATTAACAAGCGGCATACCTCAAACTGTACAACTGGACATGTTGCTAAAACAACTGGAAAAGGAGGTGTCACCTGCAAAACAAAACGATTTTCAAATTGTGTTAAAGAAACAAAATGAATTGTCCTTTTTCATTGGTCGTGGTTGTGACCCACAACCTCGTGGTTGTGACAACGAGCGCCTTCCAACTGTGCTACAGGCTCTTATGAAAGGAACAAAGGGATTTAATGCACATCAGTACAAAATTGGCATACAATAACAACAAAAACAACAAATTCATACCAGAAAAATACGTTGAAGCTGTGACACAGTGCTTGCAAACTTGATCTTGTCCTTCTTCCTCTTAGAGAGCCTGCAGTGTGGGCAATTCATGTAAACAGGTATATTCCGATTCAAAAGGGAAAATGCACATTCTTCATTATCAATCGGAGTGTAGCAATTGCTCTCTTCAAGATCCTTTACAGATTTAGAGTGTGCTGAAAATACAGCAGATGCTTTTGCTTCTTTTCTAGAAGTGCAGAATGGTATGGGTCCATTCTGATACTGCTTATGATTAGCCACAGTCTCCTCTGACACATTCACTGGCCTCACTTTATTTACACAAGCATTGGCCCCCCATGAACCAGGATAAAGCTTTTCATGGATATTCTTATGAAAGCATACAGAATCATCAGCTTTTGTGTCAGAATTCTCTGTAGAAGAATGGATGTGAGATTCTTCAGGTAAATAATATGCACACCCAAGCATTGTGAGATGTTGGAGTGACAACAGAAAACGGTGGCCATAGGAACATTCATGCTCAAATCCAACATAGACTACATCATGCTTCAGAGAAGTATTTGGTTTTATATTTTCACCATCATTCACATTCACAGGCACCACATTGCTTCCTATCTGTAAAACTGGGTCACCATCTGTGTGGCCGCTAATCTTGTTAACATGTGACATCACCTGGCCAGAATTATTAGCAGATGTTGAAGACCCTTGGTAATCAACAGGCACATGAATCTGATCTTCAATTTGGTCTCTCACACCCTTTTGTTTGATACCCTTTCCTAAGGGGGCTGCTGACTGTTTTATCTGCTGAAGAGGCGGAAATGCTGATTCTGAAGCAACAAATCCTGCCACCACCTCAGAAAAAGGTTTTTTCGTAGCTAAGTGTGCCAGACCTGTTCCAAAGCTGATCTTTGCGACATTAGAGGAAATGTTCAGTGAGGGATTTTTCTGATTGTGTAGCTCTCCAGTTTGAACTCCTCCCTGAAACAACTGAGAAGCAACAGTGTTTTTCATTTCTTCATCTGTAGCAGATGCATTTTTAGGATCACTGCGATCAGTCAACCTTGTTAGGAATCTTTTTTCAGTCATAATCTCTGGTACACAATCAGTTCCTCTCCATTTCCCCACTAAAATTGTCCACCTCTGCAGAAAGTTTTCATTAGTACAAAACCCACTCTGAAGCAAACCTTTGAAAGTTTCATAATACCTTGCACCCCCCACACGGATCAAACTCCATGAAGATGCCATTAGACAATTTGCACTGCTGGATTTTGGTAGTTTAAGTAATGGAAGCAATTTTTCACAGTTTGGAAAACAGTTAAACTCAATATTGGCGCTGGCAAAATCAAAAGGATCATCTCGAAGTTGCCTTGAACGACCACAAGCACAAGCATGAAGGAAAACATATCCACTTGAATGTGCCTTAACATCAGTTTCAGAGGTTAAATGACTGCTTTCTACATTGTGTCTCTGGTGCACACATGGTTTTCCTGTCAAACTGACAGCATCACAAAGTTGCCTCCCAGATTTCCATATGGATGTGCATTCGTCTTCCAATTTTTGTATAAACATCTGCAAAGCTGGACCCTTGGCCATTGATTTAAAAGACTGCAAAGCCTTCATTAACTGCGCTTCATGTTGGCTGGTTGGATAGCAGGCAGGCAAATCTTTCAGATAAACCTCCTTAGCAGCTGACAGGGCTCTATGGCACCATGACGTTGAGAACTTCATGTTTAGGCCCCTGCCACTTTCCAAGCAAGATATAGCAGCTTGCACAGCGTCTGCTCCTGCTGGAGAAATCCCTATGGACGGCACAAAAGTGGCATTTCGCCGGCGAGATAGTTTCCTACTGATTCCACTTTCATCCACAAACCCATGTTTAGCAAAGAGCAATATATCAAGAATAAATTTAGTACAAGACAACCAATCATCCATAGTCGGAAGTTCAGGAGGAGCACTAAACGACTTTCCAGATGCAGCTGAAGCTGCTGCAGCAGCTGCAGCAGCAGCAACCATACCTACACCAGCAGCTGAACCGCCATTGGCACTAGTTGCTAAACTCCCTCTCCCTCTCATGGAATCAGACTGCCGGTAAATAAACTCCTTTATGGATTGAATATCATCTTTATGAGAATTCTGGTAATGATTTTCAAGTAGTAGAACATTAGAAGCCACATTCTGATTTAGAATCTCCTCAACAATACCCATAATAACATCCAGTGATTCAGCTTTATGATTTGTCGACTTGTCTAATAAAGTGACAGCCCTAGAAGCATCAAGGGAAAACAAAGGCAACGAACTCACATTGACAACACCTCTTGGCCCAGAATGACTGGCTTCCACGCCTGCCAATGTACGGCATTTCTTAATCAAAAACCGAATTTGCGCTTCAAGAGATGACTGTAATTTCTTCCTGAGACTGCCATCAGTTTTACTTATGGGGCGTGCTAACATTACAATGGAACTGGAACCTTTCATAGGAGGCACGCTTGGCCTAAGAATGCCACTCAGATTAGAGGACTGACTCACATCTGGCAAATCCTCCATGTGGGATACAGGGACTGGGCCATCCAAGAAGTCATCGAGAAAAACAAAAAGAATCACGGGTGTACACTGTCCAGGGAATAGAGAGGGATAAGACCCTAAACCCGACATGAGTGAAATGGGTGAAGAATGGCGACTCATTATGCTCCCACCTCTACTAGATGAACCATCAGAAGCAGTCATCTGAAGAGTTTGTTGAGAAGAGGCAACCTTTAAGTTCAACGTTGGTGCAATGTGGGACTTAATGAAAGGAGCCATACTGTTCTTAGCAGCTTGTAGCATCCGAAACTTCTTCAAGATTTGGGTATCAAAGCGTGACCCCTCAATGAGCTGTATGATTACATGGCAAACCTGCATTCATGGAAGTATTCACTCAGGATTCTCAAAAGCAGGTACTATAATACTGCAACTCAAAATTAAAGCACCCAAAACAGATCTTTCCTTTTCGGTTTTTTTTTTTTTTTTTTTTTTTTTTTTTTTCCTTTAAAAAATGGTGCTTCCTATTACAACACTCACTTTGGTTCATATTTACAACTGCTTCAGGGATTTTGTTTCTGGCGACAAAAAAAAAAAAATTTCAACACTGAAAGGCTCAAGAGACGAGAAGTAGAAGAAAGCATGTCCTGCAACTACAAGAATCTAGATCCTATCAGAACAAAACAGCTCAATGCAATAAAACAAAAGGGTAAGAAAATATGCAACGATGATGTAGAAGCTGATACACTTAAAAAACAAAGCCCCATCCGCTGTTTAAAGGATCTGAATTGAGACAACACTAAAAATTACCTTGCTCTAAAAGAAAAGTGTAGCATGTTTTTCATAGAGAGTTAATTAGTAAAACATGAACTTCGATGAAGGAAAAATATCATTATATTTGTCCTTTTCCTGCAGGCAGTGACTAATGATAAATAATCTCGAATTAAGAACATCAAAAACAAACAGTAAAAGGTATGTTAGAGAATAAAGCCATTGTTATCAGAACCTAAAAAACTATTTGTTGTCCATTCTGAAAAGTTTTCTATTATTCAGTTGACTTGTGGGCATGCTAGTAATACAGCAAGGCATGATGTCAAATGGAACACAAGAAATATTGAATGTTTGGTTTTCTCTCAATATGGTTTATGACTATTAAACAAAGCTCATGGAACCACTGCCTGGAAGATTAGTCCAAACACAAGATCCAATATAACCTAAGTCAAGATTGCGATGACATCAACACTTTGTTTTACAGTACAACAATCATCACTACACATGTTTTCCTGTATCTTTTGAGTTGAAAGCAAAACAAGGGATTTCAAAATCACATGTTAAGGAGCAAATTAATAAGATGCAGCAGCTACAAAGGCCAAACAAACAAGATTGCCAGCCCATTGCTCAATATTGACAACAAATTAGTTTAGGCAGCGAGACAGATCAGAGACAATGGGACGTGGAGATGTGTAACTCTAACCCCATTATCTTTCAGCTAATTTGGTACAGATGAAGACTTCCTACTTGAATTACCCATGAAAAGAAATCAAATAGCATGTTCATAGAATTAACAGTAAGAACACATTTGGAAATTTTTTACTGAATTCTGAGAACTCTTATCAAAGCAGTAAAGAGTGAAAAGTCGAGTGTTAAGATCTTCAAGGGATTATCAAGCTCGCAGGATTTACTTTCATAGGGCAAAATCATTTTCTGGGAAAGGCAATTTTGATGGCTCCCTTATATCTCCATGCTCGATCCTTCACCCTTAACACCTTAGGCCAAAGCCCACTTCCTAAAATTCATAGAAATTCAGTGAGTATTTGAAGGAATCAAAATAAAAACACAACATCAAAACTTGAACACTAGCGTACTGTCTCCACACATGGCCAAAGCCCAAGCTTAGTACGTCCCTCAAAGATAAGAATTACCCCCTGAAATTAATTTCTAACACACTGAAACTGATTTCCCAAACCAATAATATTTCTTAGGAAGGACCTAATGGTGATCAGATTACTTCTTCCTTAGCCAATTTAGGGCTTGTTTTTTGGCATCATTTCTATGATGATCCTAATTCTTTGTTGAGATGAGGCTGTGCTGAGAACAAATTGTGCCAGCATTGACATTTGCAGAACTTCTTTGGTAATCGCCTCTAAGTTGTTCCTACATATTTATATCTCCAAGTCATCTATTCTTATAGTTTACTAAAATAACTGCATTAATCCCTTTGCATCAAGGATCAGCTTTATGCAAGGATCAAAATAGTGGTTGATGCGGGCGTAGCAGCCGGCGGCCAAAACACTACGTAGCGGGCGGTACACAGCAGTAGCGGTGATATGTTGTGGTGTAGTGGTGTGAATCAAATAAGTGGTCAAAAATTTTCAAAAAAAAAATCCAAAAATAGTGGAAAATGTTATAATTTGATACTTTTTTCCTTTAGTAACAAAGATATGAGGGTGTAACGGTCCCTTTAGCGCATAGAGGTTTTATATCGCTGAATGATTATAAAATAACAATATTGATCTATTTTCCTTTCCATGTATTTATGTTGGTTAGCAATACTATGTTAGAAATTATTATGGATTTCTAAATTTATAATTCAAATAAGCTATTTTATTTTATTTTTTTGAATGGTAAATAAGCAATTTTATATAACACAAGATATATAAACTATGAAATAATACTTGGATAAAGTTTAAACCTTAAATGCTAAACCAAAAGACAAATTTACTTTCATCAAAACAATCAATGTACTATTGTTGAGAGTTGAGAAAAGAATACTTCTACTAATACAGTAATACCCAAGGGGGTGTTTGCCAAGATATACCTAGAGAAGAGCACTTGAGAGGAACTCCAAGTATCGGCTTCAATTCAGCGAAATCCTGTGTTCCTTGGTGTTCTTTTTAAGCATAGAAAGGTAGAAGAGTTACCTAAAAATATTGTTTGGAGAGGAGAAGAAAAAAGCCCTACTATGTGTTTTAAAAAATGATGGAAAGTAGCTATCTAGTCACATTCCGTAGCGGCCCGTACAGATGAGAGCAGCACTAAATTGGATTTAGTATAACGGGATTGGCCGCTACCCCCAATATGCCCTTATCTTTTTGCATTGATTATGGATGAGTAAATCGCTCATATTCAAGCGAAGGTACTTGGCATATGTTGTTTGCAAAAGACGTAGTGTAGTGGACGAATCAAGAGATGGCGTGAGTGCAAAACTTGAAAGATGGTGGGAGACTTTAGAATCTAAGGGTTTTAAAATAAGTTTAATTGCTTATATTCAAAAGTAGGTGCTTATTGTATGTTGTTTGCATATGGCGTAGTGTAGTGGATGAATCAAGAGATGGCGTGAATACGAAACATGAAAGATGGTAAAAGACTTTAGAATATAAGGGTTTTAAAATGAGTCATATAAAGACAATATATGAATTGTTGGGATGTGCAAAGAGATGAAATGCCTATGAGAATTGAAACTCAAATGATACCACATAGATTCATTATAATACCTTAGTTCGCTATTAGTAAGGATGGAAAGATTGAGAAAGATGTCGAACATAGAAAAAAGAGTGGGATTGTTGAAGTGGAGTCTTGCATCTAGAGTGCTTTGTAATCAGCATGTACCAACAAATTTGAAGGGGAAGTCCTATAGGATATTGATAAAGCCAGCTATGACCAATGGAGCAAAATGTTGGCCAATCAAGAGGCAAAATATGCACAAAATGAGTGTTGTATAAATGAGAATGTTGAGATGGATGTGTGGTAAAACTAATAAACATAGTTTTAGAAATGAGCGTATTCGCATAATTAAACAGAGACTCATTTGAGATGGTTTAGACAAGTCCAACGTAAGCCAGAAGGGGTTCAGGTGGGAAAAAGTTTTTCTACGCAATTTGATGGCCCCTGATCTGTTAGTAGAAGTGGATAGACGAAACAAATAGGTTCATAGATGGCTCAAAGGATTATCATCCACTCAATTGTCGATCAAAACTCTGATTTTATCTCAAATTCTCACCCCCTGTATAGAATAAGCAAAGAAATGTTCACGAGTGTGAAGATCAGAAGTCATGTTTCATTGAACAAGAGTAGACATCATGAACCAAATCAACTGAGGTAGTAAACTTCGTCAATTGACACCATGAATTGTATTAAGCAACAATGAACCAAAACTGAAGGGGTTGGATTGACTAAGAAATGGAACCAAATGAATTGAACTGAACAAAAAACTCTGAAATTTGCTCCACATACAAACCCCCCCCCCACAAAACCCCCCCCCCCCCCCCCCCCCCCCCCCCGCCCCCCCCCCCCCCACAACAACACACACACACACAAAAAAAAGTAAAAAGAAAAAGAAAAGAAATAAAAATAAAAAGAAAAAAAAAGTATCCATTATTCTATCAACATCAATATTGGGTTTATGCGATGCTGGTTCTGTAAATGGGTAGTGACCACAGAAGTAGACATATGTTACTAGAGAAACAAATTCAAGAACACAAATCATACATATGCATAAATATATAATTAAGTAGATAGATAGATCTATAGGACCCATTTGTTTGCATGGAATCAAATACATAGGATATCATGGTAAAATGAGTTCCAACAAAGGCTTATTAAAGAGGTGAGGGGTGAAGAATATAAAGTGCAGATAGAGATGGATCCTTTGACTTTCCTATGATTTGAATTATTACAGTGAGGTCTGGGTATTCATTTTCCATTAAATGGGAGATTGTTCCATGGCCATTTATGGATCTTAACCTTTGTTTCTTCAATTCTAGGAATACATTTTTCTTTTAGAACTCCTAGGTATTCAATTCCATGAAAAAAAAAAGAAGGACCAAATAGTAGGCGTGAGGAGAAAAGCAATTATATATATGAAACCAGCAGCCCTTCTTGCAAGAGCTTGACACATGGGTGCCACGTCACCTCTCTGCTTCCAAATGAATCCAACACGGTTCCACCTGTCAAGTATTGATAGGGCCATGCTACCTCAATGCCCACATGTCAAGCGTTGCTAGGGCCATGTCAGCACCTAAAATCTTAAGGAGATTCGTGATTCAAATCTCCCATCAGCCTCTAAAATCTCTCGGCTAAAATCTCTATGGACTAAAGTTATCCCTAAAACAAATATTATAATATAATCTCATTGCTTCTATAATGGCGCCAGCATTTATCCTTTATCTCAAAACACAATATGCAGTTCTTCAAATTCAAATCACTATAAGGTATGCTAAAATTTCTCTCTTCCCTCTCTCGTAATATCTTACAACGATTCCTATTCTCTCTCCACCCTCTTTCTACAAGACTCATAAAACTTCTCTACCTTATCTCTCTCATTAATTCTTTGCAATTGCAATTAAAGTCTACAATTACAATCTCTATCCTTAAAAAAAAGATAGGATTCGTTGTCCGCAGTTAAGCACTCAAGGCATCCTCCTAACTAGGTTTCTTCTATCTTCTTCTATAACTTTCACCTCTACTTTTCATCTTTATTTACCTGTGATCAATATATATATTTAGCTGATACAATTGATCTTACTGCGATTTTGTGTTTTCCACTTCTACTCACATGATCATTTGTATTTTCTTTTTCTTCATATCTGAAAAAGAATCATTTAGAATGCTTCATAGAGTAAGTAACACTTAAAATTATTGTATTGTATGGAAAATCTAAAAATAAAAAATAAAAGTTTCGTTCTGCCACATTCAATAACTCAATGCATCCTATGAAATAGGTTTCATCTATCTTCTTCTCTAATTTCCATTATAGCTCAATTAAAATCATCAATTTACCACATTTACATGGGCCCACTTTTAGATGCCCATGCCATGATACAATGAAAGTTTTGATCTATTACCTACTTTGGAAATCAGGCCCTATCTTAAGTTTTGATTAGTTTCTAAATAGAGTCCACGGATATCGGCTCTTTATCTCGTGGTGGAGTTTCCATCGTGCTATGAGAAGGTTCGTGTGGCTAGCAAGAACTGCTAACCACTCATCCTCCCATATGCCCAAATGCAATATCTGCCATGTTAGTATGTAACTGCTAACCACTCATTCATGACATCACATGTCAGTCGTCATCATCATCATCAATTCATCATGATTGGTGAAGTGGGCTTTTTTTATTTGGTGATTTCTCTATTAGTTTCATGTATTTTGTTATTTCTCTATTAGTTTGGTTTTTTTCTATGTAAATATAGAGGTTTGATTCAGGAAATGTGTTTTTCATTAGAGGTAAAAGTTTGATTTCTTTACTCTTGAAATGCCACGTCACATGTCATGGGCCCACTGCTTGACTAAAGAAAGATTCAATTTGTTATGACAATCTTGGAAGTTATCGATGCTACTACCATTCCTAACATCTCTCTAATTCGAATCATAATATCAATGCTTCCACCATCCCTAATATCTCTCTCTAATTCAAATCCTAACATCTCTTCCCATCTAAAGATAAGAATCATTCTAGATTTAATTCAACAAATTCTGCATCAAATGATCCGATCTTCCTCCCCAAAATCTCTCTCATTTTTCCATCGATTTTTTTTCATCTTATGTTCCAATGGCAATTTATCTCCACTTATTGTTTTATTTTTAATGTTAATGACTAATGATTCTTTAATTCCCACCTTAAATCTATAACATTGCAATTGCAATGGCCCACCATCTTATTGGCTTGGTATAAAATGAATGAAACACTCCAACCATTTGATTGATAATAAACCGTTCTCATATGTCCAATGACAAATTACACTCTAACCATAGTGAACCCACCTTCTAAACTTTTATTGCAAATAATCTTTGAAGTCCCACCTTATATCCATACCACTAACTCTCCAATTGCAGTGGCCCACCTTAAATCAAGACAACTAAAAATTCATGTCATCATGAGGGCCCTACCAACTGTGTAACATATGTCAAATTGTAATGGTTAGGTTCATTAGTTTCACAATGTGGAGTTCCACGGCTGCTCATATGAGTTTTTAGTGGGCTCCATAAATTCAAAGGAACAAAATCTCCAACGAAACAGGCCTCTCCATCTAATCGATTCATATTCAAAGGGGCTCCACATTAAATCCATTCATTCACTTGGTTTCCTCTAAAAAACAATCTCTATCATTAATGTTTGTCTCTAACTTTTCTCCTAAAATTAAATGCCTCACATCAATTGTCTACAAATCTGAAAAAATAAATAATTATCTCTCATATCACTCATCTGCAAATTTGAAAGCCCATTAATGGTGCCCATCACGTTATTAATGATCCAATTACAAGTGTGGATTTCAAAAGTTGATTCCTAATTTGGCAAAGATTCAATTTCAAAAGGTTTTTAAAGATCCCGACTCTTCAAACCGATCAATGGTCGCCACAAAGCTCTTCAATGAGCTTTTTCCCATCATGCAATGCACTTCTCTAATGCTACGTTTCTTTTCCTTTTATCAATCAGTAATGACACATTGTTGAGGAGTTTTTAGATCATTGATTTTTCTATTCAATATTTATGCGCGTTTAGTTAGTGGTGGAGTTGCACATTAAAAATAGCTTCAAGAATTGTAAAATAAGATCCAAATCAATGTTTCTTTTCATTTTTTAATATGAGATTTACTAAATATAATGGGTTTTAATTTGATTACGAAAGAAGCTTCCAGCTCTCAACATTGATTTGGTTTAATGTTTTTAGGATATAATAATGATGTGGAGCTGGATGGTAGTGTGGACTTGGATTCAAGTGCTTACCCTCGTAACGTTATGAAATATCCAGTCTCATTGATCACTCTTCGATAACCTCCTATGGAAACTAGTGTATTGTATGTTTTGGATATATTTAAGAAGAATTGAAAATAACTAAAAACTTCTTTTCCATGGTGTGCTTTTTTTTTTTTGGGAAACTTGCGCAGAGCATCAGAATGACCCGGATGTAGCAACTGCTGGGTTGCGAACCGGATGGTACACTACATGGTATTGGAAGATATGGCACCAAAAGTGAAATTCAAGTAAAGCTGTTCCTCTTTCACACCGAGCCATTGAAGCAGCGCGTCGAGGTACAATCAAACGATTCCATCAGATGAAGAGGAGGAATTCTTTGTTCACCCATCTTCTATTTTACAGGCCAGCTATTGATCCAATAAACCACCTTGCCTTGAATCTCTCCTATTATTCTACAGTTTCCTCTTAATTTAAAATGCCTATATAAGACCTTGGTTGTAATTTTCATTTGATATTTTTGCCCTTGCCAGTTTCGCTAATCCTAATACAAAACAATTGACAGAAAACATGAGAAGCACAATCAGAAACACAAATCATATATAATAATAAACAAATAAAAACTCACTGAAAACATGAGAAGCATTCCACGGAGATCCTCAGAGTCGTGCTCGTCGATAATCGAATCCAAACGAGGCTTCGCGACAGAAGCTGATGATGGCATGAGAGGGCACTGAGGAGACGACAACTGCAGAAACACAATCCCTTTCTCTTCCAAGTAGTAGTAACTGATCCGATGCATCCTAAACCAAGACCTTTTCTCCTCGTCATCTAGATGAGGAGGGAGATTCCTGTCGAGATTACCTGAGCCGAATACATTGGCATCGATAATGCGGTTGATGAGGTGAGACAGTTGGGTGAAACTCCTGCCTATGAATCCCACAACAACAACGCCTTCAAATGATGGAGCCTGAGTTTGAGAAGAAAGCGAAGATGATGATGTTGATGATGTAGGATTTGAGGGAGGGAGAGAAGAGGAAGACCAAGGGCGAAGAGGAGTGGGTGTGGGGTTTGGAACGGGAGGGGTCACTGAGGAAGCTGAGATGGACGAGGAGGAGGAAGAAGAAGAAGATGCGAGAGAGGACGTAGGTCGGATTAGGACACGCAAACCCGGATTCGGAGGCTCCATAGATGATGATGATGATGATGATGATGATGAGAGAGCAGTGTCATTAGCTGGGAGAAGAAGGGTTCTCAAGATATACTTCACCAGGATCCGAGTTGTGGGGGTGGGGGCAGGCCGTGCTGGGCAGGGCCGGGCCGGGCCGAGCAGGCACTTGGGGCCCTCCTATTTTTCTTTTTATTTTTTTTATAGAAATTGAAAGAGACTTTATGAACTTCTAAGAGTGTGTTTGGATACCCCATAAAGTAGAATAGAGTGGAGTGCACCGTACACCATTGTCAACTTTATTCACTACTGTGTTCAATGAAGTAGATCTTTCCTAGCAAAAAAAATCAATCTAAAATCGTGTGGGATGAGCGTCTTTCAAATCAAGCTTCCATCCCTCATACCTCCAAAGTACGAGTGATGAGAGGATAGACCAGAGGACCTGCAGGAAGTAGGAAGGTGGATTTATGAAGGATTAAAAGAGCTGAGCGATGAACACACCTATTGGCTGCATATGAGAGTGTTTAAAATCCGATTGGGGATAGGGCTGGACTCCGTGTATTTCTGCGATACCCTATTCCGAGCAGTGGGAGGTCTACAGCAAAACTCTCCACGAAGGCCCTTATTCCAGGTATGGCGAACATTGTCTTTGCAAGTTCGGGATGACCCACCCCTCTGTTTTTGACGAGATGGTGCTTTCCATCATACCCATACTAGTTCATTGTTCGTTGGTTTCCATGGTATATGTTTAGGGAATCTTTTGTAAAACCAAGGCCTGATTGTTGTTGAGTAGATGATTGTTTATACTCATAACAACTACTAGTTCGTAGTACATAATCTTAGCATGTGGATATTATTTTCTTGTTTAAATGTAGTCATCGTAACAAAAGAATCCGTCTCTATAGATAATATATGCTTTGTCATGTAAATGTTGTATAAGCATGATTTGGAATGCCTTTGACATTGTCTGTATGAGTATTGCCATAAGAAAGGGATTATGCTAACCACAACATCAGTACAGTTAACTATTATGATGTAAATATTGGTTCTGCCACACAGCATATATGTCAATACAGCTCAGTGGAATAATGCATCAGCATGTTGGATTCTATGAACTATATATGACTATATCTTTGTATGTTCCACTCTGTATATACTCTTCCATATTGTAAGAAATGCATGTTCATGTGTGCTAGGTTAGTAAGTGTTTACTACCCACTCAAAGGGTTTGAGAAATTCTAAATGAACCCATGCTCCTTGCTGAAACCACCCACATTTTGAGCTCACCACATTCTAAATATAAAATGCTTTATTTTGCTCCTTGCTGAAACCACCCACATTTTGAGCTCACCACATTCAAAATATAAAATGCTTTATTTTGCTGAGCCCACTCACGAGAATTTCTACAACGACCCTTCTCCTCTTCTTTCTTTCTCCTATTCTCATCTTCTTCTCAAAAAAAGGTAAACATGGTGAGCACATCTCGAAAACGGGATTTGCATCTTCTTCATCATCTTTCTCCTTCAGGAGAACAAAGCTTCAGCACATCTCAAAAACGAGTGTATCTTCTCCCCAAAGGTAAACTCTTCATCTTCAACCTCTTCCAATTTTTTTTTTTTTTTATGTTAATTTCTTTTCAACTAAATAATCATATTTAGGAAAGGTTGTAATATATGCAAATGGAATGGAATGTGGGTTGTAGTTGGGAGGGAAACTTCATTGAATTGAATAGATGGGAGAGATGGAGAATGGAAATCACGAACGGAGGGCAAATTCATTTTTTTGTTCGCGTTATGCACGGATCTGGATATCCGTGCACATTCAGCGTGCACGGCTACTTGTAGACGTGCAACATTTTTTTACTTGGCATATGAAAACCATGTAGGTTTCCACATGCACAGTGCTTTGCAGACGTGCATATGTGAAATGCACGGCTAATGAAAACTGTGTCGTTTCAGATATGCATGGCAAATGAAAACCGTGCAAATATTGGAGATATGAACGGCTAATGAAAGCCATGTAGTTTCAGATGTGCAATTCCCTGAGATTGTCTACTTATTTTTAATCCAAATGATGTATATATTTCAGGACATTTCACCAAGACGAGTTCGACATGGTAATTCTTTGACATCTGGGCGCGTACGCACTATTAGTAGTCCATCGACCTCGTAAAGTGGTGTTGCAAGCTCATCCACCTTAGAACATCATAGGACAATGGGGTTGGAGCGGAGAAGCAAGGCGCGACAGGATCTACTCTCGGATCCGATAGAGGAGTCAGAGGAGGATGTAGCCTCTCAGAAGGCTACAGATGATGATATTACTAATGAGAAGGCACAGTCGGTTATTCCAGAGGAGAGGGTGGGTGAGGATCGTCGAGCATGTCCTATTCCGGGTGGTCCGGTGGATATATCTGTTCTTGTCAGTTTTAGGACACACATAGCTATGTTGTTATGGACATGGGAGGTACGACCTTCATTCTGACAATGTATTAAATATTCATTTCTTTTATCGGAATTGTTAGAATCTAATTTTAATATGTTTTCTTACAATATGTAGGATCGTAGTCCTCTTAAAAGTCTTCATCATGGGCCGACGTTGAGATCGTGGCATCTACCGCAGCCTGGGGAACATAATCATGTTTTTGGATTTCATACAATTGTAGAGGAGTCCGGATTGGCACCATTGAGGCAGTTATCTTACCGCTATATTGACCGGGCTTTGGTGTCGGCATTTGTAAAGAGATAGCAGCCCAAAACGAACACTTTTCACCTACCATTGGAGAGGTGACGGTCACATTGAATGACGTCAGCGCTATTCTTGGCATCTTAGTTCTGGGTACACTTGTCCACGCACTGACTCATCTATCTATCACCACTCAGATATCATTACTAGAGCGTGGATTAGGGGTTGATAGAGGGTTTGCCAATGCAGAGTTGTCATTGGCCCGTAGTGGGGTGGTGAGAATGAAATGGATCAAATAGATGTGCAGCAATGTGACTCCTCAATCGTCTGCACGGCGAATAAAGTGTGCTGCTAGGGGCTATCTATTGTATTTGTTAGGTCGCACACTCTTCGTCGAAAAGTCCTGGACGAGAGTCTCCATCTTCTACCTAGAGTTATTGCTGGACTTAGGACATATTAGGCATCATGCTTTGGGGGCTGCTGCATTGGTGTATCTATATTGCCAGTTGCGTTTTGTGATGAGGATAGGTGTCCGATAGATTGCCGGATATCTCATGCTGTTGCAAGTATCTTATGTCGTATATATAGAACACTTTTGGTATATTATAGATTTGTTAATTCATATATTTTGCGTATACAGGCCTGGGTGTACGAGCGCTTCCCCTTTACTTTTCCCCTTGCACGGATTAGATATACTCTGGGCTATCCAATTGCACATTGATGGTATCCTCTCAACAGTTCGGGCAACACTATGGAGAGTGTACAGTTAATGCATGAGAGGCTGGACTGTCTCCATCTGAGCGAGGTGAAGAAATACACTTATTTAATAGTTACTATTATATAGAAGTCATGTAATATATTGTTTCATTTTTTCTTCACAGGTAGGTTGGGACCCTTATGCTAATGTCAGGGCTCATCATCCATTCCATCAGATTTTATTTTTTTGTGGATACTTGAGATAGATGGATGTCATAGAACCATATCATCAACAAAGGTTCCTCGTCAGTTTGGACACATGCAAAGCATCACACCTCCACCTTATGCCCCTGTTTGTGCATCTTGGGGAGCTACTGCTGCTAAGTACAGGGTCTCCTACCAATTCCTCGATCAGTTTTGGATGACATGGGCTGACCATATTTTAACTCCAGAGCACCGTGGGGTCGAGTGACTCATGCATTGGATTGTGCCCCAAATTACCTTGAGTGGTTTCAAAGGATTTCGCATTTACGGGTCCAGAACCTAGAGCGTCATTCACATTATGACCTCAACCAAGGCGCTGGTGACCCTACTCCCAAAACGGTGAGATTAGTAAATTAACCGTGTATAAAAATTAACATTGATGGTGTTTGCATGCTTTCCCCATTTGCTAAATTTCTATATCTGACGGATGATAAAGGTCTACCGAGCTGTGAACCATCTTCATGCCACAATTGCGCCACTTGGACAGCCAGCTGACGTGTATTACCGGACATTACCGACTACACTGAGATTCTAGAGGACTTGCTGGTTACATACAGGCGTTGTTCACAGGGATCGTAGTCGTGTTTTGTGGGTGTGAGATGTTTTTTTTTTTTTTTTTTTGTGGCTGACGGATGCATTATGGATACTTTTTGTGGATGATTTGTACTATGGATGGACTTATTACGGAGTTTTTGGATTTTGGATGTACTATTTTATGAATTATGGATATATTCTTTTTATTAGTTTTTATGGATTGTGGTTGTTTCCTTCAGTTTTTTTGAGTATGCATGTTGATCAAGGAGTTATTATATCTTAAATCCTTCTTCAACAACCTCAAATAAAAAAAAAAGTTTGTATTGATATTGGATCAACAAAGTCAATCGTATAATTGATCGTATCTATGCTAATTTGTATCTCGATCGAGTTCGACGAACACTTAACTTCTCCTTCTTCCTGATGATTGATGGTATATGAGGTTTTAATTACAATTACTAAGCTTGTTTCTTTCAATATCCCCTGTCCATTGGATAAGGGCCTCTCAGCTTTTGAATATAGTGTCGGTGGTGGAGATGTTAGTAAAATCCAATAAGCATTCACCGGCACCTATACAATCAATGTCCTACAAAAAAAAAAAAAAATCAGTATGGGGTGGTCGTGTTAAACTACCCCAAAATCATACCGTTTGGCTAAACTTGGCTGAGCTATATGGAATTGCATGAAAATATACAGCTGTGCAGTACACATATGTGCGGTCAAGAATGGTCGTGCATTACAATATTACACAACTTAAGATGGCCGAGCACTACATGTGATGCACGGTTCTGCAATTCCATGCAGGACGCAAACGAAAAAAAAAAGGAACAATATGTCAAAAAAGTAATACATTCTCCTCAAAGATGGTCATTTGGTTGTCCATATTGGGGATGACTTCTCTAAAACACAATATGATGCCTAAGATTGGAGGTGTGGTAGCTTATATGGGGGAAAATGGAGAGATGAGTTGGGAGATGAGTTCTTCCAAGAACTAATTGTGGGAGCTTTATGATGATGAAAAGAAGAAGAAGTATAGTGATGAAGGGAAAGAAGTGAACAAGAAGAAGAAATCGGCTGAAGAGAGGAAGAAGAAGAACTCAGCTGAAGAGAGGAAGTAGAGGAACTCTAATGAAGAGGAAGATGAAGTAAGGGGCACTTTCGGTTTTTCACAGATCGGTATTTTGGTAATAAAAAAAATATTAGAATGTGGGTGGGTTTAGCAAATAGCGTGGGTTCATTTAGAATTTCTCATAAGGTTTTTAACTTGAAATAAAGTTGAAATTAATAAAATAAATGCACACACATTGGTACTAATATGCAAATGAAAAATAAAATATTAATTATTTTATATTTCATGAAATAAAGTTTACAACAACTTTGATGATAATTTCCAATTTCATATAAAATTTACAAGTTTTATGATAATTCCAACTTTAAAAAAGTTATAAATAAAAAAAATTAAAAATTAAAAGTATGACAAGAATTCGAACATCAAGTTTTCTTTTCTCTTCTCGGCCAAGAATCACTTTCGTAGGCACATGCATATTTTCACCGTTTCTTTTGATAACATCGTCCTTCTGTTGTCAATAAGTCACTCATCTATACTAAAAGTTTTTCTTGATGCAACCGTAGACACTAGAGCTATTATTAAATAATAGGTGATGGCAGAAAGCACAGAAAATCTACTTTCACTTGCTTTCCACCAAGCCAAAAGGTCTAAAGTGATGTCATTATCTATGATATCAATCAGACCAATCTGTAGTTACACTGTGGATCTAGAAGAAATTCCATCTCAAGAGCTCCTAAGAAGATTAAATGAGGTTTTCTTTTTCCCTCCTTGTGGTTGGGGAGGGCTTTGAGGGGTATATATAGGTTGTTTCCAGTCTACCCAGTTGGGTAGAATAGTCAATAAAAAGTTTATCTAAATAAGATTTGATGATGAAAATATTATTTACATTAGTGTTATTCATATTATTATTTCAAGGATTTTACCCGAAAAAACACCAAAGGTGGCCACTAGACCAAAAAGAACATATTAGGGGACCTTACACCGAAGAGGTATTCCTGCCCAAAAACTCTTCTTTTAAAATCATTTTTTTAGGGTCGATGGTGACACTTATTTTATGTGTTGAGGGTCGACGTCGACCCTTATTTTATGTGTTCAGGGTCGACGTTGACCCTGAGTAGTGCTCTTATTTATGTCTAATTCCTCCTCCCCACCATGCTCAACCTTCTCGTTCGTCATCCTAGTTGGTTTGGGGAAATATTTTCCATTTGAAATGTGTTTCTTCCTTAGAAATTCTTTTCATTTTTCACGTGATTAAGTAATCCCAGTTTGGAAGTGTTTTTACATCTTTCATTTTTTTTAAATGATTTATAGGTCGATTTCAACGCAGATCAAACAACCCATTCTTTACTTCCATATTGTTTTACTTTTTTGCCATTGTCATTTTCCCCAATTAGATGGTTTAGTGTGGCCAATGAGTGCCATGGTTGTTGATCGTTGAAAATGATGGCCCACTTGATGGAGAGTTCAAATCATGTAAATAGAAAACAACCAATATGATGATGATTATTATCATCTGCTCTCATATCTGCACTATGCTGGCATGTGTATGGGCTGGCTGCATTGTGCTTCCATCTCATTACTAACTCTAGCATTCTATATTATTCCTCTTCAATCCCTCTATAGAAGTTGAAAAGAGTCTTCTTTGATTGACCCTTCAACAATTTTCTATTGCCGGTACTTTTCCCAAAATGCACGCCTGCACTCATGCGCGCGCACAACTTGAAAGTGATTTCTGTAGTGAGGAATTCAAAAAAGATCAGGCAATGCTCATTCAAATGGAGAAGTATTATGTGGTCAGTTGGTCTGCCGAAGGGATTTTGAAAAGTAAAAAATCATGTTCTAGGGAAAAGTACAAACTCATGATCTCCATAAGCTGAGAATATCCTACAAAGGGGAAGCAAGTCGAGCATGGTCGTTACATTCAAAGAAAAGGGAATGAGGGATGAGTTCCATGCTTTTATAAACGTACACCGCAGGGTCGATAGAGGCCCTCAATGATAGAAATAAAGGTCGATTGAGACCCTAAAAAGAAAGTAGATGGGAATTCTGTGGAGGTTAGAATGGACTGCAGTGTTTCAATCGACCATTACCATTGCAAATCAAGGTTGACATTGACCCTAGAAAAGAATGAAAAAAAAAGAAAACTTTTTCCAAACAATACGACCGGTTTGGTGTAAAGGCACTGAAAATTACTGTTTTGGTATAGTGGTCACATAATCTGTTTTTTCCGGTAAAATCCTCTATTATTTATTGCTTCAAGTAAAGTTTATGCGCCTACTAATTTTAATCTAAGATCTAATATTTTCATGACCCCAAAATTAGAATATGATTAAGGGGCCATGATTTAAGGATTACTGTAACATAATCTTTCATTTTCCCCCAAGACCTGCATGGGTGAGAATGCAAGGTCTATAACCATCATGGAACATTTAGCGGAAGTTGTTATTGCGGTGCAACCCAAAGTCCGAAGCTCATCGGATTCCGTGTTACATTACTACTGTCTTACTAGCTGCGCCTTATGGTACTATACATATTAAGACTGGCAAAACATAAACAAGAGATAAGATTCCCTATGTGAAACGTCTCATGTGTCAAGAGCGGAGTCTACATGACAACCTCTGCACCTTATTCACTCGCCTCATGTGGCACTGTAACCTCTTTCTCTGGAAACGACACTAAGACATGAGTTGGGAAACCATACCTACAACACCAAGAGTAGATCAGACAGATTACCTGGCAAGTTTCCAAAATAAAAGGCATGGTTTGCAGGGCCAAAATTGAGTAAATAATAGTTTGATTAATCAAATGTTAGATAACAGTATCACTCAATTGATGGTTTGCACCTTTGGTTAAAACCACTAGGTTTTGGGTTGAGATGTGGAACTAGAGGGTGATTAATTGACCAGTACATATACTAGCAAAAGATGCTTATGCAGTACCGAGGCAAATAATAATAATAACAATAATATTAATAATAATAATACTCATAAATTAATCTCTTAGTGGAGCCTACTTCGAAATGGAGCTCTACCCTCAATTCGGGTGCAAAGCACAGACCTTATTTATAAAAGAGGATTTTACAAAAAAAAAAAAAAAACAGATTAGGTGACCAATGGACCGAAAATATGATTTTAACTGACCTTGCACCGGAATAGTCAGTTTGCTCGAAAACCTATTTTTTCAGCACTTTCTACTAGCGTTCCTATCGACCTTCGTTTTATAACGTTAAGGGTCCCTAGCGACCCTGCGGTGTATCGTAATCTTCACAGAAATCCGAAGAAAGCCCTAGAAACCCCAATCCCGACTGCAACAGTAACAGAAGAAGAAGATAAAAGATAAAAAGGTCAGTGATCTAAGCTATTTCTCCTTTTGATGTTGATTTGGTCTCTTTAATCGGTCATTTCATTCGTAAAAACCCTAGAAATTATTGTTCTTGCATCCCCAATCTCTCGTTTGAATCGATTAATCAGATTGCCTTTTGTTTCTCGTCTCAGAGTTCAGTTTTTTACGTCTTGGTTGTGAAATATGATTTGAAATTAGGGTTTATTTGAGTTGTGGATTTGCAGTTTGAGATTTTTGAGTTGAATTTAAGAATTTGTAGAGTAATCCCATTTTTTTGTGTTAGAAAATAGTGTTGGTGCTGTTGGAGAGTCAATGGCGGTAGAAAACGAGGATTTGCAGTCGGGAATTGGGGAGAGAGTGGTTTCTGGATTTCACAGGAGGAGGGATTCGGAAGGAGATGAGGTTTTTGAGTAGGCGGTGGCCGGTGATGAGGAGGGGGTGAAATCTCATAGGATTTGAAGAAGCAATGGAGTTTCGTGTTGGTGGTGATGGAGAAACTGTTGTTGAATCAAAGGAAGAGGAAAATGTTGAAGAAAGGATTGTGACTGCACTTTGATGTTCTCTACCAAACAGAGGCATGTGGCTTTAATGGTCTTCAAGAGATGGGAATGACCTATGGAGGGAAAGCAAGTCGAGTGTCATCGTTTTTTCACCAAGAATAGGGAATGATGATGAGTTCCGTTCATTTATAAGCGTACACCGCGGGGTTGCTAGGGACCCTTAACGTTATAAAACAAAGGTCGATAGGGACGCTGGTAGAAAGTGCTAAAAAAATACGCTTACGGGCAAAATGACCAATATAGTGCAAGGTCAGTTAAAATCATCTTTTTGGTCCAGTGGTCACCTAATCTATTTTTTTGGTAAAATCCTCTTTATAAAACACTAATTGTCTAAGTATTATAGTACAATTTGTTTTAGAAAAATAGTAAATTTAATAAGCATAAATTAACAACATGAACTTGAATATTCTTAGGTCCAATATCTTAGATCTTAAACCCAAGCCCAAATTTTAAATGAGTCCATGTCAGGTTTGAGTAAATGATACCATTTCTCAAGCCTTGCTATTAGTGGTTGAATCCACGTTCACAATTAAAAATCCCCGGCAAGAATTGAAAAAAAAAAAAAAAAAAAGCTTCCTTGCATGTGCACAATGCTACATGTGCAACAAAACATGCCTAGGTCATGAACTATGACATAATGTAAATTTGGACCTAAGTAGCGAATAAAAATAATATTTTTTACAAGATGTTCAATTTTTCTTTTATCATAAATATAAATAGCAATATTATTTAGAGATTGAGATTTTTCGATGAGCTTTTTTGAATGGTAAAAAATTATTACACATTTTCCAATAATCATACAATATTATTTAGATATTCTCAAAATATTAACATTATTTATGATAATAATTAAGCCCATTGTCTCGACACTTTAAAAGCCCCAAACCTTAATTATTACAGGGGAGAACCAAAATTTGAATACTCTTGGATCCAATATCATGGACCTAACCCTAAAACAAGATTTTTGACACGTCCAAGTTGGATTTGAGCAAATGGGTATCTACTTTTTTGACCTACTTTATTGGTTGATCATAGGTTTACAATAAAAAAAAAAAAACCTATTAATTAAGAATAAAAGAAATGATTATATCCATTGAGTACTGCATGTACAACCCAACAAACCATGAGAGTAACACATTTGATAAAGTCTCATATTTATTTAGAAGTGTCAAATCTCCATATTTAGCAACTAGAGGGGGCAAAGTAGTAATTTAATAAAAGAATATGATAAGAATTTATTTTTTTTTAAACGAAAATGCCAAAAAGTTATATATATATATATATATATGTGAGATGCTCCTGTGAGAGCATCTCTCACCTTATTATGAGAGATAAGGTGGGGGCCCTCACATCCATATCTAATACCAACAACTTAAATGTGAGGGCCTCCACCCTTATCTCTCATAGTAAGGTGAGAGATGCTCTCACAGGAGCATCTCCCTGCATATATATATATATATCTGTGTGTGTGTTTTGAGAATGATATGGTTGGGCCTAAAATTCGGCATATTTGTTTATTTATTTGTATCTTCATTTAAAAAAGGTTGTATCAACACTCATGGTTTAGATGCATCTAAGTGGGCTCCATGTGAAGTGAATCTATGATATCATTCGATCGTTGAACATGGTGTCATCATTTTCATTCACTCATATTAAGATAGTAAGGTTCAAACCGACAAAAACCAAATATTTGTTGCTATTATATAATGGGCATTGTTCTAGTGAGAACTGTGGACCCATCTATGAAGGGAACAATAGGGAATGGAAAGATCTATGTGGGAACACTCTTAAGTATCAAGTTTAACCCCAATCTCATGCCGCTAACCATTGGGAGAAAATTGTGAAACTAATTTTATGTTATACGCAAGATTTTAACACAGAAAATAAGTATATTATTTCTCTAATTTATATTATATGGATTCACGTTCCAAACCTCGTGGATGCTGGTTGTTTAGAAATTCACTTTTCCAACCCGTCCATCTTGATTCGGATGGTTTCAAACTGAACAAAAGTAAACAAATTATAGGAAAATTCAATAAATGGTGTAAAAAAACAACTGCAAAACATATTGTCTATATATAGCCCTTTGGCTAATGGGTGATAAGATATCTATTCAAATTCGAATTAAGAGATGATAAAGATAATAGGTTGGATCAAGCTCTCTCAATTTGAATTTGAATGGAGATATGATAAGGATAGAGAGTTGGATGAAACTCAAACTATCTTTATCCATATCACCATGAGAATCCTTGTGAGGGATGTTTTCTTTGTGAGTGGGGTCCACCTACATGTAAACGCAAGTGGGCCCTATCACAAAAGCTAACAATTATGTGAGTCAATGTTCGACCAGATAGAAACTGGTCGAACAGAGTCTTCTGTCTGCTTGTTTTCTTCTTTTACCCTTCTGTTTTCTTTCCCAAGTCCATATGGTGCCCCTATCGCTGATTTGGGACAGCCTTATCAAGTATTTGAATGGGTGAAAATTTGTTTTGATTGACAGTAATCTTTGAAAAACATCACTTGTTCATCAAGGATTGTGTATAATCCAAGGGAGTCATTGATTTTTGTGCCAACGTTGAAGTTGTGTCATTATAGGCTTTACTAGTATGGAGAAACAGAATGAAGCCAAAGGTGCTTGCACAACCGAACCTTAACATAAGAACACTCATTCTCCTTTGAGTAAGAGAATCAAAGAAGGAAGACTGAGCGGTCATGAATTTGGGTTGAAAGAGGTTGATAAGGCCATGAATATTCATTATCTTCCTCTAATGGAACACTTTTAGAGGTTGAAGACCGAATTTGGGAGGCTAAGGATTTGTGTTGAAGAACCTTGAGGCAGAGTCTTACCTTCTTGAAGAGAGATGTGGAGGGGGAAGAGGTTTGCTTAACAATTCTAAGTCTGAAGGATTGTAAGAGTTGCAAGGGCGTAATTGTGCTTGAATGGTTGACTAGAGGGCCTATTTATAGAGTGGGAGAGTAGATACGGTGATTTCAAGCAGTTCCAGGGAGTTACAATTCGAAAAGGTGCAACAAAACTCTTAATGTGGGTCCACGTTCGACAAACAATGTTTTTTTAGAAAATGGAAGACCAGTATATGGGAAGTGAGTCCAAATGACTTCCAATTGATCTGAAATTTTAGGGAATCCCTATTGGAATGGCACTTGGACTCTGAGGAAGATTTCACCACTATTTGACTTCTGTAAGTGAGCTTCAGCTTCTATTTCTGAGCACTTATACTTTGAACTGGACTTTGGTGAAAATGGTCTCCAATGGCTTTGAAATTGTGGGAAGTCTTTTTGAAACTTATTATTGAGCATCAAGGAAACTTTCACCATGACTTGACCTCCAAAAGTGGGTTCCAACATGCCATGTTTGATAATTAGTCTTTTGTCGGACATGGGAGGCCATTGTATAGGAAATGGGTTCAAATGACTTCCAATTGCTTTCAAATCCCAAGAAAACACCTTTGAAACTTATTCTTGGGCTTTGAGGTGGATTTTTTCTTGATAGAGAAACTAGAAGTTAATCTGAGTGGATCCCATCTCTCCATATCTGAGCTGCTTGACTTAGGTTGACTTCAGCTGTGCATGGATTTGATATCAATTGGTCCTTGATGGACTTTGAAGTGCTTGTTTGATCTCTTTGAAGTATCTTTATCAATTCTTGACCCTTGGGAATTGACTGAGTGTGGAATTCCAATTAATGTCTGAGAGTTAGGGTTTAGAAGTCACTTTGGATAGATTCCTATCAAAATGAACTTGGATTGCTTTGGTCAATTAGGGTCATTAAAGTCCATGTCCGAGCATAATATAGTTATTAGACATGGAGTTGATTTTCAGTGTTGAGCTTTCCTTTGAGCTTCCAATAACTTTCGGAGCTTCTTTTGAGCTTCTTTCAACTGAGTGAAGTGTTATTGAGCCCGTGCTTATAGTGTAGATCTTCATGTTTCTTTTCATGCCTGCCTTTGACTGATTCTGACTTGCTGCAGTGCATATGTAATTTTTTAGCATGCCAACACTAACCTCTTCATCCGTGGCCCACAAATTTAATATTTTCATATTAAAATAAAATTCAACCCTCCATCCAACGGTCTAATCCATTTTGGATGTAGGGGCGGACCTGTGCATGGCTGCTTGAGAGCTTCACCCCCACAAACCTGGAAAAAGCCCATTAGACCTATATAGGCTAGCTGGCCCAGCCCCCATGGAACAAAACCAGTTAGCCCTCATGGAACAAATCTCTCTCTCCCTAGAAATCTCCAATAGGTGACAAATAACCCCCTTCGGCTTTGTCACTCATTGCGGTCTCTCTCTCTCTCTCTCTCCCTCCCTCCCTCCTTTGCATATCAGTTCTAAAAAACTTTTAAGTGTTGTAGGGGTTGTTTTGTTAGGTGCTTTGTCTCAAAAACATTTTTTTTAAAATGGTGATGTTAAAAATGGAGAAATTTTGAAAATCGTCCCATCTTCTGAAAACCCCCATTCTTGAAATGGGTTCTTTTGATTCATAAAAGAGTTTTAAGAAATGGGGGATTTTTCTAAAAATCCCTATTATTGAAATGGGTTCTCTTGATGGAGTAGGATTTGATTGCAATAAAAAAACTTAAACAAACATTTAGATTAGAGACGTTGGGGAGAAAAACATCTAATCTGTCATTATTGATTTTTAGATATTGATGCATGTTATTAATTGTTAGCTAATTTTATTTAATTTTGATACAATATTTGGTTGTTTGTGGTTGTAATTTGTGTTAGGGTTTTACGAAGGAGTTTTAGATTGGGTTTTAGGAAGTATTTTTTTTTTTTTTTTTTTTGATTTGAAGAAAGAAATTAATAAAAATTAAAGGATGTTTTGGTTCAAAGTTTGTTTCTAATCAAAGTGCCCAAAAAGCAACGGATAAAATCCATGAAATGCTTTGTTAGTTATTCTTTTCAATAGACTACATGGATTTATTTTTAACAAAGCTTTCAATGTTATACAAAAATAAAAAGACTTTTTGAAGTGCCCAATCTCCAATTTTTGTAAATGACAAATTAGAGATTTGATTAAAAAAATGACAAGAATAGAGGTATATTGTACTTTGGTACCACTTGCAATAGAATTGCTATACATACAATTTGACTTAGAAAGTGAAAAGTATATTGAATATCATTTTATTCTAAAGTAGATGCTGAACGTGAGTCAATTAACAAATGTGGCTTCATCATTTAGGAATTTCCAACCTCTTAGTTTATCTTGCTTTCAATTAATAGGAAATTTTCACTTTTCACTTTTTTCTGCTACTAAAAGAACCCTAGATTCACTCACGATAACTTTCGTATTATGGGAATGAATACAATTACACAATTGACTTGTTTTCTCCTTTTCCATTGGTAATGTGAAGAAAGTACAATAATATAATGCTAAACTGTTTTAGTTGACCATCATCAACCCCCCTCAAATGAAAATCTTGGGTCTGCCATTGATTGGATGGCTGCAAAACCTCAGGATTAATTACTATCAAGAGGGGACCTTGTTTGTGCACGGTTTGGATTGGTTGCTAGGCGGGCCCACCAATAGTTTTCATAGAAGCACGGTGTGAGCTTGTTCTCACTTGAATATTTTTCTATATATATATAAATATATCTATATGTGGGTGTGTGTGTTTGCGTGATTATATTTTCTCGTGTGCTCCCATCACTATGAGTGATGGAGAGGGTGTATCTACATGTGGTTTTGCAAATTTACTAGGGCATGTGTGTTATTTAGATTAGTCTTACCTTGAATCCATGCTACTATAGTAGTTTAGTTTTATTATTTATGCGCTACACTACCTAGCTAGTTGTATACCTTATTTGGAATTCTGTATAATTTCTTGTCTTACACTCATCTATTGTAGCAAACGTATTATATTATTTATTTTGAACACTTACCAAGTCGTCATATCTGACCTTCTATATTCTTGGTACTATAGGTATTGCCCCCATTACCATTAAAAGGAGCCGGTGGAGGCGACTGAGGAGTTGCATGATCTAGGCGAATGATGTGCTGATGATGTCATTTACACATTTAAGTCTTGCATCTGAGTTTCCGAACACATTTTGGGGGGAGAATGAATGATGCATTTTGGGATTTTCTTTTGTACTGCCCCACATTGGTCTTTATTTTGGGAATATTGTAATTAAAACTTCTTGAGGAAACTACGGGAAAAATCTCCATAGGACCTCATAGGATCTACGAGGACCCAGTAGCATGTTGAAGACGAGAGGGGTCCTGAAGCTCCTTTTCAGTCTTTTTTTCTAATCATTTTGCGATATGGTCGATATCGACTATTTGTATTATTCAGCAAATAAGACAGTTACATGTTGGAACAAATTTGACTGACAGATTGGTCGATATCGATCATTAGGAGGAAGTAATAATGGTCGATATCGACCATTTTGTCGTGTTCAACAAATAAGACAGTTATAGATTGGAGAAAATCTAACTGGTCGATATCGACTATTAAAGCTAAGTAGTGATCGTCGATATCGACCATTAGAGCCAAGAAGAAGAAGAAAAAAAAAGCAATCTATCTCTCCCGCAGCCCATCGAGAAGAACGCATGTGAGATATTCAACAAAATGACCGAGAGTACAGAGAGAGAGAGAGAGAGAGAGAGAGAGAGAGAGAGAGAGAACCTCGATCGTTCGTTTTACTACATTAAATTTGAAGGTGGGTTGCTTTCATTTTTTCCCCCTCTGGGTCTTTGACAGTTCTTCAGTTTTGGGGGTTTTAAGGTTGATTTGGGGAGGTTTTAGGGGTGATTGGGGTTTATGCTTTTGTGGGTGTTTGATGTTGTTAACTGTGATTTGTGAAAAAAGAGTCATTTTGGAGTTCTTTCTTTTGGTATCATTTTGATGATACTTGGGTGCTTTGAGGAAATGAGATATTTGATCAGGAAGTGGTTGAGAGCACTCAAGCTTGAAGGTTTTGGGGCGATTATGCTGTATGGAAAGAAGGGTTTTCATTCATTACTTTAGATTCTGAAGTAATTTGGGAACCCCGTGGTGTGGGAACAACCTTATTCTTTCTTCTTGGGACTCTCATTTCTAAGGCTTCTAGTAAATATTGATCTGAACTTCTTGTTGCAACTGGATGCAACCTCTTTCCTCTTGATACTGTCGTTGTGGTAAGACCCAGATCCTACTAATCCAGGGCTCTCCATGGAATTATTTTGCTTTCTATAGATTTGTGTTTCGGGGTGGCTGCCCTTCATCTTTCTGTGCTTCCAAATTTGAAAAACATCACTTCCAGGATAGTGTACCCATATTCCAGTCTGTTGCTGCCCTTCAATGTCAATGGATTCAAATTTATCAGCCATTTTTTATTCCTTTTCATTCAGTTCATGTTGATTAGTTTCACTTGATTGAGAAAAGAGAGAGAGAGAGAGAGAGAGGTGTTTGGTTACAGATGGGAGCAGGTCCTGATCCTATTAAGGTGCAGTCACTGGAATAGACAGATCATTATGAACACTATAGAATGGTCGATATCGACCAATGTATAAAAGGCCCCTCCCGTCTTCAACATGCTATTAGATCCTCATTAGTCCTATGAGGTCCTAACGGGATTTTTTCCGTAGTTTCCTCAAACTTCTTTTTGTGTAAATATTTAACTTCGTATTCTATGGGAATGCTGCTTTATGACCTTGTCATACTTTGATATTTGTCTCTTGCCATTCTACTATGTTTGTTAATTTATGATTTACTACAATCTTTTGTTGAATTATTGTATCTTGTATTTTAAGGGAATTTATTTAACTCTTATTGCAAAAACTTGTGGGGAATCATGCATGCTAGTGAAAATTTTCAATACTACCCCGCATGCATCGCCGTAATCCCGGAGCACATATCATTTTAGCACTAATCCGGTCCAAGGTCGCGGCACACTTTCCACTCCTTTTTCTGCACAAAAAAAAAAAAAAAAAAAAAAAAAAAAAAAAAAAAAAAAAAAGAAAAAGAAGAAAAAAGTGGCCACACAAACATGTAATTGAGTTTGGATCCTCTGAGGCTCCTATTCAGGAGAAATTCGTGAGCTCCTAAAAGCGCCCACTTATGAAACCCTGAATCGTTGAAACTAAATAGATCTTCTCGCATGGGTCCTTGAAAATCTCGCTCTAGCCCATTCTCAAACTGATTTGAAAGACATGCTTGAGCTTTATATATATATATATATATATATATTATATTTTTTTTAAATGTCGGAAGGTCATGAATCAATCTCTAGATATGCAACATGCATGTGGTGCCAATAGCACTCATGACCCAACCATTGTGTGTTGTCACAAATCCAAGCTCATAATATTATTTGTAGGTGTCTCATAAACCATGAATATGATGTTAAGAGTGAAAATCCCCAATTCTTTTTACATTTAATTGGAGCAATTAAACTTTTTTTTTCTCTAAAAAGGTATATAAAAGGCCGAACAGAAGAGTACAAGAGTGTTCTTACATCCAAACAACAAAGATAAAAGAGGCCGAATATACAGAAAAGCAGCAAAGAAATGACTAATTATAATCACATGACATTGATTGAATCGGCTTTTACAATGGTAACTGTGCGTATTGATAACTGTGGGTAGACTAATCACAGTGTTATCTCACCGTCGCGGCCTGTCATACACGCTGAAAGCCAGCTTCTGTCCAAGGCCAGTCCGTGGAGGGTGACGTGGCAGACTCTCTGCCCCTTGGTTCACCGTGGGTCAAATGGCTCGGAGGATACAGATTCATTATATATATAGTAAGCTAGGAACCCAGGATTCACTCACTCACCTGAAAAAGAAATCCGTGTAAAGCATAAAAACGCCTTCGATTTTATCGTGCGTGAAACCACAGAAGTCCCAGGACTCCGACAGAATGACCTCAACGGAAAGTCGCACGTTTGGAACAGGACGCTGCTGCTCCATATAAATATATCACATTCACAACTGAGACCGTATCTTTCAGAAACCGCCTTCCATCTCCCACTAGGATCCACCTATCTATCTATCTATCTAAAATAGAACTCGATTCGATCTTTGCTTCTTCAGATTCCTGAAAACGATCATCTTTTGCATGCTCTCTATTTCTCTGCGAGAACTGACTCCACTTGTTTCGGATCTCTGCTGCTTCTGAGAGAAACACGAGCCTCTCTTCTCTGTTTTTTTTTTTTTTTCAATCTCTTGCAGACACCGCTTTCTGTTTCTCCTTTCAAGAAACATGGGCGGTTGGAGAGGATCTCACGCTCCGAGAGATAATTCTCAGCAGGAATCGCAGTGGATTGCCCCCAGATCGAAACCCAGAAAGCCACCTTCTGGTATTCTTAGATTCTTTTCCTCCTTCTTTCTTGTTGTTTGTTTTGTGCATCTTTTTCTTGGGTTGATATGTGTTTGTAATCTAATTGTTGTCTCTCTCTCTCTCTCTCTCTCTCTCCTTTCTTCTTCTTCTTCTTCTTCTTTTTTTTTTTTGTTGTCGTGGGGGGAGGGTTGGGTTGGGTTTTGTTTCTGGGTTATTGATTATTGTTCTCGGGCTTGATTGCAATATTTAGTTTGTTAGTTTCTTTGAGGATCTTTGGATTAAAGAATTTTGTTATCATTTGATGCTTTCCCTTTTCTTTTCCTTGCCTTTGTGTTAAAAGAGAGGTGGTTTTTTTTTGGTGTGGGGTGGGGGGAGGACTTTGTTCTATATTTATCTAATCAAGAACTGTTTTCTAGGGTTCAGGTATTAAATCAGGAATGAAACTGCTGTTTCTTGTTTTGATCTTCAGAGCTAAGGAATTGTTTTGGGGGTTGCTGTGTGGAGTGGAAATGTTTGATTAAAAGAGATATCTTGAATGGAATTCCTGACAGTCTGATTTAGACGTGCAGTGTGACAGTAAAAGCATATTGGTTTGTTAGTAGTTATGTTGAATGGGTATTCTTGAATGTCCGATGACACCTAGAGAAGGTAGGAAAAAGAATATTGGTTTAGAAGAAATATGTTGAATGGGCATTCTTGACTGGTTTGATTTGTGACATTGCTGTGATGGTTGGAAAGGAATATCAGTCATGCCGTTGTAAAAGGAGAAAAGAAGAAGTATATTAGGCACAATAGATAAACTGATTAGAAAAAAAGATCAGTAATACTAATATATATGGCTGGAAGATGATGATTGGTCCAATCCATGAAGCCAATGTGTCAATTTATCTGATCTGAGTGAGGTGTCAGCTGATGAGGAAAAAAGATATGCTGTTTAATTTTCAGAAGGGCTGAGTTCATTGTTCATCAAACAATGCTTCTTTTTAAATTGAATCACACTAAGGGCATTACCCATGTGTCGAGTGCGTGGCACGGGTGGAAGGTGCCCACCGTTGCAACCTTGAGGTGATGGATTTGAGTCATGTTACCAATAAAAAAAGGCATTGCTTAGGATTCCTAGGAATTCAATATTGAGCAAACAAATGGGCCATAAGGGAATTGGAAGTTTTGTGGACAGAGAATTGAATACGTTAGTGCAGTGCAGATGTTCAACGGTTTTCTGTTCTCTTTGAAACACTATAGTATTTAGAGTTTTTTTTTTTTTTTTTTTGTTATTAAGTTGTTTTAGGAGTCTACAGACTAGCAATTGTACATTTTAGTGTGGGCCACATATTGGCCATGTCATAGTTGGACCACACTGATGCAGTTCGGATTACTACAATACAGCTAGGATGCTATTATACCTATTTAAATTTCAAAACCTTAAATAGATTGGAATCTATGCTTTCACAATTCCTTACAACAGTATCTGCACAATAGAAACAATAGGGAAAACCCAAATAGCAGGTAAGAAGGAAAGGTTAAAGCCAAGAAACACATAGGGATTCGTGTCAATAAGCATGCCTATCCATTGCTTCTAATATCTCCTCAGATTTCTGAAATAGAGAAAGAACAGTGGCTCTAAATCTGTTAACTGCACATATATGTTATCATTCAAAGAAAGGAAATAGCACACTAGTGTTAGATTCTTGTCGGATTCTTCTAGTACTAATTTAAACATTTATGCCAAGCCTGCCTTATTTCTACCTAAAACTAAATCTAAATCATCTATCTACTAAAATCCTTGCTCGAGATAATTTAATGAGGGAAACAATTTCTAAACCCATTCGAGTTTACCCTAGAAAAACGAATGAGTGCATATGCTTCCCAATACATGCACAGATTCTTTGAAATGAGCAATGTATGAGTGCCATACACGTGACGTACATGACTTCAGGTTGGGCTCTTGTCAGATGTTTCTAGCACCAATTTAAACTTTGTTTGCAATTTATAAGATATCATCGTGCCTTTTCTTCTTTTTTAACCCAACTGAAATATTTGAATGCTGATTACTTGATTATATAGAGTAAGAGTTGTAGATTGATTATTTAGAGCATAGTTTTGAAAATTGGAATTGTATCGCAAATCATTCATACCCATGAATCGAATCGAATCGAATCGAATTGTGAATCGTAGGATTTTTTTTACTTTTCTAATAAAAATATTAACTAATTAAAAATTTGAAGGGAAAAGGTTGTTATATAAAACCATCCATTTCCCCATTTATAGCAATATAACGACAATGACAATTAAGTCTATCACGCAATCATATCAAGAATATCATGACATATATTAATATATAATAAATGATATGTGCAAATAGTTAAATAAGTTTAAGGTACCAATATATATATATATAATTTTTTTTGTTATTTTTTAAATCAATATAAAAGTATTCTAAACCATTAATCTTATACAGTAGGATATCTCTTGAAGTTAAAAATGTATTTATGAAAAAAACTAAAAAAAGATTAAGAAAAATAAGAGGATATAAACAAGCACCATACATTCACTCAAACAATTTAATTAAATGCATGTTTTTTATCCATTTCTAAAACCTCCCCAAAGCCGCAAAAAATTCTCAAGTTTTATTTTTAATTTTTTTAACTACTAAATAACATTCTGAAAGTAAAAATGCTAAAAGAAAGAAATAATAAAGAAAGAAAACAAGTTAAAGATAGTTAATATTCTCGCTTAGTCGAATCACTTGAATCGTAAGATTCGATGAAACGAGTATCGAATCGTTAGATTCACATATGAATCCTAAGATTTATCTATAAATGTGATTCATTGCATAGATACGAATCGTTTTCCTTAGGATTCGGATAATTATGATTTAGAGTAAGAGTTGTAGATTATTTATTATTGTGGTTCTTTTTTCTATAGTTTTATTAACACGATAATTAGTTGGTGTTAAAAAAATGTTACTGTATATTGATGAAATCCAATGTTCTGTCATTTTCCAAACTGGACATCTTGTAGAAGCATTGGAATTGGGCACATATATTTGAACATTATTTGAATCATGGAATATGGCCTTTAAAAGTGGAAAAATGCTACTTAATGGTGCCACTTTGCACATGTCTAGACCACGGGCACTTGGTCATGCTTAGTCCAAATCCAATAATCAAATGAGCCACATGTGAACAATTAAGGTAGTTGCAAAATAGAAAAGAATCTAATTGTCCAAAACGAATGTACTTTTAAAGCAAGGTACAATTTACTTATAGGCAAGGTGCCCATATATGGTTGATCCACTTGTTGTGGCATGTTTTCAATGTTGTACTTGTGTTCCATGTTAGAATGAGTTTGCACTATATGATGCAAGGAATTTTTTGTTTCCAAGGGTTTCCTTTTGTATTTAAGTTATATTTGAGTGTGCATTTATCATGTGCCTTGATTTTTGGAAGAAATTGACAGCAGAAATGCAGCATGAAGATCCTGAGGTCCTGTTTGTTTGCTTGGTATTAAATTTTTAGGAATTCCTAGACAATTCTATCCTAACAAAGGGGCTGACAAAGATGGATAGATGAGCTATCAAATAGTCTTTCCTGTGGTTGGAAATGATTGCCCAACCATCACCGAGTAAATCAAATCCGGGTCCCATCTACGTTTCTACCTTATATCTTTCATTTTTCACCTCTTTAATATTCTTTGTTATAACTTAGAGCCCACATTATTTTGAATTTCTAGGCTATCTATATAAAGTGAGTAAATGGGCCTTTAGTTTTGTTGTGTATTAATTAACAGTAATTAGCCAAAGAAGAAAGTAAATGAATAAATAGTAAGCTAGAACTTTGGAGAAAGGTTTGAGTCAATTTAATTCAAGTTTACAGGATGAAGCTAAAAAATGTAAGTGCAAGTTTAATGGATCCAAGACTATGCAGGATAATATCGTCAAAATTGGAAATTGTTAAGTGCCAATAGGGCAGATGTTGACATTTGGAAGCAACAGAGGGCTCTGTAGGATTGCAAACAGTATTATTGCATGGTGAGAGCAAAGTTAAGGCAGGCTATTGGAGTGTTGTGCAATCATTCAGCATTTCTACAAAACGATAGTTTAGACCTATATTGTTGTGTGGAGCTAAATAATTAGCAACTGAGAAATCATAGGAAGTGAAGTTAGATATGAATGAAATTTGCAGTTAGCTCAAATGGAGTAGAAGATCAAGAAATTTTCACTTATGATGGTTTGGTATGCATGTACTTACGTATTTAAAAGACGAAAAATTCATAATGTTGCAAATCTGATGCGCTTTGATGATGTCTTTTTTTTGGATGGAGGCATCAGTTGTGATTTTGTTACTTTTCTATCATGGTATAATCATCAGCAGCACTACTCTAGCATTACATCTATTTAAAGTAAATTGTTGAGTGTATATGTATGTAAATGTATATATAGAGAAGTTCTACAAATTGCTCCCTTCAAAAAGGGTTGTTTCTGCCCCTATGTAAGGGACCGATGAAAGAAAGTTGAGGTGGAGACTTTTTCTCCTTCTTTAAAAGGAACAATTTAATACCTTCTTCCTTTTATTTTCTTTCGGAAAGGAGAGATTGAAGGTTTTTAGCTAAACTTTACATATGGGAAAGCAGTGCTAATTATTGTTAATAGTATAACAATAATTAGCCAAAGAAGAAAGTAAATGAATAAACAGTAAGCTAGAACTTCGGAGAAAGGTTTGAGTCAATTTAATTCAAATTTACAGGATGAGGCTAAAAAATGTGAGTGCAAGTTTTAACGGATTTAAGACTGCAGGATAATGTCATCAAAATTGGAAATCGGTAAGTGCCAATAGGGCAGATGTTGACATTAGGAAGCAACAGAGGGCTATGTAGGATTGCAAACAGTATTATTGCATGGTGAGCAAAGTTAAGGCAGGATATTGGAATGTTGTGCAATCATTCAGTGCCACTTCAATTGTAAGAACACTTCTACAAAACGATAGTTAAGGCCTATATTGTTGTGTGGAGCTAAATAATTAGCAACTGAGAAATCATAGGAAGTGAAGTTACGTATGAATGAAATTTGGAGTTAGCTCAAATAGAGTAGAAGATCAAGAAAGTTTCACTTATGATGGTTTGGCATGTATCTAATTACGTATTTAAAAGACATAAAATTCATAGTGTTGCAAATCTGATGTGCTTCGATGATGTATTTTTTCGGATGTAGGCATCAGTTGTGATTTGTCACTTTCCTATTATGAATAATCATCAGCAGCAGCACTCTAGCATTACATCTATTTGAATTGTTTAGTGTATATGTATGTATGTATGCATGTAAATGTATATATAGAGAAGTTCTACAAACTGCCCCCTTAAAAAAGGGGTGTTTCTGCTTCTATGTAAGAGACCTGTGAAAGAAAGTTGAGGTGGAGGCTTTTTCTCCTTCTTTAAAGGGAATAATTTATTACTTTCTTTTTATTTTCTTTCAAAAAGGAGAGATTGAAGGTTTCTAGCTAAACTTTACATATGAGTTGTATGAGCAAACAACCGTCCTACCATGATTTTCCAAAATGGATGGGTCTTATGGTGATTATGAACAATATGCGAGTCCTAGTAGGTGGGTCCCATGGTGATTGCCAACATTAGAATTTCTGACCAAAATTACTAGCTTATCATCATTAACGGGTCACATCATGAGAATCAACATTTGTTGCGTTCCATCATATATGACATAAGATGGCTTCCTTAGTGATTACCAATTTGATGGTTGTTGCAATCACCAAATCAAATGGGCCTCATTAGTGATTTTCACATTAGATTGTCCCCTTAGTAAAATTCAACATTAGACCGGGGCCATGATAATTTCCATTAGATGTGAAACATTAACATTTGGTATGGCTCAATGTGATTGACATAATTAAATGGATCTAATGTTTTCTAGCATGAGGTGGTCTACTCACACTATGACTGGCAAGACATTAGGTGGGCCATGATAAGAACCCATGTTATTGTGATTTCAAACAATAATTAAGTAATACCACAAAGGAATGATAGGATTGGATTTGGCCTCCACTATGATTATTGATGTGACGTTGGATGAGTCCCATTGGAATGTATGGCAATCTATTGTTTTTCAACATTAGATGTTCTCACAAAGTTAAGATTTCGCATTGATGTATTTTAAGATGAAAAGCCTTCTTTTTAAGGAGAAAAAAATAAGGAAGATAAGCAATCGTTCGTTCAAGTGATTTAATGAGGGAAGAAACATTAGGGAACACATGTTATGTCCTTTATGAGAACTCCTGTCAATAAATTCTTAATTGTGGAAAGAGGGGAAAATTCTTAATTGTGGAAAGAGGGGGTGGGGGGTGTTTTCCTTCAGAAAACGCTTGGACGTTTTGCAGCGTAGATATTTATATGAATATATATTGGCAAATATTCAGGTACATTCCTCCGTGCGAGGTAGCAATTTGGGCCTACTTGGGCATTGATCCGAATGGACCCTCGAACCCTCCATGCCCCCCACAGTTACACCAAGTCCGTTGGGTTTGCACCGATCTAAATGGACTAGACTGTTGAATCGATGGTCTTTATATATGTATATAGGGAAATGCTCTTATGAGAGTAACTCTCTCACCACTATGAGAATAGAGTTGCAGGGAGGGTGGGGGGACCCATTGGATCCATATCCAATGCCAATAGCCCAAATGCAATGGGTCCCCCCCCTCCCCCATTACTCTCATAGTAGTGTGAGAGTTACTCTCATATGAGCATTTTCCATATATATGTATTTATATTCTTATCCTTTAAAGTTGAATAACGGTTAGAATAAAGAACCACATTCTCAATCTCAATTCTCAACTAGCCATGTCAGCAAATTCATCCACATCGGCCTCCTTAGCCAAAACGATCTTTCATCTTTATCTTTCCCTCAAGTCTCATAGGTTTCATCTTCATCTTTCCCTCAAGTCTCATAGGAAACACCCCTCTACGTCTTTCTCTTTAACCCAAGTCAACCTCTTTAAGCCCTAAAATCCATAACTCCTTTCTCTTTTAATCTTCATTAATACAATACACTAAAACCCCTCATTTAAAATCCTGTCAACTTAAAATGAAGAAAAAACATTCAATCCTCTCTTCCTCAATGTCTCAGTGCCAAATGCTCTCTCTCTCTCTCTCTCTCTCTCTCTCTCTCTCTCTCTCTCTCTCTCCTTTCCTCATACAATTACTAATCTCATTCAAAACGCTTATTCTTCTTTTTGCTTTCTCAATCGAACTTTCAACGGGAAACGCAAGACCAATATCTAGTTCTTTGATTCATAGAGACAAATGGTCAGGGGTCGGTGCAATATGAAGAAATCACTAGCAGAGATTAAAATAGAAAAAGATGAAGTTAGAGGATCTTATTCTCACCCACCTTCTTCACACTCTACGACATACCTCTCCCAAACCCTCTCGTGTTTAATATCCACTTCTTTCCTTTTTCTTTATTTGTTATTTTACCATTATGTTTTCATATGCATTTGGTTTTTTTAAACCTGCTTTAATTTGTGTCCGCTATTCTATGTTGATATATAAGGATTGCATTTTGACTGCGGGGTCTTTTGTAATGGGTACTTGTGACTACATGACTTTTTGAATTATGTTATGTTGTGTAAGCGATGATTATTGGATCTTCTTCTAAAAAATGTTTACATATACTGTTTGGTGCTCTTTTCTGTATTGATATACCCATTTTTTGTATTAATTTCTTAATATACATGTATTAAACTTCTGGTGTTGAGTCCTTGAATGCTTACTACATTACATGATGCCTTAGTGACTCTGGTTTGCAGTTTTACCTTGTTAGAACATGATTTTATGTTAAACTAATGTTTGAAAGTGATGAAATTTCGACACCAATAATTTACGTAATGTTATAATTTGCCTTCATAATATGATACCTTAAAATTTTTGAAATTTCAGTAAAATAACTTTAATAATTTTTTTATTAATTTATAATTAATTAAAATACTAATTTAAAATAACCAGTCAATTTACATGAGATAACCCTTGCAATGGACGGGATTTAATGCTAGTATATATATACATATATATATAAAATGTGTGTGTGTGTGTTTATATATATGGGGAATTCTCTAAAACTCCCCACTTTAAAAACTTCCCTTTTTGCTCCCCTATATTTTTAGGGTGTGGAGCCTACCTTATGCCAGTCCAATTATTTCATACATACTAAACCCGGTGAATTGGTATATATCTCAAATTTGACACTCATCCAATTTTGCTCACCGTTGGATTTAAATCTCAAGAAAGCAATGCCTCTAAAACCATTAAACTTTGGGGTTAGGATAATCTATTGGAGTTGAAAATTTTCACATAGGTAGATCTTATCTAGATTATTCCATCCAGTGGCATTCTATGGTTGTCATACACCATAGTGGGTCTAATTGGGAGGGGCGTTTTTTTGAAAAAAACTCTTCGGGAGTTTTCTAGCGCTCCCCTATATATATGGAGAGGCTCCTATGAGAGATGCTCTCACCTTACTATGAGAGATAAGGTGGGGGCCCTCACATCCATATCCAATGCCAACAACTTAAATGTGAGGGCCCTCCACGTTATAACTCATAGTAAGATGAGAGATGCTTTTATAGGAGCATCTCCTATAGGCCAAGGCTCTCCTAAGATTAAGCTTAGGATAAAATTCCATAAGCTCACGCTTGTGGGGCTCACGCTTGGTCCATCCAAATGGACCAAACACACGACCCCACTTAATTGCTCATGTCCACCAACTTTTGGTCAGATCCAAATTTACTGGACCATTGGATTGACTGTGTACCGATCGGAATGGACTGTTGATTATTATACTTTTGGGGGCTAGATGGAGATGATAGAAACCACGGTTGGGGATGATTTTTTGCATAAAGGAGGGTCCCAGGGAGTCCTTGAAATCCCCCCATCACCACCCCCATGTAGATCCCCAGGTAGGTCCCACCACACACTTGAGCATACCTCAGCTTACCTTATTCTAAGCTGCAACTTAAGAGAGCTGCTCCATATATATATATATACATATATATATTTATATCACCTCTCACCTTACTATGAGAGATAAGGCGGGAGCGCTCACATCCATATCCAATACTGACAACTTACATGTGAGGGCCCCCTCTCTATCTCTCATAATAAGGTGAGAGATGCTCTCATAGGAGCATCTCCCTATATATAGTATATTATATATTATATGTATATAAAGTGGTTAAATTTGTGGGCCATGAATGAAGGTTTTAGAGGCATGGGATTGATCCCAAATTTGATATCTGGGCCCATCCCTGACACTTTCCATTCCCCTTGGTCCCTTCATCAGTGGGGCCCTAGGTGTGCCCCATCCAACTATCTCGCACGGAATTTCTGTGTGAGTTATATGTAGCATGTGAGCGTGTGCGTGCATGTGTGTGTGTTCTTATGGGTTGGTTTGCAAGGTCATTCTGATGTTCCTAACTTATGAATCGTGAGCTATGTTGTTCTCCCATAGGTTTTTACATCTTTTATGTCCCTTTGGGCTTTCTGAGGATGTCTTATGGTGTTGAGTCTGCAAGCATCTAATTTTCATGGTTTAATGGATTGTGTGTGTGTGTGTGTGTGTGTTCAATGTTCCTAACTTGTTTTTAAATCGTGAGATATGTTGTTCTCCCATAGGTTTTACATCTTTTATGTGATTTTGGGCTTTCTGAGAATTTCTTATTGTGTTGAGTCTACATGCATCTAGTTTTCCTGGTTTAAAGGATTATAGTTTTTCTTGTGTGTATCTTCCAAAAAAAAAAAAAAAGACAAAACAAAAAAAATAAAGTAAAAAAATGAAAAAGATAAGTGTTGTGCGCGCGCGTGTTGTGTTCTTATGGGTTGGTCTGCAAGATCATTCTAATGTTCATAACTTATTTTTGAATCGTGAGATGTTCTCCCATGGGTTTTTACATCTTTTATGCAATTTGGGGCCTTCTGAGGATATTTCTTATTGTGTTGAGTCTGCAAGCATCTAGTTTTCATGGTTCAATGGATTGTAGTTTTGGTGGAATTGCAATTTTTTGCATTGTTTACTTGTTTTTCATCTAATTTAAGAGTTTTACATGGAAAGAGAACTATTCTTTAGGGTTTTATTTCTTTTATCATTATTTCTCATTCTGAAGGTGTTTTTTTGTTGGTTGCAGGGTTGTCGTGGCAGCCCACTGTTCCTTCATGGGAAAAGGAATTCTGCAGTTCGGTATGCCGAATTCCATGGAGGAAGATCTGTGAAACCAAGAGAGTAATGTCCTTCTACAAAAACATTGTTGAGTGGAACGATTCAGCAGGTGAAGAGGCATTGCATAATGCAAAGACCAGGTTCTGGGCTGAGATTAATGGCCTTCCCTGTGATATTTCTCTGCCTGACCCAGATATCTACATTGATGCCGTCGACTGGAACTCGTATATAGATCCCGAGTTGTTGTTAGACTTGGATCGAGTACCTCCAGTCCCTGATGTTGGGGAGAAGAAGGATGGGAAACTTGGTTTTCTGGACTCTACTTTATCAAATCAGCCTATCATATGCACCGGTTGGGATGATACTGATTTTCCTGTCATGGAAGCTAACAACGCAGTGGGTCCTGGATGTGAAAATTATCTTAGAATTGCTGATAATAGTAATGTCTGGGGTCGCAATGATGAGGAAAACAAAGTTGCAGAAGGTAATTCATGGGAAAGTGGCTGGGGAGACTATAATAAAAATTTTAATGATATTAACAATGCATGGGAAAGCAGTGCTAGGGAGAACAGAACTGCAGTGAATAATTCATGGAATAGTGGCTGGGGACAGTGGGATAATTATGATAGAAGTGCTGACAATAGCAATGCGAGGGGTCAATATGCACCTAGATCTTCAAGATTCCATGGCGACTACTGGCAAACAAATGGTGGGTGGAGGAATGACAAAGGAAGGAAGAGGGCTAGTTTTGTTCATGAGAGACCCATAATCAATAAACGTCCTTTGGCTTCGTGGCAGTGGAACTCAATTCAGTCCTGCGGGCCAATGTATCAAGACAAATCTACACAATCTGGTAACCAATGCAATTGGGAGAAGCCGGTCTCTTAGCCCATCTAATGAAGAGCAGTAATGGTTTCCTTATAAGTGCTGTTTCTGTTATGCATATTTATTATTTGTTTCCTTGTATGTTTTTTGCTGCTATGAAAGGCATCTAAAGATCATATATATATATATATGTTGCAACAACTATTTTATCTTGTATGTTATGAGAATTAGGGGTGTACCTGAAGGAAGAACTATCAAATTGATTGCATCATTCAGTGATAAAGCCTATTAAATTTTCTTCTCTCTCTGCTTCAATTTCTCTTAGGATGCTGATTATCCAGTAGTTTGTTTATATGGCCTTGACAGAATGTGCCTGGCCGTATAGGTCCAGAAAACCATGGTGATGAAAATTTTGTACAAGAACAAAAGAAATCTACACTGATCTGCTCTCTCTCTCTCTCTCTCTCTCTCTCTCTCTCTCTCTCACACACACACACACACACACACACACTCAGAGAGTACTTGTTCAGTTCTGTGTTGAGAGAGAGTACTTGTTCAGTTCTAGTAAGGTATGATGGGCAGAAAACAGTACACTTGGCAATTACTCATCGAATTTTCATTACCATCCATAAGCATATAGGATCACTTGATTCAACTGAAAATATTGTCGTCCTGTTATATATATATAGACACAAAAGACCACCCCTGCCCGCCCACACCCCCACCCCCCGCCCCCTCAGAGCTTTGTCATTAGATTTAACTGTTCTCATTTGAACTTTTTGGGCTTTTTAAAGCATTTTTTTTTAGTTAAAGGATGTGTTTATGCAGCAAGAGGAAAAACTACCCGTGGTGGATTTCAATTCCTGCAAGAGAGAGGACCCTACATTCCTTCCCCTCATATAATAATTGAAATCCTCTGTGTCCAAGAAATTCGGTTCATTTTCTTTTACTTTTTTTTTTATAAGGAAAATGCATCAAACCAAATGACCGAAAACAAAACCGAAAAAAAGTAGAAAAACTGAACTGATTTTCCTCTATACATCCGATCTCCCTATCGGACAGGTTAGAATGCAAGATTCCTCCCTCCTATGAAAAAAAGAAGTCCGAGGAACATAGAATTCTCATGTCGCACAAACAAAGTCCTAATGTTCTATTTGTTTGCATGGAATTGCATTCCTTGGGATTTATGGTGAAATGGGTTCCAAGTCGGAATATTGAAGAGGTTGAGAAATGAGGGATACAAGAATGAATTGGATATGGGATCTGACTTCCATAGGATTTGATTTACTAGGGTAATGCCTAGGTATTTATTTGCCACCTAATCTTCGTATTTATTTCTTCAAATTTATGTACTACTTTGTTAGGAATGCATTTCTTATAGGGATTCATCTTCATGAAAAAAAAACAGCCATAAAGGGAGTTGCTGGTATGAGGAGTAATGGTAGAGAAAACTGTTCCTTGTGGAGCTCTTAAGCCACTTATATGTCTCATCTGTATATAAATAATAATAATAATAAAAAAAACCAACTCTTAAATCACTAAAAAGGTTAAAACTAAATACATAGATGTCTAGGGCCTGCTTTTTAGATGTAAATTGGGACGGTGTTTCGGAACCCTTGGGCCAATTGCCCCAACTAAAAAAAAAAAGCAGCTTTTTTTTTTTTTTCTGAAGAGAATGTAATTAATCTTCCAAAATTCAAGAAAGTTGGTTGGTTTTATTTCCACATTGTACATTTCTTGTGTTGGTGAAATAAATGATAACGTTGGGTGAAATACACTCATTACACCAATTACCTTATTGAAAATGCAAGTTATTTTCATGTGATATGGCACCATAAAGGAGATACCAAGTGAGAGATATAACATGTTTTCAGAATATTCAAGCAGTCACTAATATAGCATGGCACTGTAGGGTTAATATGATGATGCATCAGATGGTTGGAAAGGACCATTATGGATTATTGTGAGGCCAAAAGATCAGCCCCAAGAGATAATTTTATTGCCTTGATTTAATGGCCCCAATTTTTGAGGATTACATAATTTTATAATTCTTGAGGTTCAATCCAATGGGTAAGTGTGAGAATTTAGATGGGCGAGTGGAAAAAACTATGCCCATGTAGCTGTGTCAAGCCTGGGCACAATCCCGGCTAACATGTGTGGATTTCATCTCCCTATGAATTCACACATATTCATCTACGTCCCAGTGTGGGCACTAGCCATAATATTTGTTCTCATGGGAACTCTATGCATGGCTAGATTTATCATGTGTGAAATATATTGTTAAAGTTTTTACACACAATTTAACTCAAGGACATATTAAACTTGGTCTAAGTGAGATTTGGGCCGGTTTCTGTAAAAGGGGTCTGTTATATGAGCAAATTTGATCAAGAAATGTGGGTCCTGCATTTTTATTATTTATTTAATTATTTAATAAGGGCTGGTGAATCCCCAACATTGAAATTCTATTTGTTTAAACCAGAGGATTTTACTGAAAAAAAAAAAAAAAAAACAGATTATGTGATCACTATACCAAAAATGTAATTTTAAGTTCCCTTACACAAACAAGTCATAATTGGTTGGAAATTATTTTTTTTTTCCATTTTTTTCTAGGGTTGACGTTGACCTTCATTTGTAATGTTAAGGGTCGATTGAGATCCAGCGGTCTATAATAACCTTCACAATTTAGTTTCTTTGTAGGGTCTCAGTCGACCTTTATTTCTATTGTTGAGGATCTCTATCGACTCTACGGTCCATTCAAACGAAAACAAATTAGGGCTTAGAAGCACGATTTTCTTTCTCAAATTAGGGCTGAGACGCAGGTTCCCTCATATGAAGCAGTATGAAAGGGATATATAAGCATATTTTACTTACATGCCACATTCATTGTGCAAGCAGGGGCATTTGCAATCACATGGAAACAGGATGGAAAGACGTAGGTTTGCTTTTGTTGAACCCTTTCCCGTAGTTATGTTTGAACATAATCATATAGAATTATGGATAGATAATAACTTTCTCCTACGGCCAATGGGATGTGGGAAAAACCCACCATAAGGCGTCCGCCCACTTCTCTCAAAAAAAAAAAGAAAAAAAAAATTCAACCGCCCACTGAATTAAACTAGTGTGAGAGGCCCGTACCCAACATGCGGCCAAAAAAAGAAAAATATATATTCCAATATAAAAGCAATATCAAGTAGTATTCGTGCCTATCAAAGACAACATAAAAAAAAAATGAAATATGAAAAGAAAAAAAAAGGAGGGAGATTTGTATAGGAAATAAGATGAGGAAAGGAATACGGGAAAGATAAATATTTGGATTGATTAGGTGGGCCCATAATAATATAGTAGTGGCCTAGTGGCCAGGAATAAAAAAAATTAACATTGCTAAGCTATAAAAATTTAGATTATGATATTAAAGTCAAATTAAGGACAGAGAACTTATCAATCACCATAATTATTGTATATAAAAATCTAAGATAGTAACACCAAATTATTTTATTTAAGTGGGCCAACTTTTATGGAGTGATATTTGATTTCGATTCATAAAAAAATATTGCCATTATTTTGATTGATTTGGATATCTTTTTGAAGTGTGCTCAATGAGGACATGTAGAAGACGGTTTCATCCGAGAGTATCATGAATTTGCATTGATCCATTGAGTGTTAGGTTATGACACTTTTAAGCGGGCCAAACTTTTATTGAGTGAAATTTGATTGGACTCATAAGACATGGGGCCATTTATTTTTATTGGATCGAATTTTTTAATGGGCCCAATGAGGAGTGTCTTGGAAGAAAAAACTTCTTTGGGATATTTTTAAATTTAAGAAGTAAAGTATTGGGTATGAATATATTTAATTTTTTTTTTCTGAATCACTGTTATAATCAAATAATATATATAATGTGCGTGTGCGTGTGCGTGTGTGAGAGCGAGAGAGGCCAACTATTGAAAAATATGGAATGGAAAACGAAGATGAGCCACAACTTTCTATTTTTGTTAAAGGTGCAATTGGATATATCCCTAAACAACAGAGGTGTAAAACATTGTCATTGTTGAGCTGATGGTTTCTTTTGAGAAGAGAAGCCAGAAAATCCCCATCAACATAATCTCCGATTCCAATGATGCCCCAAAAATACCAGCTTTCTGCTTGACCACGCATTTTGCCATCTCACTGAAATTTCTTGTTCTTTTGCATATTCCTTGGGCACCCCAAGGAATTGTTCTATTGCCAACTCAGTTTGATTTAGTTCCCTCTGTGTGTGCATGTCATCGTGAAGAAGAATGAAATAGTTGAGAAAGAAAATCCCGCTTCTAAGCCCTAATTTGTTTTCATTTGGGTGGACCGCAGGATTGATAGAGACCCTCAACAATATAAATAAAGGTTGACTGAGACCCTACAAAGAGACTAAATGGGGCTTTGTGAAGGTTATAAATGAAGGTTGACGTCGACCCTAGAAAAGAATGAAAAAAAATACGTTTTCTGGGCATTATGACTTGTTTGGTGTAAGGGCACTTAAAATTACCTTTTTAGTATAGTGGTCACATAATCTGTTTTTTCATATAAAATCCTCTTTAAACTAAAAGGGGTATTTATTAAGGGAAAAAAAATCCAATTAAATCGGTATAAAACGGGAGAGGACCTAAACTCATCAAAAAATGCCAGGAAAGGACCGCCAGCCCTTTTTTGTCTACAATTTTGCCCTAATTCTAGACATTCGGATATCCGTAGAATGGACTGTCTATAAAATGCCTAGAATATGTGTTTTACCCACTTTTCTGTATTCCTTCTTCCCCTTTTCCTTCCCCACCCTTTTTGTTTAGCAACACTTCTTATGGTCCCTCATATCTCACCTCCTCTTCTTTCCTTCCCCACTATCCCACATTGTTTATCCCGTAACTCATCCTAATCATCCCCATGCTCTTATGAAAATATAAAGATTCCCATTTTTCCAAAAGACTTCTATAAATGAAAGATTGATTGTCAGTAGTAGGGTTCCAAACGGGATGGTTGCGGGTTGGAACCATACTGGATCCAGACTCGGCCCCATTTCTACATAGTGGTTTCGATTTTGTGTCCAACTTCGGCTCAAACCTCCTTTGTTGGTTCCACACCTAACTTTGATAGGAAAACTCGGATCCGGTTCCGGTTGGGTCCAACCAGAGACCGAAGTTTAAATCCAAAACTGGTTCTAATTTTTTTTTATATATATTTTTCTTAAAATAAGTATATCATTCAACTTACAACAGTGCATCATGTATACTACCTTTAGGACTAAGCATAAAAATGTAAAAAAAAAAGAGTTGATTTTGTACTATAATTTGCAACATCAAAGACTCGTATGCAGGGTCTCGGGCCCATACCCATTTATTAATTGGAACCTAAAATAGGTTCCATACCCGGTTTTTTTTATGGGTTGGAGCTACTGAATAGTCGGATACCCGCTTGCAACCCTAGTCATTAGATGTGTATAACGGGCAGTGTCGTGCCATGCCAAGGTTGGCTGGGGGTTGCCCAGCACGGCCCACGACATGACATAAGTCGTGCCTCAATTGGGCTGGCATGGCCCATGCCCCTCCTAAATTTTCGTATTTTCTTAATTTTTCTAATATTTCTTATATAAATTGAAAGGGACTTTACGGACTTTTTTTTATGGTTTTCAAGTTGAAATAAATTGGAATTACCAAAATAAATACAAAAACAGTGATGCTAATTTACAAATAAAAAATCAAACTTGAATATTTTTTATATTCCTCGTTTTAAAATTTAGGATTTTTACCAGAAAAGTGTGCTTAAACATGTATTTGAGCATTTTAAACACAAATACACGTATTTTTCCATTTTGGTGTTCGTACAACCCATTTGGACTCTTTTACCCCTCCCTTTGTTGACGACATCGTTCGATTCCCCCATATTTTCTAGGCGACATCTTTCCCACTCTCTTGTCCCGCCATAAATCTTTCTCTCTCTTGCTGCCCTCTCTTTCTCTGCATGTCTTCTCCGGTCCCTTTTCTCTCTTTCCCTCCCGCGTCCTCTCTCCTTCCCTCTCGATCCCTCTCTCCTTCCCTCTCGCTTCCTCTCTCCTTCCCTTGGCTCCCTGCTCTCTCTTTCCCTCTTCCTTTTTGTCTTCGCCCCAATCGATGATTATGTCCGTACCATCTCACACCGGCAGCTAGTGATGCTCTCTCGTCGCCGTAGTTGATGGAGAAAATCTTGCAAATGAAAGAGGGTTTCTAGCCAAGAGTGGTGAGAACTTGCATAATATCCATTTTTTATTGTAGCATGTGCATGGGCACTCCCTGCGTTCAATGCCCTGTTTGTTTGAATGTATTTCTAAGAATGGATTAATGGCCATTTGAAATCCAAAAACCGGAGCTTTTGTAATGCTTGGCTTCTCCATCCTGTAGTTGTTCTTTACTATTTGAATCTTGTTTGATTTACTTATTTGCACATGGGCCTCGATTTCATCATCTTGACAGTTTTTGGCCTGTATCAACTTCCCATGTTCTATTCCTTTAATATGAATGTATCGATTTTGCAATGCAGCCGTGCATTTCTATGCGATAGTAATTTTTTTTTTTTAGATATATGGTAACCTTTTCTGCTAAAATACGCGATGACAATTTTGGATTGTGCTGTTGTTCACTATTTAAAAACACAAATCAAGATATGATTGCTATTTGAAACTAAATTTTATACTTGTTATCTTTTTGGTTATGCTCTTTTTTGGAATGAGATTATGCATGAGAATGAGTATTTACGATTTGAGGGAATGATTAAGATAGAAGAGTAGTCTGTATTGGTTTTTAGATGTTAAAACGTTAGTGAATTCTTACAATTTCTTTGAGATTGTGTGATTCGTCATTACTTACTTGACACAGGCAACAACGACCGTAAGAAAATGCATTTAAATGGTTTATGGATTTTTGCCTTGTGGTTTACTCTATAAGCTCTCGTCGATAAGGTTAAGTCAGATTTAGATACTCGAACAAAATCCAGTACTTGGATATTTGTATATCCTTTTAAGTTTGGATAGGAAGAATTCGAATATGTAGATTTTTATCTTCAATTAATGACAAGGGGAAAGAAGCTAATAGTTTTATGGATCGATTGAGCTTTAGAGATTAGATAGTTGAATCTACAGTCTTTAAGGTGCCGCCACCCCCACCCCCCGAAACCCTGAATAATTAGTCTGTAAGCCCCCCACCCCCCATCTTCTTCAATCCCTTATTGCCTCCTTCCCCAATCCAGTTATTTCCTTTTCCCCAACTGTTTCCCCATCGTCATCTAGGCTTCGCTTTTCCAATAAATAATCACTTGGCTCATGTACAAGTAATCTTTATGGTCACTTACACAATATCTAGCAATTTGACTCGTAATACATTATCATGTGTTAGAACAAAAAAGAAATGATACTACTCATGTTTACATCTATTTTTCGGGTTTGGTAAGCGAATTGCTAATGTCCATTTTTAAAATAGTTGATCATATGAGATTCCAAGCCTTTGGATTAACTAATATGCTACATAAAGACGTTCAGAGTATAGTATCAAATGAAATTTATATCGCTCATATTCACAATGGAAGTGATCCTATTCTCATATGAATGATGTTGAGATCACAATATCGGGTGAAGTCCGTAAGTCTTTTCCATTGCTTATGCATGTCATTATACATTCATTATCGTGTTGTTGTAGGATGCAAAAAATTGGATGAGAACTTAAAATTTACTGAAACGATATCGTTATCTTTCATTAGATTTTCTTATGGACTGGTTTTTAGTGTCTTAATTTTCTTCCGTTTAAATTTTCGTTTTCTGTTTCCTTTCGTACTTTTCCTTGGGTTTTGATTTGCTTCTATTAGTTTCTCTTGGGAATTGGCTTCTTGGGTTTTTGCCGTGCATAGTAATTGTTTAGGTGATTTTTTGTTCTTTTCTGTCATGGGTTTTCTTGAAATTTAAAGTACCCTTAGAAATGTAGTCGTTCCCTATTTTTTGATGTCGCATCTCCTTGTTATTGAGATTTCAATTGTAGGCCGTCAATACGATGTATTAAAAAGACATTGGTGGTTTTGGTTAGTGATTTACTATTGGCACTTATTGCCTAGTTGATAATATGAGATTTTAAGGTTTTGGGGTAACACATGAGCTACTGAAATACGTCAATAGTGCAGGATCAAACGAGTTTTGGAACATACCTATAAATAATTATTAATGATCCTGTTGTCCTATAAATGAAGTTGAAATCAACATCTATGTGAAGTTCATAAGTTGAGGTTTTGCCAGCATCACCCTCTTCTCCGTAGGCTATGTCATCCATCCTTCTGATTTCACTTTTCTGTCTGAAATAAATAACAACCTCATTTACATATAGGGCTAGTGGTGAATGCCATATCGATAGAACGTCACACAGAGCGTAGTGTGATACGCGGAAAATAATATAGCAAGATGCCTAACACAAAAAGAGATAGTAAAGAGCGGCAGGGCTCTGTTTTAGTTTTATGTGAAGTTACAATTGAAAGCACTCATTGGCAAGGATGAACTGCAGTGCAAGGGCATTGTATATCGTCTCCAACTGTGGGAGAAAGAAACTTTAGAAAAATATGCATACCTTGATAGGCGAGGGAGATCAGCCGCAAAGGGAGCGATAAGCATGGGAGATAGCAAGGGAGATGCATTGGTTGACAGGGGCAGATGAGACGAGAGACAGAGAAAGTGAGGCATTCAAGGAAGGAAGATTTGGCATTGAGAAAGGAGAAGACGGTTTTCCTACAAGAAAGGGGCGTTTTTGAAAGAGAGAAAGCAAAGGAGTTGGATGAAAATAGGCATTTCTTCCTTGAATGGGTGTTTCCCTGCTGTTGTTGCTTGCAGACGTGGATAATGATGGTGATGCTGATGCGGATAGAGGAGGGCTGAGAACCAAGGTTTTTCTTGTAATTGTTATTCAGCTTTAAGAGAAAGAATGAGCTGTTGACCTTTTACCTAATTTTAAGAAAAGAAAAGGTGATTTTTGAAATTATGTAATTTTTTTTACAAGACTCCTCTTATCTTCTTGTCTCTTAAGGTGACCATTCACTTCAATTTATTTTACAGGTGAATTAATTGCCCAGACAAACCCTTAGAATTCTACATTATGATTTTCTTCGTTCTTTTCTTTTCTTCTTCATCCTGATGACCATGTTAGTCGACTTAACTATTGACCAACCTAACTATGGTTTAAAAAAATGGCCATTACCGTTTTATAACGGTGGTTATGAAATGGCAACGGCTTCCACTGTTACGATATGTATAAGATAACGGCAACATTATGCCTGTAAAAAAGGCCAAAATAATGGACCATATTGGCCGTTATTTTGAACCAATATATCTGCCAATATTTTGAAAATATCGGTCAAATGAGGTAACGCGGCAGGGAATAAGAAAAGTATATAAAAACCGAAGAGAAAGAGTGAGATGCATGCACTATGCAGATACTCAATTGCATAAAGGGGAAAAAGAAAGGAAAAAAGAAGAAGGCCTAGTTGCAAGAAGGGGAGAGAGTGAGAGAGATGATCTGGACTAGTTGCTCCGGTGGTCGTCCTCCTCCACCGGACTTGCCGTTTCCCTCTTCATCATCATCATCTTCTTCTTCTCCATCTCTCCCCCTTCCTCCCACCTATTTTTCTACTTTGGGTCGGTACGTGAAATGAAATGGGCGACAACCCTTTTCAACTTCCTTTTATTTTAATCTTTTCTCAGTCCATGCGGCCTTTTATTAATTGTGGGGCGATGGAAGCTTGTGGGCTCTAGTGTAGGGCCCACTTATTAAAATCCAAACCGTTAAAAGTAAATTATCATCCTTTTGTTATGGGGCATAGGCAAATTTTATCCAAACCTGATTTAGGCCTACAAGGAAGATTGATTATATACATTCTAAAGCTATTCATTAGGGTCCACTTGTAAAAATGAAAGCTACAAAAAATAAATCACTCTTGACATAAGCCCTCAGTAGAGTTTAATGAAACTAAAATTGTGCCCATTATAAGTTCTGTCACTTCTAGGTCATGTAAATAAATTATTAAAAAACTTGATGGCCCAATTCCTTTGAGCATCTTAATTAACTATTTTTTTTTCTGCGTTTTCTTCCTTTTTTACTTGATCCCTCAATAGGGCCCACTTATGCTTAAATCACTCAAGACAAATGTCCTATATTGAGCTCTTAATAGATTTTATTCCAAGAGTTGTTGGCCCTGACATCGTATTGATTTCTTATAAAAGATGAAGATAAATTAAAAAACAAAATCAAGTGTTCTATAGTGGTCAATATAGGCTACATTGATGGATCTAAATAAATTATAAAAATGGGCCCAAAAATTAAACACAGAAACTTCATCATATTTAACAATTAAAAATCAAATAGCGGTATAAGATGTTATATCTTAGAGGGACCATTATGTTACTTTTTTACTGTTCACTAATGGAAAAAAATATTATTTTCTAATAGCTTTTAATATTTTAGATCTTTTTGTATATTTTTTAATTTTTTTGGTAAAAACATTCTCAAAGCGATAGACCGTGATGACCGTGAATCGCAATGTGATTTTGCGTCATATCACTTTTTAAGATGGACTGGACTGTCACTACGAATGTAATTTTTAACCATGTGCAATTTATGGGGGTCGTGTGTTCGGTCCATTTGATTGACCAATGGGAGGCTCTAGAAACGTTAGCTTATGGAATCTTATCCTAAGCTTAAACTTATAATATATTTATACTTAGCTTATGAAACGTAAGCTTATGGAATAGTCACAAATCCAAGTTTGACATTTATCCAACTTTTTCCTCGTTGTTGGATTGAATTCACAATAAAATGATGCATCAAAACCATTAAATTTCTAGGGTCATAGATCAAACGGTTAGGATGATCTTATGGGCCTAAGATTTTGCATGTAGGTACGTCTTATATATATATCTTTCCATCTAATAAACTTCCATGGTCATCATGCATCCTAATGGGCCTCAGTAGGGGGGGGGTGTTTTTTTGCTATGTAGGCTCCCTATATATATATAAAAAGTCTACTTGGACAAACTTTTTGGACAGAATTTTGGACAAACCCTATGGTATGCCTTGAATATCACCTATGATATTCAAGGCATACCATAGGGTTTGTCCAAAATTCTGTCCAAAAAGTTTGTCCAAGTAGCATTACTCATATATATATATATATATATATGATAACTTTTTTGCAGAGCCCAACTAGCAACTCATCCAAACCTAACAACCAATAGGGAAAAACCTAATAATCACTAATCCCAAGGATTGACACACGTCCGAATGGACTAAACCGTTGGATCGAGGGTTGAATATTTTTTTGAATATGAAGTCATTAAACTTGTGGGCCACGAATGAAGGGGTTAGGGGCATAAGTTTGGGGTCAAACTTGATATTTGGGGTGGTCTCACACAGATCTTTTCATCTCCTCTTATCCCATCTCCAAATGGACCCCACAAATAAAAAAAATTCTTATATAATATGTAAGAACTAGTTCTCACATGAATATTACCGTATATACATATATACATACATGTATATATATGGGGAATGTTCATGTGCATCTATCCCTCACCATATGGTGAGGGACACTTCCATAAATGGGGTTTTCAAGTACAAAAAGTAAGTTTTCAAGTACATAGGTGAGGTACACTCCCTTGTCTTCATGTGCATTTAGGGAAGTGTCCCTCACCATATGGTGAGGGATAGATGCACATGAACATTCCCCTATATATATATATATATATATATATGGGAGGGCCTCTCCTCAGCTTAAGCTGAGGAGAAGGTCCGCTCAAACACGTGTGTGCGCTTATGGAATTTGGGCGCTAAATAATTTCTAGGGAAATAGAAACCCGCCCAAATCATTTTGATGGCCTCCATCCCAAGCCCTCTCTCCCTCTGCCAGCCTCGCTCTCTCCCACGATCGTCCGCCAGGCCCCAACCCCGACCGCACGGCACAACCCTCCCTCCATCCCAAGCTCCCTCTCCCGTACCTCTCTCTCTCCTATGACCGCATGCCAGGCCCGGACGCCGCCCGCCAGCGCCCCAACCCTGACCGCATGGCAGGTGAGCCCTCTCTCCATCCCCCTCTTGTCAGAATTCCTCTCCGTCCCTCTCTCTCTCTCTTTCTTTGCTTTTTGTCTGTACCTTCAATACCCTAGGAATTTACCACTGTGTGAACCTAACGTTAACCCCCATCCTTTATTTGATCTTGTGAATATCAATGCATTGCAACAAGTAGTATGGCTGTTTGGTGGTTAGACAGCCCTAGGCCCAAGGTTCCTGTACCACCGGCAATCCCATTTTCTGTTCTACTTTCTCATAAAATGGTCTTTTGTGGCATTCACTATGCCTTTCTTGGCATTGGATGTGGTCTTTTATAGCCTAATTGTTTTGCCTTTCTTAACTTCAGATGAGGCATTTTAAGGCCTAACCATGAGTTTTGTTTTTTTGTATAGGGTTAAATTATTCCAGAAATTTATCAAATACTTCATTTTTAACACATTGAATTTCATTTCTTTGCCTACTATGGTTTTGGATGTGGTCTTTTAAAGCCCATCCAAGATATTCATTGTGTTGGGATGCTACTGGGTTTTTCATTTGGGTATATATTCTTCTTTTTTTACCATGTAGATTTTCATCTTGTGAAATGCCCAATACATGGATATCCATTTTTTAAAATAATGTTTTTCTAATTTATTCGACCTTTTAGCTGCTAACTAGCTGGTTTTGTTGTTAATGAATTGATTGTGATGTGTATTAGGGTTTTATTTTATTCATTTCTATTTTCATCATGACATTCATTACATGATTCATTTGAAATGTTCTGTTTATGTGGGCATCGATGGCATTGGATGTCTTGGGTTGAGTTTCAGAGGTTATTATTTTCCTCTTTGTTTTGATTTTTTAAGTTGCAAAGCAATGCAATTTAATGATTTGTGAGGTTGGAGTAAAGTGATAGAGCAGAATCTCCAGATTTAAATGTAAGAGTCTATACTTTTCAAATCCATGCATTAAATTATTTTTTTGCTCTAAATTACTGTTGTTATGAATTTGTTTGCAGGGACAAAGTGGTTGTGCAATTCATTTGGATGGATGAAATTGCGACTAGATATATACCAAATCCAATTTCAGAAGGAGGACAAAATGACGTTTGAATTGAAGAAATAAAAGCATCCCTTTAAGAGATAAATCAGGGAATTCGATTTCTAAGAGATAGTATAGAAACTCAAAACATGTAGAAACTGCGTGAAAATGACTCTGCGACAGGTTGATTGTGTTTATGTCAAGGTTGCAGCAGAATTTCTGCAATGTCGTGGCTCAATATTCACTGGTTGTTATGTAAAATGGATGTTTAATGGTGTTGAACATTCGAGATAAAATGAAATGGCTGCATTTTAATATAAAATGGATGCGTTTACAACAGGTTGAATGTGTTTAATACTAGAATACTTGAATGTTGACTGTTTCAATATATTACATGTGCAAACCTACAACAGGGTACATTTTCACAGATTGTCACTACTAATCTAATCTCGTCTATTTGCAGTCTCTCCTGATACTAGAGATGTGGTTCATCAAGAATTCCTCACTTTAAGAATACTTGACAATATAAATTTCTAACATTGCTTTTGTTGGCAAGCATTCCAAGACATGAAACTGGTGGAGAAATTAGGTTGATTCATGGTTTGATAGAGACCCCATAGCACCACATTTTCCTGGGTATTCTTTCTCACCCCTTTACACTCTCTCTACTATGATTTTTGATAATTCATAGTGCATCCCAAATGATCTCCCTCACTGACTCATTTTTTGAGTTAGTTGACTGCTAAACTACTGCCTAACCAGCTTGAGCCTGACATTCTAATATGGAAAAGTTCAGCTGGATTTTCTTTGAAATCAAAATGGGATAAGGTGTGATCAAGAGCTTATCCTATCTCCTGGGATCACATAGTGTGGAGCAATTCACTTTTTCCCAGAACATCATGCTTCAATTGGGGGTTTTGTAGAGGAAAACACACCCAAATCTGGGCACAGTCATTCGGAGTTCAGCTTGTTTCATGTTGTTTGCCTTTGCTCTTCATACTCTGAATCAGACCTGCAACAAAGCCCTCCTGGTAATGCTTTCTAGTTTGCTATGGATGTTTGAGGCCCTTTTTTTATTCTTTTATCCCTATTTTTTTAGGCTATTAGAGCCACTCTCCTAAAATACCTGGATCTTTTTGGGAGCTTCCAAGCTCATGTATTCTTTTTCTCTTTCAAAATACTTACCATACAACCAACATAAAAAGGTTCCAGAAACATGCCACATTCATATTAAACATTTTGCCCACAGACATGCCACATCCATGTCAAGAATTCTACATGGTTATAGCGTACAAACATTTTGCCCACAAACAAGCCACATGCATCAAGCATTTTGCAACCTCTAACAGGTCACGGACGTTTTTGCATTGAAATACACAAATATGATACAACCTGTAATAGAAACATGCCACAACTTGAAATTCCACAAATATAGGGATTCACCCAATTCACAAACAATAAAAGTAGAACACAATCTCTAGATCCATCACATTATAGAACACTGTCTACATTAACTCTATTTACATGTATTCCACTCAAAACATATGCTATAGAGTAGAACAATCACAAACAGGATTGCACAACCATTTTCATGCAACTTTTGCAAGTTTTGACTTTCTATACTATCTCATTGCCTGCTTTATCTCTTGAAGTGATGCTTTTATTTCTTCCATTCGAATGTCATTCTGTCCTCGTTCTGAATTTGGATTTGGTATGTATTCTGTCGCAATTTCATCCATCCAAATGAACTGCACAACCTCTATGTCCCTGCAAACAAATTCATCACAACAAAAAATGAATAACTTTGATAGCTCCAAACCAAAAATAACTTTGATCATCAAACAACTATCTCAATTTAAAACCACCAGTCCATATCTACTGCTAGGTTGGCACAATTTGGGCATGTGGCAGAAGTACTCGGTAAGCATTTGGCCACTAAACATGTGGCATTTTGCCATTGTTTCTAGAATCTATGGTGTGAGAACATTTCTTGTTTGCATTAGCAACCTACAAAACCTTAGGTCAGGTGGACGTCAGATGTGAAGACAATGAAGAGCTAGAATTCCTGTATTTCATGTCATTAAATCAGACAATTGTGATATTCATTCAATAAACATCTGATTACAACAAAAGCCCACCAGATTCTAATTGACAATGATCAAGTAAAAGTTTATCACAATCTTAGTCATCCATTTGCTCCCTTCATATTAAATCTTGAGAATCAATGGTTCAGATTGTCAGATCAGAGTAATTAAAGCTCAAAAGACAACATTATGTCAGAACTAATCTCCACTCTGCAAAAAACTCAACATGTCTAAAAAATTGCTTGCATAGTAATAGTTTATCACAATCTCAGTCATCCATTTGCTTCCTTTATATTAAATCTTGAGAATCGATGGTTCAGATTGTCAGATCATAGTAATTAAATCTCAAAAGACAATATTATGTCAGAACTAATCTCCACTTTGCATAAAACTCAGCATGTCTAAAAAATTGATTGCATATGAAAAACCCCAACCACATTGCATACGAGTAACACCAATACAAGGTTTTCATATGAAAACCCCCAGAAATCCCACAAAGCCAAAAGACCCCAACAACCAAAACCCACTTCAAAAAGGGTTTTTTATTTTCCATGTTCCCCTTTCCCACTGCATCGAGAAGAAAAGAACCGAAAAGCCCAAAACCCCACTCTCCCAAAAAGATGAAAAAGTAGAATGAGAAAATAGCTTTCTATCCATCTAAATAACCAAGGCAGAGAGAGGAAAGGGGAGGGAGAGTACAAGAGAGGGAAGAAGAGAAGGTGCTCACCTGGCCTGCGGTCGCGAGAGAGAGAGGTGCGGAAGGGAGAGCTCAGGATGGAGGGAGAGACGAACAAGCAACCGGGATCGTGGCCTGGGGACGATCGTAGGAGAGAGAGGTGCGGGAGAGAGATAGAGGCTGGCAGACGTGGCGTCGGGGCCGGTGCCTGGTGAAGGGTCGGGAGAGAGAGGCTGGTGGAGGGCAGAGGGAGATTGGGGTTGGGGGTTTCGTTAACCGAGAGAGAGAGCTTGAGAAGGAATGGAAAGGAGGGTTTCAAAATGTTTTTGATACATATGGGCGGGCTTTGAAATGATTTTGTTACATTTGGGCGGGCTTTCACTACAGCAGGCCGTCCACATATACACGTGTATGAGCGGACCTTCTCCTCAGCATGAGCTAAGGAGAGGCTTCATTTGATTCGCGTTAGAGCTTTACATAGGATTGGAGCCATCCTGCTCCTTGTTTTCATCTCCACTCTAGTCATCACTCATCACCCTATTCAACCGAATCAACCCGTCTGACCCGACCCGTTTAAAGTGTAAAGTAGAAAACCACAAGTGGAGGTGAATAGGGTGATTCTATTGGCACCCACATCTATTGCTGTACACACCCACATTTTAATTTTTTTTATTACCAAAATGCCCCCATGTGAAATGACGAAACAACCCTTCTCCATCATCCTCTGCTTCCTTTGGCCGTTTAGCATCGTTTCGTGCCCTTGGTTCTACTCATCTCCATCACCCTCTTCTTCTTCTTCTTATCCTTCATTATCACATTTATCCACTGTTTCAAAACTATTCATCTGCACTCATCTTCATTGAATTTCTTCTCCTTCCTCATCATCTTCTCCAACTATTAAAAAGTTTCTTCAAGTCTCCTCCATTTGTTCAAAGATATTGGAGGTACTCATCTCCCTACACCACATTTTCGATTTGAAGTAGGCATTTTTCAATATGGACAAGCAACTGACGATCCATGAAGAGGAGGTATACATCTTGACTTTCTTTCCAACGTTTAATTTAAAATTCGCGCGTCGTGCTCGGTAATCCAGAGCCATGCAAATGCATATTGCACGGCCAAAAAGTGTCAAACATCTTGTATTTGCATGGCAATATTTTTCCGTGCAAATATATTTTGCACGGCACACTTCTGCTGTGCAAAATTTGTTTGCACGGCACACTTCTGCCGTGCAATAAATTTTTGCACGGCAGAAGTGTGCGGTGCAAACTAATTTTGCACAGCAGAAGTAAACCGAGCACATTTCACAAGGAAGGCATATAGTCTTGTGCATTAATGTACTAAGATTTATCATTCATATTTTCAGGAGATTCAATCAACCAGTGCCAGTGAGTGCTCTTTGGATTTTACTAATGTTTTCACCACTGACACAATATTCAGAAGCCGAAAGGATCTAATCCAATGGACAAGGGAAGTTGGAAAGAAACATGGCTTGGTAATTGTAATCAAAACTTCAGATGCTGGTGGAGATGGTAGGAAGCCGAGAATAGTTTTATCTTGTGAGAGAAGTGGAAGTTATAAGGGTCCATCGAATGTCTGCCATAAGAAAAATCCTAATAAGATAACGGGAACGAAGAAGTGTAGTTGCCCTTTTGCTTTGAAGGGCCGGAAGTTGGCAAATGACGATGATTGGATGTTAACACTGGTTTGTGGGGTGCACAATCATCCAAATGCACAACATCTTGAGGGGCACTCGTTCGCCGTGAGGCTTTCTGGAGACGAAATCAATGTTTTGATTAATATGTCGAAGAGTATGGTGAAGCCGAGGAACTTCCTTCGAACATTACAGGAGAGGGACGTACACAACACCACTATGATGAAGAGTATCTACAATGCTCGTCAGAAGTGGAGGGTCATTGAATTGGCCGGTCGATCACAGATGCAGCAACTCATGATGCATTTGGATCAGAACAACTACATTGAGTATCACACTAGCAAAGACGCTACAGATGCTATGATGGACCTATTCTGGGCACATCCATCATCTATTCAGTTGTTACGTGCGTTTCCAGAAGTTTTGATAATGGATTCCACGTACAAGACTAATAGATATCGACTTCCCTTGCTTGAGATTGTTGGTGTCACATCTACTCAATTGACTTTCTCCGTTGCTTTTGTGTACATTCAATCAGAGAGGGAGGCCAATTACAGATGGGCTTTGGAGAGGCTGAAAGAATTAATGGATGGATGCATTATGCCCCATGTAATTGTCACCGACAGAGAGTTAGCTCTGATTAATGCAATTAACATTATTTTTCCGAATGCAGCAAACTTATTATGCAGGTGGCATATTTCTAGGAACATCTTGGCAAATTGTAAGAAGTATTTTGAGACCAACGACAGATGGGATGCGTTTATAACTTGTTGGAACATGTTGGTAGTCTCTCCCACGGAAAATGACTACAGTCAACTTCTGAGCTCATTGGAAAGGAATTTTTGTGGGTATCCACATGCTGTTGATTATGTGAAGAACTCATGGTTGAATAACCACAAGGAACATTTTGTGGCTGCTTGGACGGATCGGCATATGCACTTTGGAAACGTAACTACGAACAAGGCTGAGAGCGCACATGCAAAATTGAAGAGACACCTTGGCACATCGAACTGTAGCTTTGATGCGTCCTGGAAGGTAATACATGCATTGCTGGAGTTGCTCTTTACGGAGATAAATGCTTCTTTTGAAAAGAGCATGAACACCGTGCAACATAAGTTCAAACCGGCATGGTTTCGTGAGTTGAGAGGATTTATATCAAGGAATGCTTTGGATATAGTCCTGAATGAGTCGATAAGAGCTGGTTATATTGGTCCTGATTCGGCGGCATGTGGGTGCGTAATTCAACGGACCCATGGATTACCATGTGCACACGAAATTGCCGAATACATAAGGGAAGGCACTCAAATACCATTGAGTTGTGTCCATCAGTACTGGAGGAAGCTCAATTTAGACTCCACTAAAGTGAATGAAGCCCCCGAGTTGACCACAACTTCCGAATTCGAGTTAATCAATAAGAAATTTCAGAGTACTGATGATGCTGGTAAAATACAAATATTGAAAAAATTCAGAGAATTGGGGTGTCCTTCGTGTACTTCTCTTCTTGAGCCGGATGTTAAATTCAATACTCGGGGTCGTTCATCCTCAAAAAAGAAGAAGTTGGATTCGTCTACCCGTCGGGAGCCATCGGCTTTTGAGTATGCACTCTCAATCGAAGATAGCGTTCCACCTGGATCAAATCGTCTGGGTGTAACGGAGAAGCAACCTAAAAAACTGAGTGTCCGCCGCACTCGATTATGCACGTTAGAGCATTTGTTTCCTAAGTCTCTAGGACCTTATATAGAGACTGTTAAGGATGTTGTTGCCGATGGTAATTGTGGATTCAGAGCCATAGCTGGTCTTCTAGGCATGGGTTAGGATAGTTGGAAGCAGGTTAGACTGGATTTGAGCAATGAACTGCAGAGGTATCAGCACTATTATTCATTGGTATATGGAGGAGATGAGAGGGTTGGGGAGCTGTATTATGCATTGGCGTACTATGATAGCAATCCTTCATATGATCGTTGGATGACAATGCCAGACATGGGTCACCTGATTGCTTCAGATTATAATGTTGTATTGGTCCACCTTTCTGTGCAGCAATGCCTTACTTTTCTGCCTTTGAAGTCATCCCCGATTCCACCTTGCTCTCACAAAATTATCGCCATTGGTTTCGTCAATGGAAACCATTTCGTACAGGTCTTTATGACCCCCGGGGCTCCCATGCCTCCCATTGCTACAAATTGGCATATACACCACCACCCTAATGCAGATGGATGGCAAATACCATATGCTTATAGCATCGACCGATTCAAAGAAATTATTGGAGACAGTGTCGCAACACAGGAGTCGGTTAACATTGATAGTGATTAAATTATTGCACATTCAATGTGATGTAAACTTGTATGTTATTATGTTATTGTGTCATTAATGGAAGCAATATTGTATGCTATTATATTGTGTATTTATTAGTGAAGACCCTTGTGAGCAATGTTTTCTATATGGCACAAGAGAATGAATCTGTGTATTGCACGGCACATAAGGGCCGTGCAAAACAATTCTGCACAGCCAATGTGTGCCGTGCAAAACAATTCTCCACAGCCAACATCCGCCGTGCAGAATGAATTTGCCTGGTAAGTATTGGCCGAGCAGAATGTATATACATGGTGGTTGTTGGCCGAGCAGATCTATTATTTTTTCATCTAAAAAATAAAGACAACAACCATCTCATATAAGAAGATAAAGATAATAGAAGTCCATACACAATGACAAAATTCTTCAATTGACGCATTAAAGTTTGTAATACATTTAATTTTTCGGAATACACATCGATTCAAAAAAAATATGTAATTGTATTCCTCCATGAAGTTTCTTATACATCTCATAAAAAAAAACTCAGTGTGAACAATCCAAAGATATGACTATCAACGCTGCTACGAACGTCGGCGGTATGTCACTGGCAAGCCATCCAGAATTTTGAGGGTAGTCTACAATGCCCGAATATAGAAGTCAGATGGCTTATCCGTTCGTGCAAGCGTGGCATGAATATGGTCCTTCGCTCGATGGATCTATAAGAAACAATACAATGTGTCAAATGAATATGATGCATCAATGTCAAAGGATTATGATAGGTAAAAATGTCCTTACAGTTCTTGGAGTCATGTCATCTCTACCCTCATTGGTGTCATAGTGGGAATGGCGGGCAGGGTTCTGTACACGGGTGTGTGACGTCCTACTGTACCACTCGATGTAGTCTGAGGAACACTCCCATGCATGCGAGACTCGACGGCCGCGGTGTGCCAAAGATAATACATGGTCTTCCCAGGTAACCCAGTATTGATCGAGAAATGCATAAGAGACCTTGTATTTACCAGCAGTAGTTCCCCGAGATGCACGAATAAGGGCGAGCGGTGCGGATGGGATAGTCTGAACGTAGCCGAACTGTCGAAGAACCCTGTGTGGGTGGTAGGGTTCACTATGTGGGTGGTAGGGTTCAATGACATCTAGGGCTCTCAAGCAACCACAGAAGAAGGATATCTGATGTAATGGGTGCTGAGCCCTGGCACTCACGTATGGATCCCAACTAACCTGTCACGTATAAATGAAACAAGAAATTAATATAATGTTCCATATAAGCAACCACAAAAAAACGTAAAATATGTGTAAAGGACTCTCATGTGGTGGGTGCTCACCTCGCTCGGATGTAGTGCATCCAACCTCTCCCGCATCAGCTGTATGTTTTATTTCGCATTTCCGGAATCCTGACCAGGATTCCAGCGGCTTGCGAGAGGCATCCCTGCAGTGTATCCCCACTGTGCAGGAGGACGGGTGAATGGGAAGTGCTCGTACACCCAGGACTGGAAATGAAAAATAATTAGTAATCATTCAATCTAGAAGATAAATTATTATTGAGCATGTAAATGTATATATAAATTATATATACAAATTGTATTGCTCTTACCGTGAGCAGTGTTAGATATCCAGCAATCTGTCGTACATCTACCCTCGTAGCGGTCCCCAACTGGCGATACAGATACGCCGGTGCAACAGCCCCCCATGCATAATCACGGACCCGAGTCAGGTCCATTAGCAAAGATAAGTAGTAGACAGGGACTCGAGTGGCGGACTTATCGGTGAATAGTATGCAGCCTAACAAATAAAGAAGATAGCCTCTGGCTGCACACTCTACCTCCTCAACGGATGACGCAGGAGATATATCACCGCACACCCGGCGGATCCATCCCATCCTCACTACCCCACCTCGTGCCAGGTTCAACTCTGCTGCCGCAGATGCCCTATCCACACCCAGTCCTCGCTCCAACAGATCTACTTGCTCAGTAAATCCCATACTAGTAGATACGTGGATGGGAAGTCCTGTAACTGGGATGCCGAGAAGAGTACGCACATCATCTAAAGTGATCGTCATCTCCCCAAACGGCATGTGAAAGGTATTGGTCTCGGGCTGCCATCGCTCAACAAAGGCCGAAACCAAGGGGCAAGAGATATATCAGTAGCTGAAACGCCTCAGGTCTGTCAGTCCAGACTCGTCTATGATAGCGCGAAACAGAGGCACGTAGAGATCCAATCCATCTTCAGGAAGAGGTATGTACCAGTCCTTCAGCTGACGCCAATGACTGATACATTTGAGCGGGCCACGTTCCTGCACATTACAAGTGTAAATGTTCATTAACGTCTGTTATTATGAAACAACTTATTTGAAAAACTTATTTGGAAAACAATTACTTAAAACATTAAAGTAATAAACTTTTACCTCCCCGTCCCATATGGAAATGGCCACGTGCGTCCTAATACTCACAAGGACGGATAGGTCGGTCGGACCGCCGGGAATAGGACCGTCACCTGCTACCGCTGCATGTGGACTAGATGGCTGTGCATCCTCATCTGATCCATCATCCTCCCCTGTTGCCTCCATAGTATGACTAGCCAGTTGTGAAGGACTAGACGGCCCTCCCTCATCCCTTGAGGAATCATCCTCTGAAGAGCTCTCTATATCCTCGTTAACCGGCTCGGGCAGTGGATCCTGAACCATTTTGCGTCTTCGTTCAGACGTTGTTGGCCGTTGACGGATGCCTGTAGAAGAACTGGCATGCACACCTCGGCGAGGAGGTCTAGCAACACCAATCTTAGTTCGCACTCTCGATGGTTCACTAGAAGTACTAGCGTCTCCACCTGTCGGACGTGAGGTGCCACCAATACGGCGTGATGGTCTCCTCGGCATTTCTTCAAACCTATTAAAAATAAAAATCAGTAAGAGGATAGATAAAGCGTAATAGAAGAAAAGGTAATTCTACATGCACCCTCGCATTATGATGAGCACACCTACATCCCTTTGTGAAAAGTGATTTTTAAAAATAACTCACTTTTCATAAAGGGATGTGGGATGTATATACAATTTCCCCAGAAACATTCAAGTTTGGAAATGCAACTGCACGGCACATGTTAACTATGCAAATGCAACTACAAGTTTGGAATTCTGCACGGCATATGTATACTGTGCAAATGAGGTTTGCACGGCACATATTGGCCGTGCAGAAGAGCTCTGCACGGCGCATGTAGGCCGTGCAAAGGAGCTCTGCACGGCCAAAGTGTGCCGTGCAAAAATTGTTTGCACAGCATATGTTTGCCGTGCAGAAGGGTTTTGCACGGTTCTGCGTTGTCGAGCAGCTTGCGGAAACTACAAGTTTTGGGCAAATGTATAGGGATTTTGCACTTCGAATGCATATGAATTAGCCCCATGAAGATCTTAATAAATGTCTCTACTCTCTAACGAAGAAATTACAACCTTAAATGAATGTCAAAATGATAAACCTATGAACAAGAAGAAAAAGAAAAAGAAGAAGAATACCTCACCTTGTTTGAGCTTCCTGTGAAGAAGAAGAAGAAGTAGCACTGTGCACTGCTGCTGTTTGGAGGGAGAACGACCAAGAAGAGGAGAAGCCTTTGCTCAATTTTTCAAAATCGTCGACGAGGGAAGCCAGAGGAGGAGAACGATGGTGGGCAGTTTGGGTAATATTGTGGGTGGGCTCAGGAAAAAGATTTAAAAAAAATTAAAGGATGATGGTGAGCTCAGCAAGTGGGTGTGTACAGCAATACATGTGGGTGCCAATAGAATCACCAAGGTGAATATCCACTTCCAAGTTTCAAGTTCCACCACAGTTCACACCCGACTCTCTTTTCTCCTCCCACCAAAACAAAATCCATCTCCTATTTTCCTCCTTTCAATGTCTTCTGCTATTTCTCTGCAATCCTTCCATCCCCTCTCCTCATCAAATCCCCACAACAAATCAAAGAAAAACAGACCTCCCCTCTTCATCTCCACCAATCCATCTCACCTCAATCTCCTCCACCTCAGAGACCTCTTCTTCTCCACCAACCTCTCTTGCCATAGATTCCCCCATCTCGACCCCTCCGGCCGCGTTGAGCCCGTCGATCTCGACAAGCTCCGGACAGCCGTCCTCCACAGCTCCGTCGTCGTCTCCGTCTTCTCCAGAGGGGAATTTTGTGAGGGAGAGGGGAAGGAGATGGAGAAGTCGGAGTTTGGTATTGGAGAATTGATCAGGATGGCGGTTCCTGTGTCCGAATCCAATGGAACGTTGGTGGGTTTTGGACGAGCTGTTTCGGACTGTGGATTGACCGCTTCCATTTACGATGTCGCGGTGAGTAGGGTTTCTGTTTTTATTTGTATTTGGAATGAGTGGGATGCCTGCCTGACTTTCATAGGATTTGATTTTGTGGGGTGATGACTTTCCTATGATTTGTTTTCTCATTTTTAGCCCCTTTTAGGAATACATTTCTTAGGTTTCCTAGGAATTCAATTCCTTGCAAACAAACAGGCCTAGAGATGAATCCATGTGGGAATTGTATTACTGTATATTACAATGCTTACAGATTACAGCAGAGGTAGATTGTCAAGTTGGATGTGGAGAATGGTTAGAATTGTTTATATTTAGGTTAGTGGTGTGTGTATTAGATTCTAATTTATGGTTAGAGAGCAATGCTACATGGGGTCCAGGCATTGTCCCTTAAAATATGTTCTCATTCAGTGGGGCCCATCTGGAATGCATGACAACCAATGCATGCAGACTTTTTAGAAAGGTTTGGATGTGGACTAGGGATACACAAAATATTTGGTAGGTCAAATGATCCCGACTTTAGTTTTGACCTTTGAGAACATAAAACTAAAGTCAGGGTCAGTTTCTGTTTCTTTAAAGCTGCTTTGGTTTTTGGTGATTATTACATCTAACAAAAATCTACAAGACCCAGCAAATCTTAGACCCTTCATGTGTGGATTTGCATCCCCATTGTCTTGAGCAATCAAATTGGAGTAAATTGAGTTTTCAATCTGAATTCACATTCTTAGCTGCATCAGTCCTCAATGCCATTTCAAATCCAGTAATTGATCTCCAGTTGAAGATCTGAATGAAATGAAAAGGCAAAAGGAGTGATTTAGAATCAGAGGCAAGAGAAACACTTGCTAATGGTCAACACAATAAATATTAGAGTTTAAAAGAGGTACAACAGAGGGCACCACAAGTAAAAAGTGCATCGATTTCAGGAGCTGGAGCTTAGTCATGATGTCAGCCTCACTACAGGAATTGTTCTGTTGAGAGGAAGAGATTGCACATATTATACGATGCAGGAGAGTTTTTGTTATTTGCTAGTGCCAAGCTTAATCCAAATAGGACTGTAATGATGGTGACGACGAATATGATTATCAGTCTAATCCATCTTGGGAATCAATATCAGACCCCAATTGGTAGCGTCCAACCTTTTACTCACTGGTAGATTGGATCTTAAATAAAAGAAAGTATGTATATCTAAATGTTTGTAACACATTAGCTTAAAGTTTAATGGTCTTTTAACTATACATTTTTTTAGGCTAATCCAACGGCGAGTATAAAGGTCTCTCAGTTTCGAATTGGGTCCAGCGCCTACTTGCTAGAGGGAGGTTGAGTGAGTGTGAAGGTTGTAGACTAATTAAATATTAGCCCCATACAGCTGGACCTTATATGGCCGTATGTGGGTCACTGGGGCCTTGTTGGGCTTTCAGAGTTGAAAATTTTCCACTCAATGTTACTTATAGGCATGTTTGTATTTAGTTCTACACAGGAATCTGTCAGTGAAAAAACATGGATATAGAGAAAGCATTCAAATTAGCCCGTCATGGAAACCATTTCAGATGCAATAACTGATCATCCAGATTGGTTGGGATGGAAGGAAATCACAAAAGGAACTACTTAGATACAATGGGAAGAGAGACACCCATGAATAGTCCAGAAGTGGTACAAGACACTTTAGAAAAAGGGTTTCCTATTTTGATTATAATTCTATTACGAGAGCATTATTATTTTTAGGAAAGAATCTGGTGATACCTGTATGTAAAGGAAACTCTTACATGTCACTCTCTGCGGGATAGAATGGTTGGTTTGTTTGAGTTCCCTTAGGAGTGGGAAATTCATGTGATACAAGTTTAGAGGCCTTTTGGTGAGATTCTTATGTTTTAGAGATCATCAAGGATTTTAGCAAGTAAAGGGTAGATGACTGTTAACTCTTGTTCTCCTTTTACTACATTGTATCTTCTTCTCTCTTGATATGCTGAAGCTGGTATATCTTTGTCCATGGATGTAGCCGCTAGTGGTGAGCCACGTATACTTTGTCGGTCCTTGTGTGGGATCTTGGTTATTTGGTTCTTTCATTTTTTTTCTTTGACTGTCCAGATACATGCAATGTTTGGTGATTTGAAACCAAATATGGGGAAATTTGTTTTGTTTAGTTTAGTTTTGTTTTTTTAAAATGATTATTGTTCAAAGATATATTTACTATTTACTTAGTTTGCATCATATATGATTTTTATGGTAATATTCTTCTAACTTTTAGCGAACATTTTACTCAGTCATTACATTTGAATGAAATTGAACATTGTTTCTAATAAAACAACAATGAAGAATGTATATGATTTTAGAGGATCAATAAATTGCTTTCTAGTATACCCTATGGAGTATGGAGAAAAGCATTGGATTCTAGCATTGAGAAAGGCATTGGATTCTAGCATTTTTTCATTATTTTAAATCTTTTGGATACCTATTCAATTATCATTTGGGCAAATTCATGCTGCAACGGATTGTGATGGGCATGGACTTCGGCATATTGTTGTAACATTAATTTTGATGGTTAAGAGCGATGCCCATTGTGATTGCGACTTGAACTGTATGTGTGCCACTCATAGATGGCAGGGTGGATAGAAACTTCATTGTATGAAATATGGATACCCTAGAAATCGACATAATAATGTTGAGGATATGGATTTCAAGGCTCCAAACGTGGACTGTGAAAACATATGAAAAGAAATGGTTCTAATCCTACAGTAATAGTTACATGTGTGCAAAAATCAAAATAGTGGTTGTGGCAGGCATAGCAGCTAGTGACCAAATTGCTACGTAACGGGCGATATGCAGCGGTTGTGGCGATACGTAGCGTAGCGTGTGAATTTTTTAAGTTGTAAAAGAAATCATGTGTAGCAACCAATCTTGTGTTTTTTTTAGTGATTTGAAACCATGTAAGGGTAGAGACAACTTTTAGGAAAGGCTATTGAGGAGAAGAAATAGGAAAAATAGTGTTTTAAATTAAAACTGCTCGACTCTACTAGGTTTTACACCATAGTGCTGCTATTTTCAAAATAGCGCAGCGGCCTCAACCTCTACGGTCGATAATGCCGCCGCTACGTAGCTTTTTAAATCATGCGCGCGTGTCAAATTGGGGTGACTGTTTTTAGTTCACCTCTCTTTTTTTGTCATCATTTCTTGAGAGAGCTCACTCCAGTCTTCTAGACGCATTGTCTTTTTACTGCAGTTTTTCATTTTGGAAGTTGCAACATACCATTTAGATTCAGTGTGTTTCAGGTTATTCCTTCATTGCAAGGATTGGGAATTGGTCACATGATAGTGAAAAGAATTATAAGGTATATATTGAATCTTGTCCTACAAAGCTATCCTTATTCTGATTTTTTCCATTTGACATCTAATGTTGCTAGTTCCTGCTAGGGTTCTTACCAGTGGAGGCATATATGATATTGCAGCTCTCTGCTCTGAGAAAGAAAGGTGCGGACCTATAATTTTACTCAATACCATGTCAAGTGCTAAATTTAGCCACCAATAATAAAAGAACTAAGTCAAGGTTGTTTTTTCCCCTTACTAAAATGCTTGTGTCATGGTTCTTTTCTGTGTTCTGGATCAAGTGTCCCTGGATCCTATAAACTCTTAGAGTTTTGCTATTAAATGCTTACCCAAATTTAAGGAGATGAGACTTGCAGTTCTGCTAAGTGCCTTGGTATGTAGAGTTTGCCCGAGTCCTCCTTCAAAGTCCATCAAGGCCCAAGTTCAAGTTGACTTTATATGATGTAAGTCTCAATATTTTCCCCCTTTTAATGAGTTCTAGAAAGTAGTTTTTGAGCATTGGATCAAGTCTTAATTTCTATACAAACTACATACCCAGTATCCATTTCTCAATTTAAGTATAGGGTCGGGCTCCCGTGTAGCGTCAAGCCTTATCCAATAAGCATGCTACACGTGGAATTTAAAACTCATTCACTTCTACCAAGACATCCTTTCAACCTTAATAAATTAGTTTTATTTTCAATATTGCCCCTTTGAATTGTAACCATAGTTGTCAATTCTGTTCCTGTGACCGTTCCGGTTTGACCTTCTAGTGGAACGTGTTGGCATTTTGGTCAATTGCGGTATTCCATTCTAGAAAAGGCGCGATTGAAAAATGAATATATATAAGAATACCTAAAATTAAAAAATAGTTGAATGCTAAAATAATCCTAAAAATGCATATTTGCATCACTTAAACTAAACTACACTCTACAACTGACCATTTTCTAGTTTTCACTACATATGAATGGAAGTATGAAACCATGGCCTGAATTTGGGCGGAATTGGTCCGGAATTAGAACCAGAATTGGGACCGGAACGGACAGGAACTGGGACCAAAAAATTTTAGGGGGCCATTCCGTTCCGCCCAAGGCCAATTCCAGAACGTTCCGGCTAATTCCGACCCGAATGGAATAGAATTGACCACTATGATTGTAACTCAACTCTTTCTTTTAGTAAGTCCTTTACATATGAGTTGTGGACATGGCCCACCTTTACTAGAATTGAAATGTGGGCCTATTTTAAATAATTGTTGACACGAGACCCACTTTTAAGAATTATATCATGGGCCCACCTTTATAAATTATTGTATATAGAGCCCACATTTAGAAATTATAACATAAGTCTCATCTTTATGAATTAGAACATGGCCCACTTTTACAGAAATTCGAACATAGAGCATACTTTTGTAGGAATTAGAACATGTGGTCCACTGTAGGAATTACAATAAGGACTTATGTAGGAATTGTTGTGCATAAGAACCACTATTAAAAATTACAGGATAGAGCTCACCTTTAGGAATTAGAACATGAGGCCACCTTTATAGGGATTAAAATGCGGGCCGACCTTTACATGAATAATAATGTAGGCCCAGGGCCATATTGTTAGTTAGCACCTAAATTGTAATGAACATTTGGGGTAATTTGGAAACTCTAAAAAAGGCTCTTATTTTATGATTTAGAACTTATTTCATATTAGAGCATTCACTAAACCTCTAATTATATTTTCTATTTTTAAACTTTAATTACAAATCTCTAAAAAAATTAGTTAAGTAGGGTTGCTTTTACTAGAAGAGCTTTTTGAACTAAAGCGAGTGGGTTCTATATTATAATTTCTAAAAGGTGAGGCCAACTTACTACAATTCCTAAAGGTGAGTGGGTTCACAATCACAAGGTTAGGACCACTTTGTAATTCCTAAAGATGGTTCTGATGTTAACAATGACAAAAATGTGGGCCATATTGTAAATCTTGTAAAGGTGGGCCCTGTTCTAATTCTTAAAGGTGGGTTCTATGTTGTAATTTCTAAGGAGGGTCCCATGTACAACCAATCCCTATAGTGGTCCTTTTTGTAATTCTTACTAGTGTGCCCACTTTGTAATTCTTAAACATGGCCCTCATGTTCTCATTCCTATAACAATGAGCCTTGGGTTCTAATTTACAAAGGTCGGTCTCATATTATAATTTCTAAATGTGGGTTCAATATACAACAATTAAAAAAGATCAATTTCATGTTCACAATCACATAAGGTTGACCCACATTCCATTCCTTTTTAAGTGGGTCATGTTTACAGAACATGTGTCAAAGAGGTAAAAGGCTGAATTCCTATAGGGGCAATGTTGGAAATAAAATAAATTTACTATCGTTGAAAAGGTGTTTCGGAAGGAGTGAAGTGGTTAGAAATCCCTGCAGATGTGTACGACTGTTAATGGATAAGATTATGGTGCAGCGACGCTGCACCGGATCCCTCCCCTTTTAAGTAAAATTTTCTTAATCAAGTTCTGTATACTGAATGTGCAAAGCTAAGTTTATACATGTGTTAAATCAGGGCTCCTTATTGTTAGAAATGTGAAGGGTGTTCGTGTGAAGAGTTTAGGACTTTTTACCACTCATGGATTGTGTGTGAGGCCGTAAACTTTCTTATGGTTCGGCCCATCATAAAAACACTGTCTGGAGATGCCTCTGTCTATCATTCATATGTGTATAAGAAAAGTGAATGGCTAGAAAAGCGAAGTGTGATCCATATCATCAAACACTTGTGGCAGGCACGATGAGTGACCATTGCCGTCTTACAAACTGGGCGTGTTCAGATTAGGTCCAGCCTGGATCTGTCATGCATGTGCAGTTAGCATTATTTGCCATGCCCTTATCAAATAATCTTTCTTTGAGTATCTCTGGAAGGGATTTGGTGTCTTTTATGACGAACAGTGCAGAAGTCACCATGAGGATATGATTTGGAGTGATGGATGTTATCTATGCTGGTAGGCGATCTAAGCAGGTTTCTTCAACCTTCATATAAACATGTCTTTTGGACTCACATTCTCACAATGAATGCATGTAAAGTCATGCATATCTGCATATATTTGAATCATGAAATCTCCCCAATGCATGCTTGACTGTTCGCGTATTGAGAATCTATCAACTATGATGATGTTTCCATTCTTGTTGCAGGCTGTTTTTTGAAGCCTGTGGATTTAAGGAGGATTCGCTGGGATCTACCACAATGATGTATACGCAGGCTGCACCAAGTCATGTGAAAGATGATCTGTTGGTCAAACGTTCTGGTCGAATGATGTTGTTAGTTCCGCCAATGCGAAAGCCGGTTGTTTCGGATGAGATGATACCCATTGATGAGAAAGGTTTCTAAAAAAAGCATGTTTTTGGAACAAATTTGAAATTCGACTGCCTGCAGCAACTCAATTAGAGGAGTTATTGTTGATTCTCAGAGAAAGCATTCGAAAACAGGGTCTTCATTAGCTGAGGTGCCTGTTTCATAAAATAAGGGCCTGTATGCTTCCTTGCATTGAATTCCTAGGAATTCATGGTAGTAAAGTGGGTTCTGAAGAAGGAATCTTAGAGAGGTGATGGGGAAGGAAATAAAGATGTAAAAATAGGTGAGATGAGACCCTCGTTTAGATTTGATTTACTAGTGATGGCTGGATAATAATCTACTACAAAATGAAAACTATTTGATGGCCAACATGGATCTTTATTCTTTTTTTTTAAAAAAAATTTAGCTCCTTTGGCAGGAAGGCGTTTTCTGGAATTCCAAGGAACTCATTACTGACAGTCCTAAAATTACCATTGTCCTCTACTTTTGAAAAGCAGGGGCAAGTTACAGGTCTATTCATCTGGTGTATTATATTTAATTGTTTGTTTAACATGTTTGTATATTTTATTTTTAATGCAAATAAATGCATGACATATATAAAATTAGCTCTTGAAATAAGTATTTACTTGTGATGTTAGCTGTTGGTGTCCATTTGTTCTAATTTATACCAATTTAACATGTTGGTTAGAGTTGATAAGGCCCATTGCCTACTTGGAATGGATTTTCCTAGGATTTGAAAAGGGGTTTCATCCAAGGAAAGTCTTAAAGATTCAGAGAGTGGAGGAGCTAAAGTGGAGATGCAGATGGATCATCATTCTTATAGGTTTTATTTTATTAGGGTGATGTGTGGATGATCATTCTGTGGAAAGAGATAATTTGATGACCCTTCTGAAGCTTCACTTAGTTTAGATATAGGTCTAATTTGATAAAATCGTGGTGTTAAAAGAGTCCTGTTCTTAGTGAGATCAGAAGAATTCCTCAGCAAAGTAGGACTAAACAGGAAGAATCTAAATATTTATGAGTACTATCAAGCCTAGGAGCCTATGCAATTTATCCAATTTTTGTTTGTCAGCATCATAACCATTATCATTAGTATTTATCAAGAACCAAGCATTACATGGTCTGAATTGATTGATAGACCATTATCATGATCTGACTACAACGTCCCAGGGGCAGAATTAGTGAAGCACCTTAGGTTAAACACAAGGCTGGGGCTCACTTCTAAAAATCCAAACAGCTTGCATGCACCAAATCGCATTGTAGTGATCCACATATAACTCCAATCAGTGCGGTAGCCATCGTGATAAGCTTTCTTGTTCCATCTTTTTGGGTATAAGGGGAGGGAGAGCTGGCCTATTTCTTACATTTATCACTGGATGTAGCTGCCTGTTTCTTCTCAATAGTTATTGGACAATCTAGCATTGTTTGCTTGTTGGTTCGGCCTGTGGATTCTTTTTCTTCTACATCTATCATAGCTTGTGGGCTTTTGCCATTGTGCCTCTTTTCATGGTTGTTTTTTATTTTTTTTTGTTTAAATCCCAGGGTATCTCACCCCCAACCTAGCTCAGTCCAGCAGCCTTTGGCCTTGAGGCCGAGGGACATTCGATTCTGGACAGCCAAAAACTAATTCCTAGACAGGATTGCAAACCCTCCTATTCACATGCATTAGGTAAAATTATGGGAGGTGGCCAGCATACCTCTCTACTTCCCAGGCCAGAGAGTTCCACCTACCTTTTTATCTGACACCGAAGCATGCATTCGGTCCTACATCTGAACCAATCTCGAGACTCATCGCAAAACTACCGTGTCCCATCTTGCTATCAGATCTGCAACATTCAGTAGCCCACCGTGAGATCAGATCTGCAACATCCAGTAACCCATCTTGAGATCAGATCTGCAACATTCAGTGGCCCACCGTGAAATCCCAATTCGCTCCAATAGGGAACCAAGGTGACTGGTGATAACATAAGTTCAACTTAGGATTCTCCCAAGTTTCGTGTACTCCCTCTTGAGCTGCAAAACTAGCTTTGACATATTTTTCAATTACAAATTCTGTTCTGGTGGGTGTAATTTTGTGCGCTGCATTTGTGTTGTAAAATTCATGGATTTGTTGTGTATGAAATTCTGGTTCCTGTAATATTTTGGTTCTTGTAATTTTCTGGGTTGCATTTGAATTGTAGGATTCTGGTGGTTCCTGTAACATTTATGAAATTTGTGTTGTCTTGAATGGTTCAAGAGCTCCATGGTGTGTTTGTTGCATCTGTACTAAAACCAGTTACATGTATACATCCAACAGTTGAAATTGGAACTACAACCAATTCCTACTATATTGTAGGTGGTAGATGTTGGCTCAAGGATGAAACTCCTGTAAAATGGCTGAACGGATTCCATGTAATTCAAAATTCTCGAACTCCCGTAAAAATGGCAGAATGTGTTCCATGTAATCCAATTTAAAGTATCAGTGTCCTTTTTTTTTTTTTTTTTGAAACTACAAATGGCTGAATCAGGTCCATCTTATCCAATTTTTATGAAAATGCCATTAATGGTAATTTGCATCCTCAACTTAAAACACCTAATGTATGACCAATAAAACCCCTGGAGACAGGTCACATGATAACAAATGAGTACATCAATACTGTTTGGCTAGTTAAATTAAGCAGCACAACCATTTACATTAAGCAACATGTTACAGAGTACAAGTCAATTCGAAGCCACATTAAACAATACAACTATTCAATGATCCATATTCACCAAATTCTGCTTGATTTGAAACTGTGTACATACAAATAATCAACTATTTGCCCCTTGTTTAAAGTCCTTTTGCTCAAAAAGTATAAATTTGGTTTCCATTGATCTTGCTAAGGAGCCTCAATTTCCTTGCACATAAGATGGAGCATTGAAGAGGTCTGAATCTCTGTTAGTTTCCATTAATCTTGCCAAGGAGCCTCAATTTCCTTGCACATAAGATGGAGCATTGAATAGGTCTGGATCTTTGTGTTGGTTGGCCTGATAGATGACCATTGACTACATCAGAAACTGGTGCTAGCCTTGTCACCGACCCATGACCTTTTCTAGTTTGTTGATAACATCTCTTACGTTCTCAGGCTGCACACGGATAAGTCTGCTCATTATGAAGACCTGTTAGTGTAAGAAATTAAACAGGAGTGAGTAATTTTATTAATAAAAATTCATAGAAAGAGGTCTAATTATCAATCTATAATATCCAGCCCATGAGCTGTAACTTGTAGTTCTTAACTCTTACATGATTGAACAATCCTAACCATTTCATTGAAGGCAAAAATATGGAATGATTCGACTGATTTTCAAGGCCAGTTAAGATTTTAGATTGTCCATCTCAGGCCTCAAGCTGTGCTCAAGGTGAATCTATCAATTGGTTCAACGGCAAGAAGAATAGACTTATCCAACCGTGCTACAGACCCCGGATTTGTGCCCGGGGTTTGGCACGACTCCCACTGGGAGCCGTTGGATCCCAGGCTCCATGGGAATCGTGATAGACCCCGGGCACAAAAATCCAGGTTCCGTAGACTTTTTCTTATCCAACCGTGCTATGACCCTGGATTTGTGCCCTGGGTCTGGCACGACTCCCACTGGAAGTAGTTGGATCCCATGCAAAACCCCGGGGTATGTAGACTTTTTCTTATCATCATCATCGGTACTTAGCTACATGGAAATCTGAAAATGATTTTCCACGGAAATCCCCCTTACAAAAGACATAATTGGTCCTTAGCTACATGGCAATCTGCAAATGATTTTCCAGGAAAAATCCCCTTCACAAAAATACCCTATATAAACAAAAAAAAATTAAATTTCCAAAAATTCACCTCATTTTAGAGGACCTGATTTTGAGCAGGCGTTGTGGCAGAGCTTCAGACGTTGCGTTCTACACCTGCTACAGCTCTGATGAATAGATGGGAGAGATGGAACGGCGGATTTGGGACTCAACACGTTTCCCACTCTTCTCCTCATCCGGCGACAGCACCTTCAACGAATTTTTCAGAACCCTGCAAAACACAAAAATGGAAAAACAAATCCAAAAATAAAAAATATAAACAAAAATCTATCTCACACTTAGTAAAGAGAGCAGAGAGAGCAGCGAACAAGGGTTTTGTGCAGGAACAAGATGCGATGCGACGACCAGCACAGTCTCTCCGACGATGTTGACACCGGGCACCGAGGAGCTGAGGAGAGGAGACGCCTGTAAAATGGGTTTCGTCGAGGGAGACGAGAGAGGAGAAGCTGTGAAGGTATCATTGAGGTTGAGGAGACGATGATATCCTCGAAATAGCTTTGTTGAAATGGGCGGACCACGAAAGGAGTTTGATAGAAATGGGCGGGCTTTCAATTTAAAATGTCTACTTGGACAAACTTTTTGGATGGAAATTTGGACAAACCCATGGTATGCCTTGAATATCTCCTATAATATTTAAGGCATACCATAGGGTTTGTCTAAAATTCTGTCCAAAAAGTTTGTCCAAATAACACTACTCTTTCAATTTTGGACCGAGATGGAAATGGGCAGGCGGGCTTTCAGTCACACGTGGGTGAGTGGATGCTCTCCTCAGCTTGAGCCGAGGAGAGCCCCCCCCTCCCCTCTCTCTCTCTCTCTATATATATAGGCCCTCTCTATATTATATATATAGAGGACTGCTCTCCTATACTGCAGTGGACGTTAAAAACAGCTGCGGCTCGTGTGAAACATAAACCCATGTTTTCAAAGCCCGCTAAATTTTCGTTGAAAACCCCTCTTGCCTTTGAAAACCCCTCTTGTCTTATACCTAAATCGTCTCTCTCTGTGTCTATCCCCTGTCTCTCGCCTCTCTCTCTTTCTCTCAGCGAATCGATCTCTCTCGCCAGAACTCTCTGATCTCGCTACTTCTCTCTCTCCCATCGCCGAACTGTTGCGATCCTCTATCTCGCTTCATCTCGCTGGCGAATCGATCTCTCTCTCGCCTGAGTCTCTGTCGTCGAAGCTCTCTGATCTCGTTGCTTCTCTCTCTCCCATCGCTGAACTGCTGCGATCCTCTCTCTCGCTTCATCTCGCTGGCGAATCGATCTCTCTCTTTCGCCCGAGGTCTCTCCCTCGCCTGATCTTCCTCCCTTGCCTGATCTCCCTGCTGCTGCGCACATCTCTCTCTCTCTCCCTCGCCTGATCTTCCTGCTGCTGCGCACATCTCTCTCTCCCTCTCTCTCACTCGCCTGATCTCCCCTGCTACTGCACACACATCTCTCTCTCTCTCTCTCTCTCTCTCTCTCTCTCTCTCTCTCTCTCGTTGCCATTGTTTTGATTTTACATCCAAAATCACTCCCGCCCTAGCATCCCGCCTTAAATATCATCTACAGAAAACAGAGAGAGAGAGAGAAAGGAGGAGAAAAAAAAAAAAAAAAAAACGAGAGGCCACGAGAAGTACCTATTTCCCTCTACAGAATATCTTCTCTCTCGCTGTCACTTGATTTTTGTTTTTTTTCTTTTTTTTCATCTCAGTCTAGATCTCTGATACTAAATGATCTTCCTGAAAAATTAATAGTCATCCTTTCAAACAATATTGTTGATTGGGTTGTTGATATCTTCTCTCTCGCTACCACCTGATTTTTGTTTTTTTTTTTTTTTTTCATCTCAGTCTAGCTCTCTGATACTAAATGATCTTCCTGAAAATTAATAGTCATCCTTTCAAACAATGTTGATTGGGTTGTTGATTGCTTATGGTCAAAAATTCATTCATCTCCATTATTCCGAAAGAAGAAAAAAACAAATGGTCTATTGGATTTCAAGTAATTAGATTCACCAAGAAGATTCAGAGACTTCACATTTTGAATTGCATAGAAAGATTATTTATCTTAGATAGGTTTGCGGAAAATTGTAATTCTACCAGGTAGCAAAATTGTTCCTTATTGATTGGGTTGGGTTTTTGCTTGACCAATAGATCTATGATTTTAGTGTTGTTGCGTCTGTTTCCATTGGTGGCTTATGAATTTGGCTACATATACTATACACTTTTTTGCAGTTGGTATTTTCTTTAATCTGATGTTAACCTCTTCAATAAAGACTTTTTGTTTATTTTTTCTTTCCATAATGGGAATAGCCATACAAATGTCGTCAGCATCGTCTTCGGTACGAAACTTAGAATGGGTTCCAAAGTGCCTATGTGGGTATAGGTATATGATTTTAAAGACATCTCGTACGGCCCAAAACCCAGGACGGAGATTTTGGAAATGTCCAGATTTACATGTAAGTGTTTATAGATTCGAACTTCTTAAATTAATATGTATTTTCACTCAAAAATTTATATCTCTTTTGCTATGAATTTGTGTGTAGGGAGAACGAGGTTGCGGGTTGTTCATTTGGATGGATGAGGTTGCGAATGAATATTCACCGGTCCGAAGTATGGGACGTGTGCAAATCGAAAGCAGAGAAGATGAAATGAGAACGTTACTTGAAGAGATGAAGCAAGAGATTAAGCATGAAATCAAATTTTTGAGAGAAAGTATTGAAGCTCAAAGTTTTCAGCAGCGACACCCAAATTATTGTTGCTATATATTGATGATGTTTCTACTTTTTTTTGCATATGCATGGGATCAAACTTTGCAACACGAACTTAGCTTTCTCTTTTTTTTTTTTTTTTTGATGAAATTTCCAGATGAACTTGTGCAATTATTGAATATGAAGCAATGAGAAATTTGCCGATGAGAAATTTACAGTGTGTAGTAACTTGTATAATTGGTAAAGAGTGTATGGCTTTCTGATTTCCCTTTTTTGCACTATTTAATCCTTCTTAACATAAGAATATGGCTATTTACTCAATATGAGAATCTATTTTGTTGGGCAAAACTCCACTTTAATAATCTACCCATTTTACAAGTCATAAAATGAAGCACTAGGATAGGAAAAGTGCGCGAATGGAACACGAGGCAATGTGATTTGTTTTCACCGAAAAATTGCAGAATTCAAGTTCATGATATGTGCTCTGAGATCCCCAAATTTCAAAAAAAAAAAATCCATCGGGAAGTGGGTCTATCAGTGACCTAAATAGGGGTACTCAGATTGGATTCCGCAGATTTGATCGATTGGGTTGGAAAAGTGCATGAATGGAACACAAGGCAAATGAGATTTTTTTTCACCGAAAAATTGCAGACTTTAAGTTCATGATATGGACTCTGAGATCCCCAAATTATAAAAAAAAAAAAATCCATCGGGAAGTGGGTCTACCAGTGACCTAAATAGGGGTACTCAGATTGGATTCGGCAGATTTGACCGATTGGGTTGAAAAAGTGCGCGAATGGAACACGAGGCAAATGAGATTTTTTTCACCGAAAAATTTCAGAATTCAAGTTCATGATATGGACTCTGAGATCCCCAAATTTCAAAAACCAATTCCATCGGGAAATGGGACTACCAGTGACCTAAATAGGGGTACTCAGATTGGATTCAGCAAATTTGACCGATTGGGTTGGAAAAGTGCGCGAATGGAACACAAGGCAAATGAGATTTTTTTTTCACCGAAAAATTGCAGACTTCAAGTTCATGATATGGACTCTGAGATCCCCAAATTATAAAAAAAAAAAAATCCATCGGGAAGTGGGTCTACCAGTTACCTAAATAGGGGTACTCAGATTGGATTCGGCAGATTTGACCGATTGGGTTGAAAAAGTGCGCGAATGGAACACGAGGCAAATGAGATTTTTTCTCACCGAAAAATTGCAGAATTCAAGTTCACGATATGGACTCTGAGATCCCCAAACTTAAAAAAAAAAAATCCATCGGGAGGTGGGTCTACCGGTGACCTAAATAGGGGTACTCAGATTGGATTCGACAGATTTGACCGATTGGGTTGGAAAAGTGCGCGAATGGAACAAGAGGCAAATGAGAATGTTTTTCGCCGAAAAATTGTAGAATTCAAAGTTCACGGTATGGACTCGGAGTTCCCCAAATTTCAAAAAAAAATCCATCGGGAAGTGGGTCTACCGGTGACCTAAATAGGGGTACTCAGATTGGATTCGGCAGATTTGACCGATTGGGTTGGAACAGTGCGCGAATGGAATACGAGGCAAATGAGAATGTTTTTCGCCAAAAAATTGTAGAATTCAAAGTTCAAGGTATGGACTCGGAGTTCCCCAAATTTCAAAAAAAAATCCATCGGGAAGTGGGTCTACCGGTGACCTAAATAGGGGTACTCAGATTGGATTCGACAGATTTGACCGATTGGGTTGGAAAAGTGCGCGAATGGAACACGAGGCAAATGAGATTTTTTTTCACCGAAAAATTGCAGAATTCAAGTTCATGATATGGACTCTGAGATCCCCAAATTTCAAAAAAAAAAAAAAAATCCATCGGGAAGTGGGTCTACCAGTGACCTAAATAGGGGTACTCAGATTGGATTCGGCAGATTTGACCGATTGGGTTGGAAAAGTGCGCGAATGGAACACGAGGCAAATGAGATTTTTTTTCACCGAAGAATTTTAGAATTCAAGTTCATGATAGGGACTTTGAGATTCCCAAATTTCAAAAAACCAATCCATCGGGAAGTGGGTCTACCGGTGACTTAAATAGGTGTACTCAGATTGGATTCGGTAGAGTTGACCGATTGGGTTGGAAAAGTGCGCGAATGGAACACGAGGCAAATGAGATTTTTTTTCACCGAAAAATTGTAGAATTCAAGTTCATGATATGGACTCTGAGATCCCCAAATTTCAAAAAAAAAAAAAAAAAATCCATCGGGAAGTGTGTCTACCGGTGACCTAAATAGGGGTACTCAGATTGGATTTGGCAGATTTGACCGATTGGGTTGGAAAAGTGCGCGAATGGAACACAAGGCAAATGAGATGTTGTTTCACCAAAAAAATTGCAGAATTCAAGTTCATGATATGGACTCTGAGATCCCCAAATTTAAAAAAAAAGAAAAACCCATCGGGAAGTGGGTCTACCGGCGACCGAAATAGGGGTACTCAGATTGGATTCGGCAGATTTGACCGATTTGGTTGGAAAAGTGCGCGAATGGAACACGAGGCAAATGAGATTTTTTTTCACCAAAAAATTGTAGAGTTCAAGTTCATGATATGGACTCTGAGATCCCCAAATTTCAAAAAAAAAAAATCCATCGGGAAGTGGGTCTACCAGTGACCTAAACAGGGGTACTCAGATTGGTTTTGTTGGGTCGTGCCATTATATACTATACACTTTTTTTGAATTGGACGTATGCCAATTGTATAGTCTCCCTGTGCATGCAATGGCTAATCTCTCATACCATGAAATAAATCATTTACACCATAAGTCAAAATAATATGAAACAAATCAAATTTCTGCAAACAGTGTTTCCACAATTTTTGCACTAGCTTAAACAAATTTCTGCAAAAGTGTCCCTCTATGCATTACAATCTTGGCAACATAATTACAAGAACATGACTAGACAACATTCCTTGCAAACCTCACCAAAGAACTACAAGATGACACTGAGCAACAAAATGTATATAAAAGAACTACAAATTCCTGCACTCTGCAACAGAATTCCTGCGCTCTGCAACTAAATATCTGCAACATGACTACACAACATTCCTTTACAAATTCCATTCATTCCATCCATTCCATAATTTCCAACAAGGGAAACACCCAAGAAATAATATACACTCATATGACAACAGAAAACATGTCTATACAACTTCCATCCATTCATCAAAATACTACAAGAACACATACTCAAAACTGAAACATTTGAAACATGTGACATTCTACAATTTCTGCACTATCTCAAGCTGAAACATATGCCTTCCATTCATATTGCCACATAATGGTGTGCACCTACTTACATAAGTCTTGATCAACTACAAACTTATTAAAATACATGAACAAAAGGTGGGCTTCAATTTGATTCTTCATCAAACCAACAATAACAAAAGGTTGACACAACAGTACTCATGATGTCAATTTTGATGTGTCAAACACTGCAAAAGATGGCACCTTCTTTGCATTACTGTAATTGAGCTGCAATAGACATGCAACATGAGGTCAATTATGGAGGGAAAAGGGTTCTGAAAATTAAGCATCAAGTTTCATCATCATAAAAATACTTAAAGTAAGAAATAAATTACCATTGTAAGTCATTGCATTTCTTCATTAGAGCTTTCTCTACTTTCATCGATAGAGGCTAGTGATTGGCTTGGATTAGCATCAACTAACCTGAAATTTGTTTTTATAAGTTATAGTTTTATATGAAACATGGAGGATAACAAAAAAAACTTGCATAAAATTGTTTACCTGTTCAACAACACCGGACAAATACGTTTGTCATGTGATACACCGCGCTTGTTGCAACCCTTACATAGGCACCCTTTTGTTGCCTTTTCCTTCGACGATTTAAGTCTCTTCGAGCGTCCCTTCGTCACAACATGCGCCGGCTCGTCATACTCAACCACATTACTATCCACAACTGCCTTCCCTTTATCAATGCTTGAATTTAATGGGTTGTTTAGCATCATTTGCCTTAATTTCATTTCCAATTCCCCATGATCACTGATCAAAAATTCAAAACATTCTTTAGATTGACTAGCTATGTCAATAAGCCGTGCAAACTTACAAGACAAGTGACTATGTCTAGCCAAGCATGGGTCAACACCTTCTGGTCCACCCGATTCCACCACGTCTAGAAATGCATCTCTTGTAACACCCTTTGTCCATCGCTTCAAAATATAACGCTCGGGTAAAAATAATATAGCACCTCTCCTCAAGATAGACAAAACATGACAACAAGGGATGTCTTCAAATTCAAACTTCTTGTAAGAACAATATGCATGCTTCTCGTCTTTTTTCCATAAAACCTCTCTTTCAATTTCCTTTTCATCAGAATAATTTTTCACAACGAACTTACAATCGACATCATCCTTGTAAACAATATTTTCTGCAACTGACATGGTAGTGAATAACTCATCTTGAAACTTATAAAATATGTTCCTTGTGTATACTTCGGCCATTTGCTTTTCCATTAGTGAACATGTCTTCATTTTAGGCCTCCCATTGCTATTCTCAAAATCTTCTTTCTTTTCAAGATACCTTAAACGTTCCACCCGGGTATCAAAAGGCAATATAAAATCAAGTAGAGAATTCTTGTACTCTACGTACTGCTTCGCAAATGAATTCATGCTTTCACTTCGTTGAGTCGTCGACATGCCACCAAAGAAATTTTTCTTTAAATATGCTGGAACCCACATATGACGAATCTTAAATATATCCGCCAACCAATCATTCTCCATCAGCTTATTGTCTGCTATGATCTGATTCCAAAAACTGTCAAATTGATCAGTAGTGTCTGAGTTATGAACACATTTTTTTTTTTATCTTTTCTATTAAACCCTCATTGTGAATATGAAGTCCTCCCAAATTCGTAGGCAACTTATCCAAAGTGTGCCATAGACAATACCGATGATCAGTGTTTGGCATGACATTTTTAATGGCTTTTGTCATTGCCAAGTCTTGATCTGTTATAATACCCTTTGGTGGACTATATGACATGGCTTCAAGCCATGTGTTAAACAACCACTCAAATGACTCCATTTTTTCATTTGGTAGAAACCCACATCCAAATAAAGTAATTTGCCCATGGTGATTGCAACCTACAAATGCGGCAAAAATAAGCTCGTAACAGTTTGTCTTGTAGGTTGTATCAAATGTCACCTCATCACCAAAGACTTTGTAAGCAGAACGAAATGATCCGTTTGTCCAAAACACATGCGTTATCTTTTTATTTGCATCTCGCTCAATTGAATATGTGAAACCATTTCCCATTTCTTTCCGGTTTTTAAAAAGTTGAAATAGCAACTATCCATCTAGCCCCCTTTTCTTTTCCTTTTCATCCCTACAGTGATTTCTGGCATCCGTATCTGTAAATCCAATTTTGTCCGGTCCCCCATACTGCGATGCAAACACCTGCATTTGTTGTTTACTTCACACATTTGCAGCATCATATGTATTTATAAGTTGTCTCTTTTGATTCTGGCACTTCACGATACGACCTCAACATAAATCTCTTACTCGGAGTGGCGGGGGCATGAGAGTGTTGAGGAACAAACATGGATACCACATAACCACCTGACTTATCTAATTTCACTTGCAACTTAGCCTTACAATCGAATCTTATTTCCATTCGACGTCTTTGAACAAGTTCCTTACCAATCCAGTGTTTCTCATCTGTTTTACCCTCCTTTGAATAGACAAATCGCTTCCATACAACCTCCCCATCTTTACCTCTATTGCTAGATTCTTTTCTTATACTAAATCCAGCAAGTTTTCCATAAGCATTGTACAAGTTATATGCCTCATCTAAATAATCAAAATGCATGCCCAATCTTGGTGTCATGTTTTCATCTACAACCGGATAGTGGACAATTGATGATGAGGAGGTCGTCATATCCATATGCAATCTGGATTGCAAATAATCATAATTGGTCATGAATAACGGACCCAAATAAAGAGTTCTAAAGACATGACTACACCATGACATGCAATGCATAATATTTAATCAACAGATGACAAAAATAAAACTTTCTAGTAGAAAAGAACAAGCAATAACACCATTATAAAGCTTTAATGAGGACAAGCACTGTATGGTATCGGCCGAGTTTAACTTAAAAGTTTATCAATGATAGGGCTCTAAACAGCATAAAAGATACTTAAACAACTCTAAGAGCAAAAGCAGAAAAAACAATATGAAAGAAGCAGCACCCAGAAAAAAACATTGTTTAGTGATCACCTCTTCCCACTTACAAATAACATACTTTGAAGGAATTACTTTGAAGCAACCACAAAGTTACATAAAATTTAACTTCATCCACAAAAAACTCCTCCAAAGAACTACAAGAGGGAGGACCCCTCAAAACACCCTTAATTCCTCTCTTTCCAAATAACCAAAATAACATCAACAAAATCAAACTCTCCACAGAATCTTTACAGAGTTCTAACCATATTTTCAGAAATTGGACATGTAATTTTTTGGAACAATTTTGCTACCTGGTAGAATTACAGTGTCTCTAAAATTACAATAGTATCAAATATTTAAGAAAGAGGGCAATCAACTATATGAAATGCAACACGAAAGAAAAAGGTTAAAAAGCATTTGCCTATTATTTCAACAAGGCATTTTGGAGATGTTAGATATTATTTTTCTTAAAGTGATAGCTAATCTATTGTTCATTCCAATGATCAATGAAGACTTGTATTCGAAATAAATACATAATGAACGTATATTGGTCAACGAAATTAACAACATAAACCACATAAGCAATCAACAACCCAATCAACATTGTTTGAAAGATTGACTATTAATTTTCAGGAAGATCATTTAGTATCAGAGATCTAGACTGAGATGAAAAAAAAAAAAAAAAAAAACCAAAAATCATGCGAGAGAGAGATCGATTCGCTAGCGAGATGAAGCGAGAGAGAGGATCGCAGCAGTTTGGCGATGGGAGAGAGAGAAGCAGCGAGATCAGAGAGCTCTGGCGAGAGAGAGATCGATTCGCCAGCGAGATGAAGCAAGATAGAGGATCGCAGCAGTTCGGCGATGGGAGAGAGAGAAGCAGCGAGATCAGAGAGCTCCGGCGAGAGAGACCGGCGAGAGAGAGAGGCGAGAGATCGATTCGCTGAGAGAAAGAGAGAGAGGCGAGAGACAGGGGAGAGACAAAGAGAGAGAGACGATTTAGGTATAAGGCAAGAGGGGTTTTTAAAGGCAAGAGGGGTTTTCAACGAAAATTTTAGCGGCCTTTGAAAACATGGGTTTATGTTTCACACGAGCCGCAGCTGTTTTTAACGTCCACTGCAGTGTAGGAGAGCAGTCCTCTATATATATATATAGAGAGAGAGATGCTCCTATAAAAGATGCTCACTTTATTATGAGAGATAAGGTGGGGGCCCTCACATCCATATCCAATGTCAACAACTTAAATGTGAAGGCCCCCACCCCTATCTCTCACAGGTAAGGTGAGAGATACTCTCACATGAGCACCTCCCATATATATATATATATTTGGAAATATATACACTAATCCTTTTCTTTTTATTAAAACCAAAGGAAGCCCCTCAATCAGTGGTGGACCTATGTATAGTGAACCTGGGGCGGATGCCTTGTGTAGATTTTGAAATTATCAAGAATCTAAATGGATCTGACGTGCCCTACATATATCTAATAAATAGTCGCCCCACATCTAAAACTTGTGATTTTCCCACGTCACAAAACCTTGGTGAGCAAGAGTACTAGATCCTATTCGCGCCGTTCTCTTTCGATGTCTTCTTTTTACCGAGAGTTCGAAATCCTCTTCGCGCTGATCGAGCTTCTCGTCGCCGGTCCTCTCGTTGTTAGTTTTTCTCTCAGCAAGTAACCCTAAATAAAACAACCTCCCTCCCTCCTCAGATTTTAGTACAATCATAATAATTTTAGCTCTTAATCTCCAAATCCTAATTTCAAACTCTTAATCCCCAAATTCCAATCTAAACCCTAAGCCCTAAATCACTTAATCTAAACATATCTACAAGTCTAAAGATAACCAAATCACCATTTGTCACACTTTAATCTTCAATTCACAAATAAATCAAGCCTTAGGGTTCATATGTTTGATTAGTTTGAGTTACATCTAAGTAGCAATTTTTCTTCTTTGCCATGAGCCTATGACCCAATTATAGGGAATTAATTTTAGAGCTAGGTAAGTGCAGGCAACCAAATTTCTTCGATCAAAATAGAACCCCTTTGGAAATCCAAATTAGGTAATTATGTGCTCACGCAATTCACCATTTCAAGTCATCCAAACACTTAAGATTAAAGAAAATTTATCTTAGCTGTTTTGATGATGATGAATTGATAATCACTTGAATTTAGGAGAGGTAGTGGGAAGACCCGGCAATTCATTTTGAGATAATTAGCGAAAGGTCCCTCATATGGGACTTGTAAGGCCTCCAGTCCATCAACTTTTCTGCTAAGGCCTGTAGTTCATGCAGCCTGGACATATTTGGATGAGAGGTCCCTAGACACGTCACTTTATGGAGAGAGGTCCCTGGACACGCCACCTCATACATTTTAATGACTGATTTGCCCTTTTAACTGATTAGGCATAAAATTTCAAAATTTTAAATTTGAAATATTTCATTCTCCCTCTTCTTCTTCTTCAATCAGAACATGTTGAATCGGATAAAAGAAACAGAGGAAGAAATGAGAGAGGAGAAAGGAGAGATTCTACAAGACGATGCAAACAGACCCCTAAACATATTGAATCTTCGGTCCAGACGCCTAAACCGCCATTGGAAGAGAAGCAGCGAGCGATATCTGGATTCGCCCATCGTCGGAACCGGAAGAGGGGTCGGACTTCATCTTCGTCGGTCGTTCTTCGCTATCCGAAGACCACCGTGCCACGTCGCACGTCGCCGGAGATCAAGAAGAAGCAACAGTAAGGCGCTGCATCTCAGTTGTGTCAGTTCCTCGCCAGGCGCAGATCAAGAAGTAACAAGACGCAGTTCAGTTCGGGTTCTGGATTTTGCAAAGACAAGTGGTTCTAGATTCTAGCGACGTGCCAATTCAGGTCATGTTCCTCGCCTTGGTGCACCGCCAGTGCTGGATTCTGGAAGCAATGGCTTGCTGCGCCCAGATCCAGAACCCAGATTGAGAAGCAGTGCCTTGTAGCAACAAGTTCTGTTACAGAATCAGAACCCGTCAGAGGAAGGAGAAAACCCAATTAGGTCGGTTCCTCACCAGGCCAGTCTAGTTCGGGTTCGACCCGGCGCAGTCCAGAAGCCTAGTGAGGCAGAGTTATTAGCCAGTTCAGTTCAGATTTCGGAGATGATGATGATGGGTTTGCTTGGGTTTTGATGGGGGTTGGATCGATTGAGAAGGAAGAAGGTCTGCCGGTTTCATTGTAGCCGCCACAATAGTTTTCCGATCGTTGCCAAACATTGTTGACGGTGCTACGCCATCGCCAGAGAAAGAAGGCAGCAGGGTTGTTATATTGTTTTTTGACAAATCTATATGAATTTCTATGAAATTTATCTGAGTTTTTCTGAAATTTATCTAAGTTTTTGTCAAATTTATCTGAGTTTTAACAGATTTATATGAGTTTGTGTCAAATTTATCTGAGTTTTTCATTTTATTGTCAAATTTATTTAAGTTTTGTGCAAATTTATCTGAGTTTCTGTAAAACTTATTTGAGTTTTTATCAAATTTATCTGAGTTTCTGTCAAATTTATCTGAGTTTTTATCAAATTTATCTGAGTTTCTGTCAAATTTATCTGAGTTCTGAACAAATCTATCTGAGTTTTTGATTATTTATTTGAGTTTTGGAACAAATTTATTTTAGTTCTAAACAAATCCATCTGAGTTTTTGGAAAATTTATTTGATTTTTTTAAAAATATGGCCGACTTTCTGAAAAATTTATCTCCATTTTGAAGATTTTAACTGAGTTTTTGAATGAATATTTCTTTTTTTTTTGGCAAATTTATTTGTATTTTCTTATATCTATTTGTGTTTTTGAATTTTATTTGTGTCTTTTAAAATTTATTTGTACTTTTTGAAATAATTTTAACTGAGTTTTGACAAAAATACTTGAGTTTTTGAAATTTTTTTATGAAATTTGAAAAATTGGTTTATCTTAGTTTTGGAAAATGTATTTTAATTTTTTTAAATTTATTTTGCATTTTTTAATTTTATTTACGTATTTTGGATTTTTATTTGCGTCCTTTGAAATTCATTTGCGTTTTTTGAAATTTATTTACATTTTTTAATTTTATTTACGTATTTTGGATTTTATTTGCGTCCTTTGAAATTCATTTGCGTCTTTTGAAATTTATTTGCATTTTCTGAATTTTCTTTGGATCTTTTGAGATTTATTTGAATCTTTTGAAATTTACTTATAGTTTCTGAAATTTATTTTGATCTTTTTAAACTTATTTTCATTTTTTTTAAATTTATTGCCTTTTTTTATAATTTATTGCGATTTTTGAAATTATTGCACTTTTTAAATTTATTTGAGTTATTTTGAAATTTATTTGTGTGTTTTTAGAATTTATTTGAAAATCTCATGATTCCATTAATCGTGGCCCATTGAATGATAGTTGACTATTATTAAGGGATATCCCATTAATTATGGGATATGATTTAAAGAAAGGGTAAATTAGACATATAGGTATGGGAATCTGTTAGAGGACTTTTGGCTGCATGACTTTTTTTTGTGGATTGTTTGCAACAAAGTCATACTTTAAGGGACCTCTCGCCGAATTCCCCATTCATTTTCTCGTTTGGTATTTTATTGTGAAAAAAGTTAAGAGTAAAAGTTTAGCCCCACCCCCAAACAAAAATCCTGTATACGCGACTGCCCTGAATAGGTGTTATAGCTCTTGCATCCAGCTTCTATTCAGTTTGAATATTGAAACGTGGGGCCCACCATGCACATTTTAGAAGGGCCCTGCGCCGAGGCGTTTTAGTTGGAATGGGCTGGCCAATCTATCCATTCCTTCTGTATTATCATACAAAAAGATAATCAGATGTCAAAAGAATCTCCTTTCCACAAAGTAAAGCATTCTTCTTCCCTGTCTTGCAAAGAGGAACCACTTTCTCTCATTTTCCACGCCAGCTTTCTCACACTACCTTCACACAGGAGAAACATTTCCTCCTCTCCTTCACCTGTCACAAGAATTATTCTTCCAAAATGGCTAAAATCCGCATTGAACTCTGTATGATCTCTGCTCGCGGCCTCCGTCGCTCTTCCTCATTCTGGAAGCTCCAATGGTACGCTGTTGGGTGGATCGACCCAGATCAGAAATACTGCTCTAAGATTGATAGCTCGGGTAGCTCCAACCCAACATGGAAAACCAAGTTCTCAGCCTCTTTCGATGACTCCCATCATGATCTTAATGGTTTGGTGCTTACTATTGAAGTTTACCGTAGAGAGCCCATTTTCCTTAGAGAAAAGCTGCATGGGACAGCAACCGTTCTCTTGAAGGAGTTCTTGACCAAGTTCTCAAGGAATTCTAGTGTTTCAAGCCCTGAGTTTGGAAGCTTTCAGTTAAGGAAGAAGAAATCTGGAAAAGCTAAGGGATTTGTAGATGTATCTGTATGGATATCTGAGGAGAGTGAGGATGGCCGGCCTTCATATTCAGGTACATGGGTGAAATTTTTTCTTTTTTGGAATTTTAGAGTGATTCGGATAAGCTCGTTCGTTCCATGGAATCAATTCATTTTCCAAATTGATGGTCATTATTACATTGTTTCTTCAATGTTTTCTGCTTTGGTAGGAATGCATTTCTTAATTCCTAGGAACTCAATTCCATGCTTTCCATCAAAATGACCGAAATGGAATTAAGTTAAGTTGATTTGGTTGGAAATGGTTACCAGCAATCACCCTAGTGAATCAAATTTTATAAAAGGGGGGTTCCCTTCCACATCCCCTCCTTATATTCTTCACTCATCTCCTTTTTTCATTGCTTCATAATCTGTACTCGATGTGAATTCCTGGGAATTGAATATAAAGTTGTCAAAGAGGAATGAATACAAATTTGTAAAAGGGCCCTTTATTTTATAGTTTAAGCATAATTAATCACATTTTTTTCTGAATGCTGGAATGATTTAAAATTTTGGTGTTTATCTTCCCATTAGTTTTTCAAGAATCATGTCCCACCTCGTTTCTTTCTTTATTCAATTTCAAACCCACAGTTCTTGTTTGGCATGTTATACATGCTCATTGCTTTTGTGGAGCCCTTTGGTTCATTGGATTTAATTCCTATCATCTAGGTGACACGCTGTATGGAATTATGTAATGGACAACTCAATCATGGGTTATGGTAATGGGAAGCTTCATCATGGATGATGGGTCTACAAAAGAAAATTAGGCCCATCTGAAATTGCTATCCAGTGATTAGAGGGACCTGAAGTTTAATGTCCTCTTATATGTGTTCTCTTTTCAGTTTAATCCAACATTAGATAGAATTCTGATCCAGGTCAAATTAAGGTTGGTCGTAAGTCAATGTGCACGTGTAGTGTAAGAGAGGCAATGGCTGTATGGAGTTTGGATTGATCATGGTGGCCCAAACATAGGGGGTACACATGAATTGTCCATGTAGAATGTCCCTTGGCAAAAAGTTGGTGTGTATCTATATATATATAGGGGATATTCATGTGCATCCTTCCCTCACCATATGGTGAGGGACGAACTTAATGGGGCCTACGTAGGGCCCCACTAATCATGTGGGACTTGCTCGCATGGGGACGGGGTGGGGGGGGCGGGGTTTGAGACATCTTGGATGTGCCCATATATCAAGTTTGGGGTCAATCTCATTCCTCTAACCCCTTCATCCGCGGCCCACAAATTCAACGACTTTATATTAAATAAAAAAAATTCAACGATCCAATAGTCCAATCCATTTGGATTGGTGAAAACTTTATGGATCTAGTACACTTAAGGAGGTCCCATGTATGTAGATGGTTCCAATTTATCATAAAGCCGGCCCCACTATGTTGTCCCTCACCATAATATGGTGAGAGATGGATGCACATGAATATCTTCCATATATATATATATATATATATATATATATATGAGGAATTCTACATAATGCCTCTCTCAAAAGGAGCGTTTTTGCCCTTTTTAGTAGCCTATGAATGCGTGACACAGGTTACCACCGATAATTGCTATGCTATGCCTTGAAATCTGGGCACTCATAAAAAGATCTCGATTCCTATTTGACTTGCAAATCATGAGAAATTCAAATTTTCTCAAAAAAAAAAGAGAGCTCAAAAAAAAAAAAAAAAAAAAAAAAAGAGAGCTTTTTGTATATATCCCTTTAGGGTTTCTAAGATTTATAAATAGGCTCCCTGGTTTCAGTATTTGTAAATAGGCCCTTGCTTTAGTATTTTATTACCTTTCATATCCAAGAATACGTGGGTTTAATGTAATGAACAACTATATTTAGGTCTTAGCTCATTTTTTTTTTTTTTTTTATAATAAAAATGAAAGTTTTGCCCTTAAAACCTTTCTTTTTATATACCCTCTAAAGTCTCTTATATTTATAAATAAGCCACTTTGGTTGGATGATTAATCATCACAACCACACGTGCCAATTAACTTAAATAAACAAAAAAAATTTAAAAAAATGATTAAAACACTAGGAAGAAACGTATAAATACCCTCTTAAGTTTCTCCTTTTAATTGTGAAAGTTGTCTCAAAATGTACTTATCCTCTAAACTTGTTAGTATCATTGCATTTGCATTTTTATTTTTTTTAAAGAAACGTTAAAGCTTGTCTATCCTACTAAATTTTATCAACCTTGTGTCCTCTGGTTATAGTTAATAAGTCAGGATAAAATAGAGTTTGTTATGTATTATGGTAGTGATATGCAGGTAAATACAATTTGAAAGTCTACAACAATATTAAAAAAATATCTAATGATCTCTAATATTTTTAGATGGTGTTTTAAATATATTATAAATGAATTTTATAATGATTTCCCCCAAACTTGACTTGGGTGATTATCTATAAACCCAGACTTGACTCGACTTTTATAATATTCAACTCAAATCTGACCCACTGTCATTCCTTCATGTTGGAGTACCTTTATTTATTATTATTTTTTAATGGCAGCTGTGTGTATCTACTGCAGTTTGCTCCCACTTGAACACACTTAACTCCGGAGTTCTTATGGAATCTGAGGCCATATGGATTTAAAAAGCATCATGTTGAGTTTGCACGGGGTTTGACTTAAAAGCCCAGCGTCAGGACCTCGATGTTTCCAATGTGGGACTTGGACAAAGCCTCACGATGCCTACCAAAGCACTGCACCCTTACCTCTACAGATTCCCCTTTCTTGAGTCACATGACTACTTGACGTGGTCTTGCCTCAAGGGATTATCCAGGCTGATTGGGATCTCATAGTATCCACCTTTGGATTGATACAAAGATGGAATATTTACACAGAAACACAAACACACAATTACAAATAAATTAAGGTGGCTTTAAGTCAAGGATTAGTGATGTCAAATGGCCTATTTCTCCAAACTCATTGTCTATGATAAGAGCTTCCCATCCCTCATAGGCTGATACTCCCTTGATTGGCATCCACTAGGTGGGGCCCACATGTTATCTCACAAGGAACTCCAGTAGGATGCTTCATCACATCATTTCCATACACACTTAGTACGAGTGTGCAAGTGAATGATATGCAAGAGACTTATTTGTGGCCATGTGAAAAGAAGAGGAAATATCCTCCAAAGGCAGGGCAAGACACTTACAAATGAAAATATTAATATCCTACAACATCCATCACTTAGAAAGCATATCCTGATATACTCACCTTATAGTAGACTATTATATATATGAACCACTAGTTACGCTATCCTCAAAATAAATGGACTTAAAAACATTTAGAAAACATTTTAAATTTGAAGTTTTAGAACTGAGTTAGGATTATCTATCAGAATGATATTTGGCCCAGCCCGTAATCTCATTGTTCGATGTGTCCCAAGTAGGCCCATGTAGGAGGAGAGAACTTTTTAGAAAGTACAACTAGGTTGATAGACTTAACAATGAAGACGAAGAGAAACGTAGAAGAGAGAGATGGAATTGCAGAAGTCTGTCATTCACATTTTCATAACCTTAGAGAGAATACAAGACGTCTTTATATAGAATAGAGTTTGTCATGCTTTTCCGACAGTCTTAACCAAGTCAGTTACACAATCTGTTACAAACTAAATGCTGTTAGTGAGTGAAGTCACATTTCACATGACAGGTAATTATAACTGTCAACTGCTGTAACTTAGTTGTTATAAACCCAATTAATTTGACTGAGTTAAAACCCAATGAGTGTTACTCTGTTTATTATTAATACACCCCTGCAAGCTGATTGGTCCATCGGAAACAAGAAGCTTGGGTCTCAAGAACTGGAAGCATCATGTGTGAAACCCCTTTGTGAAAATGTCAGCAAGCTGATTATGGGTGGATACATACTTTACATCCAAGTCCTTGCGTAAAACTTTCTCCCTTATGAAGTGATAATCCACTTCACATTCTTTGTTCTAGCATGAAATACTGGATTAGATGCTAATAATATAGCAGAAATGTTATCGAACCACAAAGATGGACAATGAGGAAGGAAAACATGAAGTTCTTTCAAGAGCATATGCATCCGATATACTTAAGCGGCAGTATGGGCAAATGCCTTATTCTCTGCTTCTGTTGAAGAGTGGGCTACAATTCTTTGCTTCTTTGCATACCAAGACACTGGTGTTGGTGCATGGAATACACAAAATCCGGTAGTAGAACGCCTGTCATTGGGATCAACTGCCCAATCCCGTCGAAATAAGCAATGAGCCGAATATGTCCTCTCTTGAAATGAATTCCATAAGATAAGGTTCCTTAAATATAGCATAACCATTTTAAGGCAGTGAAATCAGCAGCAGAAGGGTCATGCATATGTTGCTGGCCTCAACAAGGTGGGGTATTGTAGAGCACCATTGATACTACGATAGTGTTTAGGATCAACTATCACAGTAGAAATATCATTGCTAGTAGTACGTTTATACTTGGATGGAGACCCATATGCCTTGCAATCTATCATGGAAGTTCAAGACAAGAGGTCCTTAGCATATTTTGATTGGGACAAAAGCAATCCAGTCGGTCCTCTACTAACTTCATTTCCCAGAAAATGAAGAAGCTTCCCCAAATTCTTCATTTCGAACACGAAACCCAGTTGAGAGATGAGTTGCTGAATGTAAATTGGGTCATTCCCTGTTATGATCAGGTCATTCACATATAACAGGACAATAGCAATGGAATTCTTATAGTGTTTAATGAAGAGGGAATTGTCAATATAGGTCCTGTTAAATCCCAAACCAACAAATAGTTTGAGAAGTGCTCAAACCACACCCGAGGAGCCTGTTTATGGCCATATAAAGACTTGTGGAGTTTGCAATTGTGGTTTGGAAAGTAAGGATCAACGAAGCATTGTGGCTGGACCATGTAGATGTCCTCTTGAAGGATACCATGTAGGAAAGCATTTGTAACATCAAGTTGATGAAGAGGCCACTGATAATTTACTTCTAAGGCTAAAATCACACGGATTGTGGTTTGTTTAACAATTGGACTATACATTTCGTTTTAATCAAATCCCTGCTCTCAATGAAAACACTTAGCAATTGATCCATCCTATTTGTGTTTTAGTTTGTAGACGTACCTGCATCCCACAATTTGTCTTGAGGGAGAATAAGGAACAAGGGGCCACGGTCCTTGTTGTTGCAAGGCAGAGAACTCTTCTGCCATAGAGGTTCTCCAAGCTAATGATTTGGAAGCTTCTGTGTAGCTTGTGGGCTCAACCATGTTACAATAAGGATTAGCAGAGGCATGGACTGGAACGACCCGAGCCCATTGTCCATATGGTATCGTCCGCTTTGGTCATGGAATTTTAACCCAATCTTGCTGCACGGTTTTAAAAGGCCTCGTGTAAGGCTAAGGCTAGGTCACACATGTATCTATCCAAGATCAGGACTAGCATGTTTCTGATGTGGGACGTATACACCATTGTATCCCCAGTCCTTCGGAGTTTTCCCTGCCCTCTCTCTTTAGGCGGATGCTCGCTGGACCCGACGCCCTTCTACAGGGGGGCCACATGCAAGTTTATGGGACCACTAAAATTGGGATTGTGTATGTAATGAACCACTAAAATTGGGATTGTGTATGGTTGCTAGCAAATTATGGGACCTTGATCGTATGGGGGAAGTCTTGTGGAGGCAAAAGTCTAGAGCTCTATGGTTGAAAGAATGGGATAGGAATATGAGGTTTTTCCACCATTTGGCGAATGCTAGAAAGAGGCTTAACTATATTGGCAAGATTCGTAGGAGTAATGGTTTCACTAGTGTTCCTGAGGAGGTTAAAGAAAACATTGCTTGTTATTTTGAGAAGCTGTATACAAGTGATGTTTTTCCAAGGCCTCCCTTAGAGGGCTTGTCTTTCCCTTCCATCTCCAGTGGTGATAGAGTGTGGCTGGAAAGAGAGTTTGAGGATGAGGAGATTGGAGTGGCTTTGTCTGAATGTGGGGGAGATAAGGCACCAGGGCCGGATGGGTTCAATTTCTTTTTCATCAAGGCAGCTTGGGACATAGTGAAAAGAGATTTTTGCAACATGCTGACAGAATTTCACAGGAGGGGTAGACTGAGTAAGGAAATTACTACTACTTTCTTTACTCTCATTCCCAAAGTTCCTAATGTTGTGGATCTCAAAGAGTATAGACCTATTACCTTAGTGGGTTGTATTTATAAGTTGCCGTAAAAAATCCTTGCAGACAGGTTGAAGAAGGTCCTCCCGTCTATCATTGGTCCTTATCAGGGAACTTTTGTGCACAATAGACAAATTCTCGATGGAATTCTTATTGCTAATGAACTCATTGATGCCAGAAAACTGTCAAAGAAACCAGGAGTTATTTTTAAAATAGATCTGGAAAAGGCTTATGACCATGTTGAGTGGAGTTTTGTGGATTATATGTTGAGGAGATTTGGCTTTGGGGAAAAGGTGGTGTTCTTGGATTTGAGAATGCATCTCATCGACGTCTTTTTCAGTTTTGGTGGACGGTTCTCCTTCCCGTTTTTTCAAAGCGTCTATGGGGCTTAGACAAGGGGATCCTCTCTCTCCTTTCTTGTTTACCATTGTGGTAGAGGCTCTCCGTGTGCTATTCTCTAAAGCTAAAGATTGTGGTCTCATGGAAGGATTTGAGGTTCGTAGAGGAGCAGAAATTATCACCCATCTTCAGTTTGCAGATGATACCATCATTTTTAGCTCTTCGAGGTGGGAGGAGATCGTTGTCTTAAAAAGGATTCTTAGGTGCTTCAAGCTTTCCCCCGGGCTTAGGATAAATCTGTCCAAGTGCATGTTGGTGGGGATAGGATCCTCTAACGATGAAGTTCAGTTGTTAGCTTCGAAGCTTCTTTGCAAGGTTGGGAGTTTGCCATTTTCCTACTTAGCTTTGCCAGTTGTGGGTAAAGTGAAATCTAAACAGTTGTGGAATCGTATGGTGGCCAATTTTAAAAGGAAGTTGTCCATGTGGAAACGAAACTATCTCTCTTTAGACGGAAGAATTTCCGTTATCAAGGCTTCTCTGTCTAATTTACTAGTTTATTATATGTCCCTTTTGAGGATGCCAGTGGCTGTTCGGGAGCAACTGAATCGTTTAAGAAAGGAGTTTCTTTGGGGTGGGAGGAGCACCAAAAGAAAACTGTATCTTTTAAAGTGGGAGGAAGTCATTAAGCCTAAGGCGGTGGGGGGTTTAGACTTGGGTAACTTAGAGTTCAAGAATTGGGCCCTTTTGGCTAAGTGGTGGTGGAGATTTGGGGAGGAGAGGGAAGCTTTGTGGAGAAGGATAATTGTTGCTAAATATGGTGAGGACGAGTGGGGTTGGGAGCCTAGTAGAGTCCATAGGTCTCTTCTGTCGGGTGTGTGGGGCAATATTCTAAGGGTTGGGGATTTATATTCTGGTGTGTGTGTGTGTGTGGGGGGGGGGTGTTTAGGAGGGGAGTGGGTTTCAGAGTGGGGGAAGGAAGGCGGGTCCGGTTCTGGGTTGACGATTGGGTGGGGATGGGTCATTTGTCCTTGTCCTTTCCTAGGTTGTTTAGGGTTGTGGTCAATAAGTGGGCTTCGGTTCAAGACTATTGTGTTGGTAGGGGTGGAGTTGGGCCTTGGAATGTTTCCTTCAGGAGAGCTTTGCATTTTTCTGAGGAGTTTGAGTATGAGTCTTTGTTTAGTCTTCTTTCTAAGATTTTTCTTTGTAGGGATGTACCAGATTCTGGTATCTGGAAACCTACCACTTCTGGAAAATTCTCCTGTAAGTCCTTTTTAAGGGAGTTGGAAGATTCAACACTTTTGAGAGGTTCTTCTTCTCTGGCTTGGCAAGGTCTGGCTCCACCTAGGGTGGAGGCTTTTGTTTGGCTTGCTATTTTGGGGAAGGTTTCTGCAGCGGATAACCTTAGGAGGAGAGGCTTGGCTTCTGAAGCTATTTCATACTTATGCGTGTTGTGCAGGGAGGGGATGAAGACAGTAGACCATTTGTTTATCCATTGCGAGTTTTCTCATACCTTATGGTGTAGGATCCTCCTGCGGTGCGGTGTCCTTTGGTGTAGCCCAGGGACTTTGGCAGGGATGATTGAAGCTTAGAGGTGCTCTAGTTTTTACGGGTGTGGGTTAGTTCTTTGGAGACTTGTTCCTTTTGTTATATTGTGGTCTGTGTGGAAAGAGAAGAATGACAGAGTGTTCAAAAGGTCCTCTTTCAGTGGAAGACTTGACGTTATTGGTGGTGGCTCAAATTGCCAAATGGGCCGCTTTCAAGTGTGAGTTTGATAGTCTAAGAGTTGATGGTGTGTTGCACAATTGGGAAGCCTCTCTATTTTGTGGAGTTAAGAAAATGAGAAAGGTGTTTTCTTGGGCTCCTCCTTCGGAAGGTGTGCTTAAGTTCAATGTGGATGGGGCAGCAAGGGGAAAACCTGGGCTGGCAAGTATTGGTGGGGTTTTTCGCAATAGTGAAGGCATTGTGTTGGCTTTGTTCTCAAAGTATGTGGGTTGTATGGAGTCTAATGAGGCTTAGGTTGTTGCTAATTTAGAAGCTATCTAGATTTTCGCTTCAACCTCTTTTCGTTCTAGACTTGTGGTTGAAAGTGATTCTCTTAATGCTATATCTTGGGTGTCTTCTTCGGCTATGTTTCCTTGGAAATTTCAGTTCTATTTGAATGAGATTAGAGCTCTATTGTCTTCAATTCAAGTGAGCTTTATTCATGTTGGGAGGACAACAAATGGCTTTGCAGACTCTTTAGCTAAGCAAGGGGTAAATAGGTTTTCTAACTTCTTAGCTTTCACTATGTAACTTCTTTTGTGGTATAATGCTCTTATACCATAGTGCCCTTTGGTCGGGCCTCTTTGTAACTCTCTTTCCTTTATTAATATATTTTCTTCGTTGCATATCAAAAAAAAAGAATTGGGATTATTAGCTGGTCTGGGTGATGATACTGGATGCACAGTTGAACCAGGTTGTAGCAAAGTTGTGCTTGGACTGTCACTTGAGGGAACAGTAATAAAGCTATCTGGACCAGAACCAGAGGGAACATGGTGTTCAACAGAAGCTGCACTGTTTGTAGGAACTGAGATCTAAGCACCAGAACCTGAGTGCTCTGTTCTACCAGCAACAGGGAGAGGTTTTTGTAGGCTGATTGTGGGAACTGGAATCTCAGTAACAGAACCTGAGTGTTCCGTGCGACCAGGAGCTGAGCTGGAACCGACCTTTGTCTAGGAACAGTAATTGTGGATGGTGGAGACCCAAAATGGATGATGATGTAGGGGGTTTATAATGACCCAGAACTGAAGATGTTGTTCGAGAAGGTGAAGGCCATATGGATAGAGGGATGGAAAAAATAAGAAGAAGAAATTCATTTCGACTCACAGATGAAGTTGGAGAACTAGATGTGGAAGAGTGAAAAGGAAAAGTATCCTCATCAAAAACATTTCTAGAAAGATACACTCTCCCAGAACTTAAAGACACTTATATCCCTTGTAATTCAGGCTGTAACCAATGAAGACACGCTTCTTAGATCTTGGGTCTAACTTATGTTGGTAATAGGGTCTTAATCATGGATAGCAAGGACAACAAAATGCTTTGAGAGTGAAGTAGCTAGATCTATGTTTGAAAAGTTTTTGCCAAGGGGAAGTAAATTGGAGAGAACGCATCGGCTGTCTATTAATGAGATAAGTGGCTGTCACGCATTGGCTGTCTATTAATGAGATAAGTGGCTGTCAAGAAGGCATCTGGCCAGAATTTGGTAGGCATGTTGTCATTGAACAAGAGTCAGACCTGGTTCCACACTGTGTCTGTGTTTATGTTCAGCACATCCATTTTGTTCTGGAGTATATGGGCAAGATATTTGATGAAATATACCACTGTCATGTAGCAGTTTTTGAAATTTGGAGCTAAAAAATTTCCCCACCACCATCAGACTGAAAGGTCTTAATTCTCAAGGACAAAAGGTTTTCAACTTGCAACTTGAATCGAAGGAAAGCACTAAAACCTTCAGATTTGCAATGTAAAGGAAACATCCATGTGTATTTGGTAAAATCATCAATGAATACAACATAGTACTTGAAACCACACATAGACAAGATAGGAGCAGGGCCACAAACATCACTATGTACTAATTGCAAAGGGAAACTAGTGACAGTATCTGAGGTGCTAAAAGGAAGTTTACAGCTCTTAGCGTATCGAGAAAACTCACAAAAAGGAGCAGCAGTAGTTCCTTTGAGAGGAAAAGATGAAAGAAGACTCTGAAGAGTGGACAACGATGGAGGTCACAGGCATTTGTGCCATATGGCAGCTGAGGCTTGTTCACCAGTCAAGGCAATAGATGCAGTATAATCAGTAGGAGCAGTGGAGGGGGAGACAGATGCAGAAACTAGAAAGGGATACAACCCATTCCTACTCTATCTGTGGAAAAGAGAACTCCACGATATTCAATCCTGTATTTTAAAACCAGATGAATCAAAGATGAAAAACCAGTTGTTCTTTTTTGTGAATAGATAATGTCTGGAACACGGAGAATGTTAGAAAGTATAATGGAAGAAGGTGTATTGATAACAAAGACACCAGCATTACTGATCTGCAAACCTTGCCCGTTTCCAACTGAGACCTTGTCTTTGCCCTGGTAATCTGAGTAACTGACAGGTAGCAGTCTAGGGTAATGTCCTATCCTGTCACATATCCGGCAGCAGTCTGGTATTGGAGGCCTTAGTTTGAGAAGGAGAACCATGACATTTGTGTTGATTCCGACCACCCCTTCCTTTGCCATGATTTCCATATCGGCCTCTGCCATTGTTGGAATTGTTCCTAACTTTCCCATTTGTTTTTTGTGGTCAATAAGGCAGTGGACAAGAAATCTGTTGTTATCTTGACTGGTCAGCAGAACATGGAGCTCTTGGGAGAAGATTGAGACTAAATGGAAGTTTTAAAAGGCTAATATTCTTGAGGAAGACCATTCAAAGTATGAATGATCAAATCTTCATGATCAATAGGGGAAGAAAAAGCTGAAAGTGTATCTGCAATGTGGTTGATCTTCTCGTTATACTCATTACAGAGTTCCTTTCTTGATGGACTGTGACTGTGTTTTCTGTTGAATGATGTGAGATATGGAGAAAGAGACAAATCATCTATCCAAGGCGATCCAAACCTCTCTGGAATATTTGAATCCCACATGTGTTAGTACTCCCTCACAGAGAGAAGCATTTATCTAGCAAAGGACGTTCTGATCATGTTGAATCCAAGCAAGATAGTCTGGATTGACTTCTGTAGTCAGATTACCATCAAGATTGAACTCAAATTCGGATAGACAAGGACTTGTTCCATCAACAAATCCAACCAGGTTATTTGCTCTAAGAAATATAAGGAATTGAGACTTACATGTGATTCTGTAATTCGATAGAGATCAGGTTACCGATATTTGAAATCAGAAATGTCAGTAAATGAGCGGATGATAGAGACGAAGATCAAGTCATTATGAAAAGATCTTGATGCAGTAATCAAGAAACAGAAGGTTCGATGTAAGGAAACAAAACCTTCGATCTTGTGAAAACGAAGACAGAGGAAAAGATGTTGCAGATGCTTGAGAAGGAAGCTTGAATAAGAGGCAGAGACTGAAAATGTCTGGGATCTTGGAGAAGAAGATGGAGAAGGCTTGAAAATGGTGGTAGATGCACAGATCTTGAAGAAGACGACGACGACGATGTCTTGAGGAAGACATAGAAGTAGGCTCTATTGATGCTGGTCAATAGGGTCTAATACCAACTTAACAATGAAGAAGAAGAAAAGAAATGTAGAAGAGAAATGTGAGATATGAAATTGGAGGAGTCTGTTATTCAAATTTTCATAACCTTTTAGAGAATATGAGACCTCTTTATATGGAACAGAGGTCGCCATGCTTTTCAGACAGTCTTTACTCTTTACTAAGTCTGTTACATGACCTTTTACAAATTGAAAGCTGTGAGCAAGTGAAGCCACATTTCACGTGACAGGTGGTTATAATTGTCTACTGCTGTAACTCAGTTGTTATAAACCCAACTAACTTAACTCAGTTAAAGCCTGATTAGTAGTACTCTGTTTCTTATTAAGAGACAGTAGTACACCCCAATAAAAGTTTAAGAGGAGATGTTATGGGTTCTCTAAACCCTCGTCTTATGATATGAATTGCTCAAAACAATACCTCTCTCTTTTGTTTGATATAGCAAAATTCTAACTCAATAGGTTTTGGTCTAACCATAAAATTGGTTGTCTATAATATATTTGAATAAAAATTTTACAAAAATTCATGAGTTTTATGCATAATCAATTCTGATGTGACCTCAAACTCACTCTTAGAATATGGCCCGTGATCTAATTGATCATTAAAAAATGTAGGTTCAGGTTCAAAGACAGCGGAATAATGTGTACTTTGTGAGTGACAATGAATAAATACTATATAAATTCCCTTCGCCGACACGCTCATTGATGAGTGGTGTTGGCATCGTTGTTTCACATATATGCCTAGGGATCAATCCCTCCTCATGTGGAAGTGTCACACCCGTACCAGTGTCCCAACATAGGAAAAAAAATTCCCCTCATCTCCTTCATTATCATATTTACCACTTGACAATCTTTTATTGCAATTGCAGGAAATGGGGAAGGAGTATTAAAACCTTCAGATCAGAAGAATGAGATTCCATTACACATAGAAGATGGGTCACATCCATCTTACCAACATCGACCATATCCACTACCAGCCAGCCAGCCAGAAAACCGCCATTACCCACCTCCAGCCTTTCCATATGCTAATCAAGCACCATTTCTCGGCAACTATGCGAACCCATCCACTGCTGGGCCAAGCTACCGTCCAACTCACACACCACCACCCCCACCACCGCCTTCAAACGTCGGTTTCATACCCACATTTCTTCCAGGAGCCAGTGAATTGCCTCCGGCCCATTACATTAACATGCCTCCAAATGCTGCAGGTGCGGGCACACGACATGGCGTTGGGCCAGGTTTTGGAATGGGCGTTGGTGCCGGTGCACTGGCGGCTGGTGCAGTGATTTTTGGTGATGATTACATGTCAGGATTCGATTTCCCAACGGGTTTTCAAGGTGGCAGCCTCACTATATCGGCTGATCCACCATTTTAAATTGGTGTAACTGATTGCTAAGGGTACTTGACTTGTGCTGACCACAGCTTTGTGCATTTGTTTATTATCATTAATCATTATTTACATGCATGTACGTGAATGTGGTGTGTGCAAAGAGATGACTGAATGGCTCAATAACGTGTTTTTCCGGGTTTGAGATGTGTGGGATTGCATCCACTGTGGTTAGGTGATCAGGGAGCTACAACAAATCAAATATCAAGTTTGATGTGATTAGGAAAAGAAAATTTTAACCAAGTAAAACCAAGACTTCATTTGGTTTCAGCATTGATCCGAAAAAGTGCTAGTTATGATTGATGAAAGGCTTCTAGGTCACGTATGGTAGTCCCTCCCCTCTCTTCAATTCAATTCATCATGCTATCATCAGGATATAGAAAGAAAGTTGGGCAAGTTAGAATTCATGAGTAGCCAAAAAACCAAGTGAGATAAATTAAATAGAAAGTAACTAGAGAGTAAAAGTTAGCCATAGATTACTGGGGGCCACTTTAGTGCAAATCTAGAGTGTTGATTGGATGTGCATGTCTGTCATTTCCTTTTATAAGTGGTTGGAACAGGTTGATTGGGTAGATTTGTTTGGTTGGATCAACTCAGTACGACAATAAATGTTTCAAGACGACAATAAAAAAGGCTTTTTCGGCTTTTTTGGGTAATTCACTTGTAAAGTGAATTCAAGTGAAGCCTCCATTTAAGAGACAGGAAAAGGATGAAGAGGTTATATAAAAAAAAAAAAAAAAAAAAAATTCCCCCTTCTTTAAAAAAAATAAGTAAAAAAGTAATATTTTAGAGCCACTAAATGACAAAAGGCCATTTGCTTCCTACAACAAAAAGTCAAAAAGATTCCTTAGAAAGTCATTAAAAACAGAAAGCTATAATATTATGATCTGGCAAATGGGTCTTCTGGGTCATAGCTAATAAATGATGGGTGTCATGATAAAGGGTTAGGATTTAGGCTGAAACTCCAAAATCAATAGTGGGTCATTATATGAGGAATGGATATTCTGGGTCACTGCTAATACATTGTCATGATGAACGGTTGGGAGTTTATGCTGAAACGCCGAAACCAGCACTCCAGATTTGGCTCTCTCTGGTACCACTGCTAAGACCTTGAGCACTCCTTCATATAAACCCTGGTTTTAAATTTTGAAAATTTTCTTTACCTACTTGGAGGCTGTATGGATTAACAGAAGAAAAGGTGGAATCCATAGGACTGCACTTCTAAATAACCTGTAAATGAATTATAGGAAGAAAAAAACCTCTTGAAATTAAGATGACCTAGCAATGGCCTCATTTGTATCTCATCATTTCTTGCATAAGTTCACCAACTTTTGGAGAAGAGAGGAGGAAGATAAAGGAAAACGATGGCATACTTTAATGTGAATCATCCCGCTGACACATGCCTACCTAGATCAGAACTCGACACGGGTTAAAATCTAAAAATTTGCATATGCTTTGAACGCAACCAACCCAGTACCAAACCGAAGCCAAATAGTGGTAGGTCAGAGAGGGTCGCCCAAACCCTGTGTTACGATCCCTATTTGAAAGCAACATTACCACCATAACCAGAAGTTGTATGAATTTGGATCCCCTTTGAGAAATGTGAGGCTCCTCAAGCAGGATCACTGTAAACCGGGCTGGGTGACTGCTTGTGCATTGCCTTTCGAAAAACTCAGTGCATTGCCCATTTTTCATTGAATTTTCCTCTTAATCCCTATGTGATTATCAATGGTCTATCACACATTTCTCATCAATCAAAGGCAGCCAATCCCCATTGATATAACATGATGTTTTTGACAGGTGGACAGGCATACATCATCTATTCTAGTTCTTCTAGCTGCATTACTACAGTCTAATTCAAGAGTCAGTGCCCTTGGATGGGAAGCCGGAACGAAGGGACTTGGGTTTGCGAGTAGCTTGACTGAGCCCTCTAGTCGTAATTAGGTAGAAGTGCACTCCAATCCTTTCTGTTTATGAGAAACCATCTTCTTCAAAAGTTTTCAACAAGGCCGATTTTGTATGAGCAACAAGAAGTATCATTGGCCCAATGCCTTAACAAGTTTTAGGCAACTTGGCTAGCAGTTGCATCATAGCTCAATTGACATGAACAAGTCTTGGTTCAAGACATGATCAAGACTCGGTCACCACTCCTAAATCTCATTAACAAGCATTCTTACCAAATTTTGACTTTCGAACTCAGTTCAGAGTCCAGACTCGTCTTAGAGTTTACAAGCTTTTGGACCAATGGGATCTTTAGGATGGTGCCTTTTCCAGATTTCAGTTAATTTGTTCTTTCAAGGCCCTTTTAAGTTTCTGTATGGACTGGCAGTTTCACTTGGCCACCTTTTGCACTTAAACGGCCCCAGAATTTTGTCAGATGATCCTTGGAAGGTGTCTGAGTCAAAAGTTGTTGGTGCTGCAGCAACGGCCAATTGATTTCCCCTTCAATTTTACAGTAACAGGCATGAAAATAGGGTTGAAATAAACTAAAAAAAAAAATTTAAAAATTAAAAAAAAAAATTGGCCTAAAAAAGAGGAAAAAACTATTTAACTAAAAAAAAATTTAAGCTAATGCTCGAATTTTGTCAATCTTGATGAACCTGTTCCAATGATAATTCTTTTTTTCCTTTTATCTTTTTCTTTTTACAAGAAATTGGAGTGCCAATTTATACTTACATTGTTATCAGCCATTTCCTCAACGAAAATGGAATTGCCGATGATGGAAAAGAGAGCAATGTCACGTGGCCAATCAGCTTGCAGAATAAGTGCTAATGACCTTAAGCATCTTCCTCTGACAGTGTTAGCTGAATCCATATGCTCGCTTAGAAGAGTCAAGAGTATTAGAAAGAAGCATGGCAATTGTCATAGGACCTACTCCACCGGGCACAGGTGTAATAGCTGATGCCACCTGCACTGCTTCCTCAAAGCAAACATCTCCAATAATGCGGTAACCATACTCGCTGCTGAGGTCCTAGCATTTGCAAATCACATTTGAACTCAATTGAGATGGAACAAAGCAAATATGAAAAAAGAAACAAATGGACGTATAATAGAAGTAACATATTAAATCGAAGCAACAGATCCTACCACCGCAATGCCATCACTTAAAACCTATGATGCATGGATACTTCAAAATTGGCAACATATCATATTCGATAGTTTACATTTTATGTGAAAATCCATGTCCTTTCCGTATCCATGCCGTGTCCCTTCTGTATCCATGCCGTATCCGGGCATCATATCTTGAAACAATAAAGTTTTCAGTGCTCAAGAAATTCGGAACTACATTGGTCTTTAACAAGAATGAAACTCAATGAATAGTAGAGTTTCAATAAATACAGTTAAGAAACGTGCCCAGTCCTTACAACTTATCTCACTGATTAAAAAAAAGAAAAAAACCAGAGAGAAAAAAAGAAGCATCTTTATTAGTTTTTGTTAAAGTTTCATTTTAAAAGCATGTAACTCTTGCAACATGCCTTTTTTAAGTTGGAACCATTATCATTGGACCTTTCTACATTTTTGTTTGGTTTCTTACTTTTTAAATATATTTTAGAACTTTGTATTACTCTATTTACTATGTAATTATGATGTCATGATGATCACATGGTTCAAGCAACATGAACCACTTGATGGAAAAGGAATTTAAGGAAGAAGCAATAAGTAAAGTTATAGTTGACTGCGTGGGTGACTAAGCGGCAGGGCCGGGTGGTTTTAATTTTACTTTTGTCAAAGCGGGATATTCCAAAAGAGGACTTGTATCATATGCTTTCAGAATTTCATCAAAGGGGAAGATTGAGCAAAGAAATTAATGCCACTTTTATGTGTCTTATTGCTAAGAATCAAAATCCAGTGGCTTTTAAGGATTTTGCTATCAAAGATATTGGCTAATAGACTCAAGAGTCTTACCCCATAATATAAGCCCATCTCAAGGTGCTTTTGTACATAAAAGATAGATTCTGGATGGTATTTCATTGCAAATGAACTCATAGATTCAAGGAAGTGAGCTCAAAAAGAAGGGTGCGATTTTTAAAATTGACTTGGAAAAGGCTAATGATCATGTCGAATGAACTTTGTAGACTACATGTTGGGAAGGTTCAACATTGGTACTAGCCACTAGGTAGAAAGGGTGGATCAAAGAATGCCCATCTTCTAATTCTTTTCCAGTACTTGTTAATGGGTCCCCTTCTTGACTGATCAAGGCCTCAAGAGGGCTGAGAGGGGGATCCACTATCTCCATTCTTATTTACTATTATGGCGGAAGCTTTTGGAGCTCTCTTTAATAAGGAAAAAGAGGTAGGCTTAATCAGCGGTTTTGAAGCTTGTAGGGGTGGAGAGCTAGTGACACATTTACAATTTGCAAAATGATACTATTTCATTTTCATCTACAAGATCAGAAGTAGCAGCGATGCTGAAGAGCATTTCAAAGTGTTTTCAGATAGCTTCAGGGTTGAAGATAAATTTGTCAAAGTGCTTCTAGGTGGGGGTTAGGTGCTTGAAGGAGGTTATTCAGTCATTGGTGGATATATTACATTGCAGACGAGGCTGTCTTCCTTGTTAGTATCTTGGGATGCACATTGTAGCTAACCCTAAGTCATTTTTCATATGGGACCCAGTGATTGAAAAGTTTGAAAAGCACTTGTCCACTTGGAAGGAAGAGGAAGTACCTCCGTTTGGGGGTAGAATTACAAGAACTAAATCATCTTTATCCAGTCTTTCAGTATACTATGTCTCTATATAAAATGCATCTGATGGTGGCCAGTGATAAAGAAGTTCGATCAAATTAATAGGAACTTTCTATGGGAAGGAAATTGTGAAAGGAGAAAGTTGCAAATGATGAAGTGGAAGGGGGTGGGGTGGTTAATCAGGAAAGTGAAGGAGGATTGGGACTAGGGGACCTCGAATTAAAGAATTGGGCAATGCTTGCTAAATAGTGGAGATATGGAGAAGAAAAAGAGGCTGAGTGGGGGTGGGGTCCTAAAAATGTACCTAGGTATAGGTTTTTTGGTTGTTGGGCTGTCATCACAAGTTTTGGGGATGGGTCTAATGGTAGGGGTTGGTATTTTATAAGCGTTTGGGTTTTAAAGAAAGGGGGAAGTGTTCCTTTCTGGTTTGATGATTGGGAGGGGGTGGTGTAGACACCTCATTTTGGCCCCCATGCATAATTTCTAATTCCCATATTATCCATGGCCAAATTTTGCCCCGTTTCGGAATATTTTTGAATAAATAAATTAAAATCCAAAGGCAAATTTAGCATCATGCATACTTCAGGAAAGTTGCATCATTGTAGGCCCCATTTTTACGATGGATCTCCCCAAGCCTCATTTTTTTAGTCGGATCTCACTTACATAATGATATATTCATTGCGAGTTCTCCATTGGATTATGAATTTCAAAAATCTCACAGTCGGATTAAGAGATAAAATTCTCAGACTGTGGGTCCATGAAACAACCAAATGTTTTTTGATCCTCAAATAAATTCAGATCTAATACCATCATGGTCCAATCATCAAATGATTTCTGATTGTATGTAAATTATGAACATCCGACGGTTGGATTGAGAGATGTGATTTTCTGTAAAATCAAAGTATATGGAGGTCCCCCAAAAAATCTTTTCCCAGTCTTCAAACAGATCAAACTGTTATGAACTTTCTTCAAACCTCGAGCTATGGTGCTCCAGAGGTTTTGCACTACTCAAAAAGGTAAAAAGAAAGGTAGATGATCTGATCTCAAAAGGGAGATCACACCTGATAAACTAAAGAGTTTTGTACTGATAATTTCCATAATTCTTTATTGAAAGTAAATCCAAATAAATACAAGAGACTCAAGCAGATACCCACTTTCCCAAGGATCTGCTCCACACTCCTTACAGTTTCAACCAACTCCCTATGTGAGAAAAGACTTTTAGTAATTCAAACTAGCAAAGTAAAAAACAACTGAAAGTAATAAAAGGAATAGCACCATCTTGGTGGTGGTCCACTGGACCCTTGATCATACAAAAGTGCTCCATCCGCATGATATGATAATATTATTTATCATTCCACGCCCTTTGAAAGAACCTTATCCACAAGGTTAGCATCTAAAAATTTCCCAGGGATCCTGTTACAAGGGTCTCATGCAAAAGAAGACGTGATGTTGCCCTGCATATTTTACCATTTGTCCGAAGGCAACCAAAAAGAGTCCACTCATCAGCTTTATTATTTTCTGAGGCTTTTTGTTCATTCTCCAAAGTAACATTTCTTGGAGAATTTGACCCTGTTGTCTTGATGCCGTCCACCTTTTCTTCCTCCAGATCGATGCCATTTTGTTCTGTTGACCTTCCTTTGAACAAGGTTTCAACTTAAATCCCGAGGTGGGCAGCTTTATAAATTCAAAAAAAATGCAATAAGAACTCTCGCGTATATGCACTTGCTCCACTTAATTGTTGTATAATTGTACGACCATTACCCCACACGTTAAATTCGTTGCAATTCTCGTTACAATTCCTTGTGAACCTTAGTTAAGCTTAAAGAACTTCATAAGGCCATTTGTAACCATACAGGCCCCCCACACAGCAGCCCCCGCCCCCCGCCCCCCGAACAAAAGCAAGGCTGACAACAGCCCCAACATCCCAATAGTCCAATTGACATGCCAGTTGAAGCCATACTTTGGAGGCTTCTTTATCAAAGCCCACATGAATCAAGGGTAGGCAAAGGTGAAACCTGTAGAAGGCATTCAAAATCCCACCAGGAGGCATAAGGTTCCCATAAGCCCAAAAGCCACCACTAGCAACAGGGACCAAGCGCATGTCAATGAAGAAATAGGCAGCCTTGGCTCCTCTCCACATGGGCACATGAGCAGGATGTTTGAAAGTCAACGGTACTGTTGCATGAATCTCCAATGCAAGATTGTGTCTAATGAATGCAAAGGCACAAGAGCGAGGTGCCTGATACCGGGCCTTGTTGGAATTGCTTCATGAGGTGGGTTGAGAATCCGACGATCCTGTTGCGGAGGCGCTTAGGGGATGATTGCAACCTGCACCAAGATCTTATTGTTTGTGTGGAAATCAAGGGCCATTTGATAGTAGTACTTTTGGATCACCACGCGAGAGGATTTCTTCATAGTCATAGTGCGAACGCGACCCATCTGACCATCGTTGGTGTTCCAAAGGGAGGCCGGGATCGGAGAAGATAGGAATTTTTGGATTTTGGGGATGAAGGGCTTGTCGCACGCTTGTGAGGATGGATACAGTTTAGGATTTTCGATCTTTGGCTTCTCTTAGGATTTGAGTGCTGGTTTGAATCTGTGCCATGGTGGCGATTCGATCCATGGTATGAAGGACGGCGGTTGGATACGAAATCATAGAGCATGTCACCATGGTCGGAAGAGTAGTAGGGAGAAGACCTACCTCCATCCAGCAAGTGGTCCCAACTGTCAAAGTAGTGGCTCATCATGGTGAAATGTCTTCCCAATTAAGCCTCTTGCACTCTAGATTTTCCAGCATTCATGCATCTTGGGTAGCAACTTGCCATGACGTTTATAGGTTTCTTTTAACTCATTCTGCGAGTTTTGCAAAGTACACATGCATTCTTCCATTGAGCCCTGCGTGTTCCCTCAGTGATGCTCTGATACCAATTTGTTATGAACTTTCTTCTAGCGTCGAGCCATGGTGCTCAAGAGCTTACGCACTATTCAAAAAGGTAAAAAGAAAGAAAGGTAGATGATCTGATCTCAAAAGGGAGATCACACCTACTAAACTAAAGAGTTGTGTTGATAATTTCCATAATTCTTTATTGAAAGTAAATCCAAATAAATACAAGAGACTCAAGCAGATACCCACTTCCCTAAGGATCTGCTCCACACTCCTTACAGTTTCAACCAACTCCCTACGTGAGAAAAGACTTGACTAATTCAAACTAGCAAAGGAAATAACAACGGAAAAAGGAATAGCACCATCTTGGTGGTGGTCCACTAGACCCCTGATCATACAAAAGTGCTCCATCCACATGATAGGATAACATTACACATCACAAACCAATATAGCATTGTGATCTACTTGTCGAGAGACTTCCAACAATATGCAGATCTCAGAAATCCAACAGTTTGATCTCAAGTCGTGATTTTTAAGAAATTAAATGTGAGTCCCTCAAGAATTCAAATCTTTCTGGATCTACAAATGGATCGGATCCATATACCATTGTGATCTACTCATCAAGATATTTCCAACGGCACTCAGATCTCAAGAATCCAAGGGTCGAATCTCAAATTATGATTTTCCAAAGATTGGGCATGTGTCCCCTAAAAAAGTCAAACTTTTTTCTGGTCTTGATCCATATACCATCAGGATCTACTCGTCGAGCGATTTTCAACAATATTTGAAACTCAAGGATCCAACGGTCTGATATTTTATGAATTTTACAGAATTAGAGTATGGGGCCCAAATAGCAATTGACATCAGAAGGCAGGGCCAATCTAAGGAAACCCTTTGCAACATGGTACGAGAGACTGCAAACATCGTCAACACGTCACATAGTATGTTAAAGGAACAAACTCAGATTGGAGTGGAGGGGGAGAATATAATGTCACCACTAAAGGCAACAATCACTCCTATGGCAGGTGAACCAACTTTAGCTAATGCAAAGGAAGAAAACACAGGTTCCATTTTGAAGCCTATGTCAAGTGTAATATCAACTAGCGAGGTGGCTAAGGGTTTGGGAACTACAGGCACGCCTCCTTCCACTACTCTTGGTAGCGAGCGGGGTGCTTCTTTTGCGACCATTTTGCTAGAGGAGTCTTGAACCCTTGGTCGGCAGTTGATAGCACTTTCCAAAGCAACACTACTGAGGATGTATATCGGGAACTGGTTCGCATATTCGTAAAAAGTATTCTCAGTAATGCTATTGAAACCATCATGTCAGGCAATATAGAAGCTATTTCATCAAAATTTGGTATAGTGAAAATAGCTCTTCGAAATGCACGAGAAGCAGGCTTTGACACATCAATGGTTGAATCTATATTTGGTGCCATTTTTCAGATTGCCACTAAATACACAAGCAATCAAGGTGAATGGCCGCGAGTTGTTAGAGAATGAACTCAGAGCTTCTCGCATCACATACCAAACTCGCTTAGATAAAGTGTTAACCGCGCACGAAGCAGCCCGTATTAAAAACAAAGAGCTTTTCAACAGTCCTCTTTGTTGAACCTATGAAAAGAATGACACTTCACTAACAATGAGGGCAATTTCTCCTTCAGGGACTGTGGCGAAGAAGACTCGGCAAATTGATATTGCTTTCATTTATTCACTTAAAAAAGCAATTATGTGCAAATGAGTGTAGAAAAAATAAAAAAAAATGAAGATGATGCAAGGCGGGCAGAAAGAAGTTGGCATTAAACCTATAAACTCCACAATTTGTCCAACTGTTGTTTAAATTGAATTTGAAGACCTTCCAATGCCAGTGTTTTTCACAACTTGAGCTTCGTTGGCAGCAAGTTCAGCATCATTTTGAATAATCTTGCCTTCAATACTTTGTTCTTCTGTTGGGCTTGGTAGAATAAGAGAAGTTGACACTTCATGATATTTCAAATTTCACAGAGTTTTCAACACGCACAAGATCCTTGTTTAACTGACGCAACTTTGTTTCTACACTCAAAACTCTAGAAAAAATCTTCTCTCGCTGACTCGCTGCACTTTATATTCAGATAGACTGTTGAAAAGCTCTTTGTTTTTAATACGGGCTGCTTCGTGTGCGGTTAACACTTCATCTAAGCGAGTCTGGTATGTGATGCGGGAAACTCTGAGTTCCTTCTCTAACAACTCACGGCCATTCACCTTGATTGCTTGTGTATTTAGTGGCAATCTAAAAAATGGCACCAAATATAGAGTCAACCATTGATGTGTCAAGGCCAACCTCTCGTGCATTTTGAAGAGCTATTTTCACTATACCAAATTATGATGAAATAGCTTCTAAATTGCCTGACATGATGGTTTCAATAGCATTACTGAGAATACTTTTTACGAATATGCGAACCGGTTCCCAATATACATCCTTAGTAGTGTTGCTTTGGAAAGTGCTATCAACTGCCGACCAAGGGTTCAAGACACCATTATCCTCTAGCAAAATGGTCGTAAAAGAAGCACCCCGCTCGCTACCAAGAGTAGTGGAAGGAGGTGTGCCTGTAGTTCCCAAACCCTTAGCCGCCTCACTAGTTGATCTAACACTCGACATAGGCTTCAAAATGGAACCCGTGTTTTCTTCCTTTGCATTAGCTAAAGATGGTTCACCTACCATAGGAGTGATTGTTGCCTTTAGTGGTGACATTATATTCTCCCCCTCCACTCCAATCCGCGTTTGTTCCTTCAACATACCATGTGAGGTGTTGACGATGTTTGCAGTCTCTCGTACCATGTCGCAAAGGGCTTCCTTAGATGTGACTTGCAGAGGCCGTCCTGAAGTCATTCTAGGGATATCTTCTTTTAGTCGTCCTATACTGGAGCGGGACAAAATTTCCACTAGTCTTTTTCAATGGAAGGACAAACAAAGTAAATTAACTTTGCATGTAAACTAGTGTTAAGCAATAAAGCCGATAAAACATTGAAAATTCATTTTATCAACATTTGCACGCTGGCAACCAGGAATAGCGGAGCTTTGGCTAGGTCGATCATCTTTAGCTATGGCCGCGATAGTGACGTCAAAGCCAATATTTGCGATTGATATGATTGAGGACAATTGGACTAATGTACTTCTCTTGTTCTTTGTTCACACATCAGAAGCTTTGCGAGCAACCAGGTTTGAAAGAGCTGAGGATTGTAATGCCCCACCCTACACGCATGCATGATATTGTCCGCCCACATGGAGACCAGCCCACTTGCACCAGACCACGGCAGGGGATCCGCACTCGAACTTGTCGAGAGTCAGCTCTGATACCATTTGTAACACCCCACCCCATACCCATGCATGATATTGTCCGCTTTGGCCCACAGGCCTCACAATTTTTCTTCTGATGGGCCTCAACCCATCAAAAGGCCTCATGCAAGGTAAGGGTGTAAGCTCTACATATAATCCTATTCACTTTCCTCTCTATAGTCGATGTGGGACTCCGGGGCATCACAAAGATCCTATTTGTTCACCTACACAAAGATTAGAGGATAAAGCTATTATGTGTGCGCAAAAAGAAAAAAGGGAAAGAGGAAAAAAAAAAAAAAAAAAACACTACCTATGTCGAATACAAGTGGTCTCTCTTTAACCACGGTAGTTCGCAGAGATTCTATGACATCTTTATGCAAAAAGTCTTCGTCAAACACCCTAACAGGAATCGAGCCACTTGGAACATCAGATTTTATCATAATTCCTCTTTAAGTATCATCAAAAAATTGGTAAGATGGCTCCTACAAATAATATGTTAACATGGCAACATTATAATACAAAAGATGGGACCCACTTACCCTCAAATTCAACACTGTCAGGATGAGCATCATCATGAGAACTGTAAGACCCTAACCCGTGGGTTAGAATAGATTTTCTATAGCTTTGGGAAGTTGTGACTTTTGAGATCCATTAAACCTAATTGGAGGTTGCTGAATCTGTTTAAGCATCATTGCATGTATTTTTTTCATCAAAGCTAGCCTACCATTCTTTTGCGAAGGGACTTGAAGTGGGTATCCGTTGAACATAGCAACTCTCCAACAAGATATTGGCACCAACCCCATTTTTATTTTTATTTTTATTTTTCAACGTATTTTTAGTAGATCTTTTGGTATGTATTGTCATATGTTTCAGTTAGATGAAGTAGGTAAACAATGCCTGACTCTTTTGGGAATGCAAATTGATGCTTAGAGATTGCATTATTGCAAGTAATGAATTATTATATCCTAAGCCATGTGTATTGCATTTGGAGTGATTTTATGCTACAACTCTTGGTTCTATTGGAACCTCAGGTATTTCCGCTGTTATAACACTGCCAAACCTGGACTTGTGCGCATTATTTCATAAGGTTCCCGCCATTAAAAAACTTTCATAATTAAATGTGGGAATCTATTATTATGTTTAAATGAAAGTCTATAAAATTTGAGACGAATCCGAGTCGCAGAAAAGATTATGAAAAATCAAGCAGTGAACATGCTGCATCACAGTCCAAGACTCTGTTACCTACTTCATTCTTTGGTTTATTTGTGTGTTTTCTTTTCTTTTCTTTTTCACCCCTTCTCATGCATGGGATTTAAATTTTATCATTCATCTCAATATTCTTCAAGATGGATTGACCCCCCCTTCCCCACCCCATCCCCCTTCCTCCTCCTCCCTTTTCCTCCCTCTCTCTTAAAATAACCCAAAATAGTAAGGATGAGACCATCATGTGTCGCCAGTGGCATTGTGACGAGTGGTAACCCATCATCTCTCCCACCTTGGAGGAGATCACATGGAGTCATGGCCATTTTCCATGACAGGGGAGATCACACATTTTACTGTTTCACTCTCCACTCAGGAATCCTCGGAACTGGACGGTACTTTCAGGTATCACTCTATATAACACAGTGTTTGCACCCTCCGTGTGTCCAGAAATTACGTCTGACATGTGGGTCCATTGTGCGTTTTATTTCCTAGAGTGTTTATAGTTGTCTCCAATAAAGTGTCTTCTATTAAAGAATGTTACGTTTGGGAGCGGGATATATTATGTTCGGAAGTGGGGTTAGGAGGGTGTTGTGTCAGTCATAATCAAAGCAGTTGGATCTTCGTTGAGTCTTCTTTCTAATGTTTTCTTATGCAGGGATGCGATGATGTGAATATTTGGAAGCCAAACTCTTGTGGTTCCTTTTCTTCCAGGTCATTTTACAAGATGTTGGACCATTTCGATGAGTTCCACTCCGCATGTGCTGCAATCTGGATGGGTCTTGTGCCTCATTCTGTTGATTGATTGTGAGCGGTAAGATCTCAACTAAATATAACTTAAGATGGATGGAAGGGGGCTATCATCACGGGACTCTGCTTCATATATATGTTGCTTATGTGGGAGGGACATAGAATTGATTGAGCATATTTATCAGTTCATTTTGATGTCGCAGCGTCTCTTTGGGGTTTCATTTGTGGAATTGATTGAGTCATTTTTTGGGGGGGGGTGGGGTGGGGTTGGTGGGGTGGGGCGGCATGGCACCTTCTGTGAGGTGTGCCAAGATTTTGTGGAGGATCATTATGTTTTCCATAATTTGGTCTATTTGGAAAGAGAGGAATAAAGGAACTTTTAGATGAAAGGAATCATCTTAGGAGGATCTTCTTACATCTTCTGCTATTGAGAATTGCTTGATGGGCGTCGGTTAGAAATGAAGGTGCAGATTTGGAGAGTGACAATTTCTACACAATTGGGGAACATGTTTGAAGATTAAGAGTTACTAAGAGAAAAATTAAAGGTATTAGGTGTGCTCCACCTATTGGAATTTTAAAGTTTAATGTGGATGGAGCTGCCTGTGATAAGCCACTGATGGCGGTTATTGGAAGTGTGTTAAGAAATAACAAAGCGGATGTGCTGTTTATGTATTTGATAGGAACCTAAAGAGAAAAAAGAGATAAATCTCCCAATTCGCAGTCGGACAGCCTCCTTGTGCAAGCACGAATTTTAGGGATAAATTCTGATACCTTTCTCATTAATTCTTCTCCACTAAATAGACTGCTGATTACATAGATAGAAACAAATCCAAGCTTACTACTATAATCAAGGATAAATTATCACTAAATAAGAAAGAAGATTATGCTGACTAACTCCTATGCAATCTTGCCACCTAATGGATAAGATTAGGCTGATCAGTCTTGCATTATCTTGTACCTTATTCAAGCAAATTCAAATTGAACTATTCTGAATTTGGCCCACCATATTAACAGGCTCATTAGCTAGTCCAATGACTTAGCCCTTATCAAGCAGTTGGGCTTAGCTCTTATCAGTTTTCAAAACACATTGGGATTAAAAATTCTAATGAACATTAAAAAAATTAAAAATTCTAATGAAGCAGTAGTTTTTGGCCATATTGAAGCTCTTTGGATCTTTAAATAGCGGAGAGTGACTCTTTTAAAATGACCCATTAAAGATGGGTCATTTTAATGTTATTTCATGGATGAAATCTTCCAAGGTTCCTTGGAAGATGCAGTTCCACTTCAACGAGATGCAGGCCCTTTCACTAGGGTGCAGGTTTCTTCTATTCATGCTAATAGATCTGCTAATGGCATGGCCAACTCTTTAGCTAAGCAAGGGGTAGATCGTCCTAATAATTTGTGTGCGTCTGTTGGATAGTTTTGGGTTGGGTTCCCATATATATCTCTTATAATGGTAGATTTATGTTTTTTGCTTCATGTTGACGGCTGATTGTAATATTCCTTTCTAATGATAATATTTATCGTTACAGATAAAAAAATGTGTTTTTATTAATTGTGTTTTCAGTTTCAGCGATCTATACCTTCATCTACCCAATAATAACTATCTTTTATTTTTATCTATTGGAAGAAAGTCTTTCAGTGTTATCATGATTATCTTTCAAATTATCAATTAAAAGCATTATTTGTTGGTTGTCTAGTAGCATAATTCATATACATGCAAATTGCTAATGTACAAAAGGCATGCATGCGCATCAATCCTAACTGTCTAAATCATGATTTGGGTAGGGAATAATAATGGGTTAAAAAAGACATAGAACTTACGATTTGAACTGCCTAATTGATTGCCGTAGAAAACATGGTTCAAATGAGTAAGGGAAAACAGTGCAAATCCAACAGAGAACCACAAACCAGCTGGAGGTTAGGACCATCCAAGGAAACTGATTTGTCCACAAGGGCCAAAAGTTTGAATATTGATGCATATGTATGCCACCTGTATAATGGCCGCATGCTTGTGCATCAGTTGTCATTCCCTTGCTAGGTTATTGTGTGACGTTTTTCTTTGTGAAGTATACAATTTATAAGTGATCAGGTTAGTCAGGGTTTCCCTGCGACCACATTTCACATACCCATGTGTAAGTTGAATAGAAATTGTAGTTACCTCAACAGGATTTATGCCCACATCAAGTACAACTGCCCCTGGCTTCAGCCAATCACCTCGAACTATGTTGGCCACTCCTATGGCAGATACCACAATGTCCGCTTCGCGGGTGATTTCTTTGGGGTTCCTTGTGAAGGCATGGACGGTGCTAACTGTGGCATGATGCCTCTGCTCAACACCAAAATCACAACTTTGAAATAAACAACTAAAACCATTACCTTTGTTGTTAAAATAGTCTCTCTTAATTAAGACAAATGAGAATACGTCATTGGTTAGGTATTAACTGGAAAATAGTTTTCAGGAACTTGTTTGCAGGATTTAAATAAAAAGCAGAAGGTAGTTTACTAGGTAAAATTATAAAAAATTTGATGCTAAAGCAAGTTAGTTCAACATAGATCATCTTTAATGGGAGCTCAATTAGTGACCAAAAAAGTGGCAATAGAGGTAAGTTACAGAGATCGAGAAAGCATGTTTATCTCCCCATTTCTTGTTGGTACTTTAAGCTTGCCTTTTGTTCTCTAAGCAAGCTCAAAGACTGAAATAAAGCCAGGAAGATAGCTTCTTCTTTAGAAAAGATATTCACTAGACATTAATGAATGCACATCTTCTCAATGGACAACAGTTCTTGAATGCCATGTAATGGAATTCCAACCAAGCCTGTAGGGCATGAATAGATATGTAGAACCATTAAAAGTTGGAATTTGTTGACCACTACTGAATAGAACATAGCCATGATACTAGTCCGGCTGACGAGCAGATAGTTTGCTAGGTGATGGAGAAAAGGTAATTTACATTAATCATTCTCTGCCACCGGTTAATCATATTTTTAAATTTTCTTTCAAAAATATATATGTTAATGTTTAAAAGAAGTGGTTTTAGTACTACCTGTAATAGCAAGGAAGTAGGCATTCCAACAATATTGCTTCGGCCAATCACAACTGCCTTTTTTCCCATGATTTCTACACCATATCGGAGCAACAACTCTATGCAGCCTTTTGGAGTGCAGGGAACAAAGAGTGGTTCTCTCCCTCTCATAGCAAGATTGCCCATGTTCAAGGGATGAAAGCCATCAACATCCTTATCCAGGCTTACAACATTCAAAATCCTTTCCTCATCCATATGCTGATTCAACAATTAACATTGATAAATAATTATGTTGGAAGTTTATCATTTAAAAAGAAAAACAAATTATCATACACATTGAAACTTGAAAGACCAACAACATTGAGGAAAAAAAAAAAAACTTCCATTGAAAGAACATTACCCCCGAAATTATATTTATATAATAAGTTTAATCAATATTTTCTATTTATATGAATTGATTAATGAATAAAATGGTATGCAGCGACCAACAGTATTGGGTGGAGGTGTTTTGAAGTCTTATTGGAGTCGCAATAGAGCGAATCTAGGCACCCAATTAGTTTGCTTAGAAGTATGGAGAGGAGTTTTGTAATTTGCAATTGGTAGGGCTACTCAATTTGAAATGCGTAATTTACTAACATTTATTTGTATTTGGAGTAGTTACCTAAATAGTTATGAATTTGTTATCATCATGTCATGCCGGAACGGCACCAAGCTGTTAACAATTTAACATGGCTGGGACGCCGCTATGTCGAGGCTATTAGTTATGTTTATAGTAGTCTTTTGCTGAAAGTGACCATTGTCACTTGGTACCATATGACTTGATGGCCATAAATAAATTCCAATAAGGAATCTTTGGGTACTAGTATCACTTTTGTTCCTGCCACATTTTGGGAGGGCCGTATAATATCTTGTGAGCAACTTTGTTTTGTTCCCACCACATATTGGGAGTCATATAATATCTTGTGGCAACTCAGCTCATGTGGATTGCCATTTTGTTTAGATGTTTGTATTGTATTAGCATTTGTCATGATGCTTTTTGTTTATGATATAACTCTATTCATGCACAATCCAGCATTCGTATATCCTTGCCTATGATTTCTTGTATTCAATTCATGTCTTTATCCTATTTGTGATTGTGTGGAATACTTTGAAGGTTTCTAATCCAAGCCCTAGGGTTAGGGCTTGCGTGGAAGTGCCGAAGCACATGTCTGCAGACACTACCACGTACGTCTCCGTAAAGACAATCATCGAGAAGGTATAACCCCAATTCTATTAATCAATCAACTCTGATAATTCCCTCTCTACAATGCCATATAAATGAGAAAAGGAAAACTTAGGAGTTGTCACAACTCGGAAGTCGGCGCCCATTGAATTCCACGTTGAGACTTATAAAAGTATCTGTTACGACCCAAATTCCGGGGCCCTGTCGGATATCTGGATCGTGATTATACAGCATTATTCACCATGCATTCATCAAATAAGATTCACAAGTTATTAGGCATTTAATTCAAATATAATTTCAATTATAAATATCATTAAATCTCTAAGAATTCAAATTTTATATATAACTCAATCCATAATATGCTTGAAACATTAGATAATTTCCTAAACAAGTACTAATGATTCCATCATCTATTTAAGTTTTTTTAATTCGCTCTTCTCAGCCACGCATGCCGAAATCTACGTGCTGATCGTCAATCCGCTGTGGCCCACCTGTAATTTGATGACCTGAAGGGGGCAACACATTATCAATATTACTAGTGAATGAATTTTCCTAATTACATAAGCCGCACATAACATAATATCACATAATCAACGAATCTGAATCATTAAGTCAAAAATCATTATAAGTACATCCACATACAAATCCGTGCCCATGCACATTACCACGCCTCAAAGGCCTTATTGTATACATGTATACCAGTCACCATGACCCTGTCTCATCAGACACGTCCACTATGGACCAACCACTAAAACGGCCCGGACACTAAGTCCAACATCCCACATTTGGGACTCAATGCACAATATCACATAACAACCAGAACATGAACAATAAATAATATATTTGAACACATGTGCAACCAACGTGGGCCCAACCCTTTCACATCTCACAGATTACTGCCCGCTTCTTATCATAATTAGTATTGAGTAGTATAGGGGTGACCCACACTATTAAAATCACATCCTCACACAAAATTGATTATCCACAGTTAAACATAATTTCACAAACTTCAATTTTATCAAAGTAATAAAGTTAATTAATATTTATATCCAAAGTCCAGGGTTGTATCAATTTAACAGACCCCTTCCAAGACTCTTTCTATTGCACAAAACACAAAATAGACTACCAGTCATGTCTGAGCTTCTTGATAAAAATCCAGTGAGTCCCACTTGGATAATCCAAGATCAGACCCAACCTAGATGGTCGCCCATGGTGTCACTCCCCTCCCATAGGATTGGATTCATCATCAGACATCTTTACTGGGCCCCACAGTCTCAACAAACACGAACAGAATTCATGAATAAGCCTCATGGTTAATAGAATCGAAGCTTCCAGATATCTGGGCAGATGGGGCCCAGGCCACATGGGACCACCACCATCCAGGTTGTCCCTGGGCCCTCTTCAAGATGTGGGGTCCTAATCTCTGATTAACTTAAGTAGTGGGTCCCAGCATGGATGTCGACCTTCAACCCTATCTTCGTCAAATTCATGCCTGAAACTTTCTGAAGTAAAATCCAGTGGGTCCCACTGTTCCAATACCCTAGATGGCCAAAATCTCTAAGGTCGCCCAGGAGTCCCTCTCATGATGGCTGGAGTTGATTTCCATTCCAATGGCCAGATGGGTTCCAGATGGCCTGATGACAAGGAGTTGTAATCTCCTGTAACAGTCGCCCCTGTTTCAACATTCCAATTGGATGAAGGCCCAGATGGGGCCCACTCCTCATGGGTCCAAGTCCCCTAGGGTCGACCATGGGTCTGCCTCCTACCATAAGGTCCAAGATCATCCATATAGTGGGCCAGGGGGTCCCACAGCCCTCCACTATCAATTTCACCATTGATGCCAGGTCTCTGTTTTCCACCAATTTCACATCTAATCGATGGATATTCATGAATTCACACACCATAACCACTGTAACATTCTAACAGCCAATTATATGATTACTTTGGCCCAAATCAGATCTTCAAATACAAAGTATGTGCATCACATCTCAATATTAGATCTCTTAATACAAAATATTCAATTCATAACTCAATATCAGACATCTTACTTAACCAACTAATTAATCAGGAAGATTCACTCACCTTTGGTAAACAATCGTCACCTTTGCAATATGTGGACGCAAATAGGACATCAATCAGCCTTCATCTCCTTATCCTAAATTGCAGCCACAAGATTTTATCTCTTAGAATTCTCTCAAAACCAAAAGGGAGGAAATTTTATGACACACTAGGGTGATCGATGGTTGCATTTATATAACAAAGAGTCATATCCCTACTTCCTCTTCCTTTTTCTAATTAGAGTTGCCATACAACTCCTTCCTTTTCTAAAACTTTACACGTGGGGCAACTTCTAATTCCAAATAAAACAATACTTCTAATCTCATAATAAGAGATCAGCTAAGGAACTACCTGGGCCAGACTAAGCCTGGGCCAAGGATACGCAGGATATTACAGTGGGCATGACAATGAGGGTGATTCTGATGAGCAAATCATTACGTTACCAGCTGCTCTGCCACCGCTTGATAAAATCATTGATGTTCTTGATGATCAAATTGTTCCTACTCGTCGCGGAGGATTTCATAAGTTCCTTGTTCGGTGGCAAAACCGGCCCGTCTCCAATGCTGCCTGGATTACTACTACCGACTCCCAGCATCTGAATCCAGAACTTTATGAGCACTATCAAGCGATTTGACGAGTTCTTTCAAGCCGGGGAGAGTTAATGCAGTACGGAAGTCCAAAAGAGGCCCTAAGCCCACATGATTGGCCCAGCCATCCAACCCAGCCCTTTGGGCGCAGCCACATGCCCAAATTGGTCGAGAGAGCTACTGTGAAATTATTCTAAATTTATCTTAGGGTTGATTAAGAATTGTTGCTTATTTTGTTAGTTGATGAGAATTAGTAGTTTTCTATTGTCATTATAGTTTACTGTTTTAGTAGTCTTAATACATTATAAATAGAGAAACCCTCTATTGTAATAGATATGTTTGCTATCATTAATCTTTTGAGTTATGAGAGTTTTGTCTTCAATTATGGTGTTTTCTCCTCTTGTGAGGTTGCCCTAGTGGCCGTAATCCATCTTTGGATTCGATCAATCCTTCGGGAGATTGATCTATTGTTCGATCGTGGATCTTGGCTGCGTCAAAAAGACGGACTTTAGAAATCCGGGTTTTGGATCATGATAGACAGATTCAAAACCCTAATCAAACACAAAGGACAATCATAGCAAAGGCACCACCAGTCGAGCACATTATCAACTACCGAGTGACACCATGCGATCCTAACAGTAGAGTGTTCTCGATCGATCCTAGTAGCAGTCGAAAAAGAAACTCTAGGCAATCAAGATAATCCAAAATGAAACCCGGACTAAGATCACGTCGATGCAGAGAGCTGTAGGCCTGTTTGAAGAAGACAAGATGTCGAGAAGAAGACTGTGGAGGATGAGTTTGTCGAAACTTCTAGAGGCTAAGATGAGATCGGATTCAATGGGCTAAGACGAACTGATATGCTTGACCTTGTACAAAGCTCCTGAATATCCTTCAAAAATTAAAATAAGAAATAAAAAATAAACCTTAAACTATAAACCTTTGTGTTCTGATACCAAAACAATGTCAAAGTTTGCATGAAAAGTGTCGTTCCCTCTTTAGAGGGAGTGCCCCATATTTATAATAATGTACAATTACATGAATACCCCTTTCAAATGGATTAAAGGAAGGATATGTACAAGGGTGAAGATCAAATTTACAAGTACTTAACTAGAGGGACTCAGTCTTGTAGAGGTATCATGCTACGTTGGTGTACCAGAATCAGTACTCTCTTCACAAATAGATGTTGGCCATTTACTAGAAGCAGAATTACATGCTCTCTTCAAAGAGACAAAACTAAGCAGAGAACTGGGAACTGAGAAAGAGATAATAGAAGGCGATGTGATTGCATAATTTTGATAGTCCCATGGGAAATGTGGGAAACTTTCGTGGGACTTCATGATTCTAGGGAGGAAATTAATCACCTTTTTAATGCAGATAAGCGGGTGCAAGGCTCTTTTGTAGAAGATTAGCTAAAAGAGTGCAAATGGATCATCTGAGGCCAGACTTTCCAATGGGAACAACATTCAGGGCTTATATAGTTATATTCCTCTCTGGTGCAAAATTGTATCTACAGGATCTAAAAATGGTGGAATCCTTAAATGGAAGCTAGACCCCATGAATATTCAATCTCACATGGATCAGACGGACTGGCGATTCAATCAAGCTTCGGGCAGTAATAAGTGTGTAAAAAGGCTTCATAATCTGGACCTCTCTGACTCTCAACCAACTCAGGACAACACACCCATGAGTGGCATTTCACATAATTTCCATGAGTTTTGTGTCTATTTTGTGGTTTTGTTTAGTTTCTTTCGGTTGTATCTCCTTTCTAGAATAAAATATAATATAATAAAAAATAGATCAGCGACAGATAAAGGTGAGTAAAAATTAATAGGGGTAAAGGTGTGTTTATGGACTGACCATAGATGGCCCCATTGAACAGGAAAGAAATGATTGTATGAAACTTGGGGTTGATGCTACTCTTACCCATATTAATATATTGACTAATCTTTCTATATAAACATAGAACATGGGTTAGATTATCAGAACTATGAGCTATCTGTCTATCATGGATGCATGTACCTGTGCTAAAAGTGAAATAAAAAAACTAATGATAACAGAGACCTATCTTCACTTCTTTATCAGCAAGAGCAAACTAAAGAGAGCAAAAGTCTGAGAATTCCAGCATGGTTTTAGAGATTACTTGGGGTAGAGGAAGTTGCACAAGAATACCATGAACTGATGGATTGTCATTAAAGCTTGATACAGCACTAAGCACTTCGTCTTCTTCACAATCTTCAGGTAACTCTGCCATTAGAGATGTAATGCCTACTTCCTGACAAGCTTTTATTTTATTGCGGACATAACTTTGAGAATCCTTTCTCTGACCCACCAAAATTACAGCCAATCCAGGGACCTTCCCGATGGTATCCTTCATTCTACACACTTCCTCTGCTATTCCTGATCTTATTTCCTCTGCAATTGACTTTCCATCAATCACTGTTGCAACTGGCTCATCTCCTGCTGCATATGTTTCAATTATGAATAGAAGTCCGTAATGTCCTCATACATGAACATTGCCCTTAGTAAGGATATCCAGACTGCTAATCAGATAGGCCCCACCATGGAAGCTGGCTTCCACAAAATTTACCTATTTTAAAGATCTTAACAGTATTAAGCTGTTCAATATATGATAAAAATCAAAGGTAAAGGCCTCGACAAATATACAGCTGCAATCTTAAAAAAAAAAAAAAAAAAAGACCCTGAGTTCAATTAGCTGGGATGTTCCAATCAAGAAGAATAGTGGGGGGCTGGAGCCCATCTGTCAACAATCTGGATTTTACAGAACCATGGGCATTGCTTATGTAGAATAGATACATGAGAAATATCATATGCCCTACTGGGACCCATCTGGTTCTTTTCATCAATACATAGATATATCATCACAAAACAAACTAGTTGTTAATAAGAGAATGAAAAAGAATCTAGGCACAGATGTGCACAATTTTTTTTAAGGAAAAAGAAAAGGTAGTTGGGTGATCCCCTCTCCAAAGGTGGTATATTTAACTTTTTGCAAATGCTTCTCTTGCCGTCGGCTGTTTGTGGCTTCAAACAGATTGCCCCTTGGTGTTTTGTGTTTAATGTCGACTATGAACCCTGTGTTTATCTTGTTCTTAAGTATGAAGTACTTCTACTGCCAAAAGACTTGGGCCTCTAATGAGGGTTAAAAGAATAACTGATGGCCCCACAAAATCTGGTAAAACTAGCTATGGAAAATCCCTCTGTATCTAAATGTGAGATAATTGACATAGATTCCGGAATCCATATCCATGTCAGTAATCTCACATCCAAACGACTCCTAGGAAAAAGAAAATGTGACATTGGGAATTAAAATCATTGGAGATAGTAGGGCATAAAATTATCACAATCACATTACACCGGAAGCTTATGGAGAGAATTTGATCATTTTGATTGCAAACGTATTAGCACTCCTTTTATCCAAGTGCTAAACTAATTTAAAATCAATCCAGATGACCTTGATCTAACGGCTCACATGGAGACTCTTGCCTCAACATGGGAACCCATTGTGCCAGCACAGGAGGCCCAGCAAGCTTAAACTGTGCCAAACAGGGCCTACCCCACAGAAATCTGCTTCTATATACGTTCAGTAGGTCCAGTCCATGGGAAGCAGCTCACACTTGACTTGCTTGGGCGAGGTCCAAATCTGAACCAGGCCACTCAGCCCCCACTAGTGGATCCATGTCAAATTCAGCTGGATGCAAGGTGCCAGGCAGTAGTTGGTTACAGGGAACTGAGTTTAAATTTGAATGTTTGTTGGTTACCAGGATCCAAATTTACAAATGAATCTAAATTTGAAGTTTTTGTTGGTTACCACGAGTCTACAACTTCCTGGATGCGGGCTAAGTTAGTTATTATTAGTTGAAATATTTGTTGGTCACTCAACTTTCCAGGAGGTAGTCTAAGCTAGCTATAAATAAAGCTGTAGAACAGCACAAGGAACTATCATGGAGTTAAGACATTTTTTTCTTAATTACGCTAGCATATTGTTTCTCAAGATAGATCAAAATAGAGAAACAGAATTCGTATAGCCGACCCCAACATAGTTGGGACAAGGCTTTGATGATGATGATGATGCCAGCATTTTGTTTAGCCTTTGTTTTCTGTTCTTTTCTGAGTTGAAACTTTTTTCAGAGGTAATGAAATTTCCACTACTAGAATTTAATTTCCCTAATTGTATTCCTTCTTCTGGGAAGTTCTGAGTGTGTTCGGGAAAGGCCTAGGTGCTTTCCATTTGCAGGAACAACACCCTTAGTGAAACGATCTGCAGATAGCTAGGCTGATCTGCATCAGCTTCAGTATTAGAGCCTATTCTTTCTGCCGGATCTCTATGTTGTAAGCTACTACCTGTCTACGATGCCAAGTGGTTGCAGTAGAGGCCGAGGAAGAGATAGGGATGGAAATGGGTCGGGTTTAAATGGTGGCCCGCGCTAACCCGCAACTATTACACGAAGGTTTGAGAGTGTATTGGTTGGGTTCGAATAGGGTATGTTTTTTAGAATCCGGCCCAGGTCAGGTTTGGGTGCTCCACCCTATTTGTCTTCATTTTATATTAGTCAGCAGGGTTTTGTAGATAGAATTTCATCAGCATAGGTGGGTATTAGGCATTGACATTCTCCCACAGGTCATGGGTTCAATTCCTATCCTATAGAAATACTGTTTTTCATATTAAAAAAAACAAACCCACTAAAAACCCAACCTGTACCATCTCGAGGCGGCTATGGTATCACATACCATAAAACCCATCACGGGTTGGATTGCATATTGGGCAGTGCACATGCCAATTGAGTCAGATTTAGGTCAGCCCAAACCAAACCCAACCAGACAGGTTGCCATCTCTGAGAAGTGGATAGGAAGACAAGGAAGGTGACTCTGCTGATCCAATCGAAGCTGGAATCGCAGCAATCAAGAGACAATGCAAGTAATCATCCAACAACTTGCTGATTTGACAGCAAGGAGAGAACCAGCAATGCTTAGCGATGACGATGGGTTGGGAGTTAGTATAATCCAATTATCAGAGGAATCATCAGAAAACTGCTGATGAAGAGAGAATTTGGAAAATCAAGAACGGAGAACTAAGGAATCTCCAAATCAAAATTGGCATTCCCTAGAACCAAGGTAGCATGAAAAGGGGTGATGTCCTTTATTGGCAAGGAGAGGTGCAATGGAATGAATTTTCAACTACAAAGAAGTCTCGGATGAGAAGAAAGTGAAGTTGGTAATGAAGCTTCTTCGTGGAAAAGCACCAGCTTGGTTGGAGCAGACCAACGAAACTGAAAGCGGAGTTGAAAATCCAAGATCAAGTTGTGGGAGAAAATGAAAAGTCTTCCCAAGGAGGTCTTTTGCCAATGAATTATGTGATGTCCCTTTCCACGAAGTTGCAGACCGATAAGGGAATAAGTTGGTCGAAGAATACAGCTAAAATTTCCATCAACTAATCGCTTGCAACAACCTCCAAGAATTTAAAGAGCATCTGGTCACCCGGTCAATCTCCGAGAATTTAAAGAGCATCTGGTCGCCCGGTCCATGGAAGGGTTAGGATAGCTATTTTGACGGTTTGTTTAGGTGTCGCTCCCATTTTACACTTGAGGAAGCCTACTAACAAGCTGTTGCCGCAGAAAAGAGGGGTCAAAGGACTGTCAGTGATGCAGGACCATGAAAACCAACCAAATATGATGTGTTTGAGATTAAGTAACAATTATCATTCATAAATCAGATTAGAAAATAATGCTGATTCTACCATGAGTCCCGCAGAAATCCAAATTACAAATTAAGAAACAATGTAAGGCCTACTCACAATCCCACAAATGCTCATCCTTAAATCTTGATTGAGGTTCCCATTAGAAGACTCAATTTACAGTAGCCTAGGGATCACCGTACGAACAATCAGATCATTCACGATCCCATCAAGTAGAGGTGGCAAACGGATTGGGTTGGGCTAAACGGGTGGGACCCATTTATTAAACGGATTAGATGATCCTAACCCATATCCGATCGTTCATGATCCCATCAAGTAGAGGTGGCAAACGGATCGGGTTGGGCTAACGGGTGGGACCCATTTATTAAACGGATTAGATGATCCTAACCCTAACCCATATCCGACCTGTTTATTAAACGGGTTAGAAAGTACTAACCCGCACCCGTTGGAGGTTAACCCGACCCGACCCACATTAACCCACATAACTCTTGCAGGTTCCTGCAAAACTGTGGGTTTTACCTGCGTAACTTGCACCCAAATCTAAATATATTAACAATCCTCTAAGGCACTAACCATACCCAAAGTTTAAATTAGACCCAAACCGATAAGTTAATTTATAAAATTGATATAAGATGTTAAAAAATAACCCTTAACTTTCTAAATCCTGTTGGTGCGATTTAAAACCCATCATGATAGGCAATATAGACAAGCTCTATTTGGGTTATGATAAGTCTAATGTTAATTTGTTTCGTAGAGGATCTTAAATCAGACTTAGGTGGCAAGAGGAAATAGTGTGGCAACTTAGCATAACTCAGCTATTACTTGATTATTTTATTTTATTTATGTCATATCCATTGTATTTTCTTCTTATCCACAATCCTCCTAAGAGAGAAAAGCACACAAAAATATTCTTAAGTAAGTTGACAAAGGGTTTACTTGAGAAAAAAGAAAGAGAAGGAATTATTTATACAATGAGTACAGTTAACATTTTTTTTAAATAGTGACTAAAGAAATAGAATAACAAAATTAATAGAAATAAAATAAAGTTTTTATATTAAAAAAAAAACATCAAATCAAAACAAAAAGATATACTCCATAGAATTAAGTATTGAGTTTAAGTTTTAACTGCAAGAAAAGACAAATGGATTGAGAGGGTTATGCGGATTAAACAAGCTAACCCTAACCCGACCCATTTAAATGCGGGTTAGGAAAGCTTGACCAGTGACCGACCCATATATTATGTGGATCGGGTTATGAGTGTGAGTGTTCTGTGTTACCTTTTCCAGAACACTAAAATGAAGGATTTACTCTACGACTACCTCATGGCTAGCCGTAGGGCTACCCACGGTGAACTGTAAGGCTAACTATAGTACAACCACGACTTGTCATAACCACCGTAAGGCTAACCATAAGCCAAGTTCTTCCATGGTGAAGACTCTTGACCCTAGGGCTCTTGGACTATGAATGGGACCTTTACCCTTATCTAATGGCCTGGGAATACATGAATTTCGGTAAGCAGATGTCTGAGCTTAACAATTGCTCATGAGCTATTCGTAGTAATGTGTGAGAGGCTTAGTCAAGTCAAGGGGATGGTGAATATGGGACCCTTAGAAGCCATTGACCTCAGTAGCAGCAAGACTTGTATATAAGGTTGATTCTGGAGCCTCATTTGACCATTGTGTTGAATGGTATGGTGTGTACACACGAATGGCAACTAAGAACTTAGGTTTGGTTACTATTATTCATTCTTTGACTTGTACTTAATTTGATTATTGGTATTGCCTTGTATATTTGATTGACCTCTTATTACATGACTTGTACATGTATCCTTATGTTGTATATTATTTTATCAATCAATGATAAATTACTAAAGACCTAGAGTGGGCTAGAATCTATACTTGTGAGCATGTCTTATATGATGTAGTATGTGGAATACCCATGTCTGAGGTTAGGTGGCTATTTGATAGAATGTATGGAAGGGACTACTATAGGAATGAATGTGAAGTATTGATGGTTATGTTTAGATGGATTTGGTGGCTTCGGAGCACTTTCCCTGTTTGATGGTTATCTTGCTCACGCAAGAGGAAGCCTAGCCAGACATCAACCTTTGTGATTCCTTGAGTCAGCCACCAACACCGCTCAGCTGATTTGAGTCTACCACAAGTTTGGATCCCTTATTGCAAGGATTATATATAATTTCGCAATCTATAGATTTATTATTTGAGGTAGAACATACGCCACTGGTTACTACTTTTACGTGGCTTATTCTGTGCAAATTTTGTTGGGCCGGGCTAGTCATCCCGTGCATCCCTACAACAACTCTTAGAGTACGGGAGGGTTGCGACATAATGTCCTGTGGTACTTTTGCTTCTGTGGATTGCCTATTTGTTAGAATTTATATACTGTTGTCGTGCACCGTATATGTTGATTTTTGGTATTATCTCTGTTCATGCACAACTGCCTAGTATATCTATCTTTCTTGATCATTTAATCATATTTATTGTATTATATCCCATTTGATACATCATACTATGGTACTCATATATTTTAAGCTTGCCGGGTTATTCAAACCTGATGTTGTTACTCTTGGTGTTGTAGGTATCAGATCCCCTTCCGTTGACCCAAAGCTGGTGCAATCTTTGAGGCGCCGCAGCAGGAGTGCCATGAGTGGAGTGCCAACAAAATAGAGTAGTGTCATCGTGCATGCACGCGAGAGCCTCACTATCGTCTAGGATTTAGACTTTATTCGTCTGTCTTTTATATACCTTTCTTTATGCCCATGTTGGGGCTGGATCGTAACTAAACTACTTTTATTCTCTTTGCAGCTTGAACACTATCATAGACTCGTATACTTGCTTAGCTCTATATCATCATGCGGGGGTTAAACTGTTTTGAGATCAACGTGTATAGCTTTCGCATAAGGTTATTTGATAAGTGATGAGATGTGACATCCTCACAATGTGGACTTCGATCCAAATGGGCAAAAAAATTTAAATAATTCAGCCTTGGAACTTGGACTTCCTTGCTTATAAGGGAATCCGGTTTGGAGGTATGACATGGTGTGATCTAAATTTTATTTTATATCTTAATTGTCAGACTATTAATCAATTTAGGCTAGCTTAGTTCAATCCTGCATCATTAAACCATGCAGAAAAACACAAGAGGCTCCTACCATTGCCAGGTTGTATGTCTGAGAGGTGGTAAAGCTTCATGGAGTGTCAAAAGTGTCAAGAAAGCATCATGTCAAACTGTAGGTGCAAATTCGTAAGCCACTTTTGGCGGGCACCATGGAAGCTTCTCAGAACAAAGCTAGGCTTCAGTACTGCCTACCATCTACGGATTGACCCAAAAACTAAGGTGGTGGATCAGATGCTTGGGAATTTATTGAGCGCCCTGATAAAGGGACAGCCAAAACAATGGGATCATGTGTTACCTTAGGCAGAGTTTGCCTATAAACGAGAATCAAACGAGCCACAAAAGTCCCTTTGAGATCATATACGGGGAAAACACCTCCAACATAGTGGATTCTCTTCTATCGCCAAGTGTGCAAACGATTCATGCAAATGTGGAAAGGTTGCTAGACCATAAAAAAAAACTGCATGAGCCGGATACATAAAAATTAGGGAGTAGTAATGCTAAGTACACTCCAGCCATGAACAAACACCATCCAAGGGTGACATTTGAGGCCAGAGATCTAGTGTGGATCCCCTTGAAAAGGTAGAGGTTTCGAGTCGGCAAATACAACAAGCTCTAACAAGAGAAAATCGAGCCATGCAAGAGTCTTATGAGGATCAAGAACAACAAGCATCACGCGGAGCTAGCAACGGATGTATACACTTCCAACATATTTAATGTGGCAAATTTAATAGCATACAAAGCAACGGAAGCAACGGATGATGTACCCTCATACTCAAGGACGAGTTCCTTCCATGAGGGGGAGGATGATGTGGATGAATATGATCTGACGGCTCGCAGCATGTAAACCAATGGACCAGCTCAGCAGGCTCAGCAAGCCTAAATCATGCCCACCAAGGTGTCAGGCAACAGTTAGTTACAGAGATTCGAATTTAAGTTTGAAATTAAATTTATGAAAGCCTTTGTTCTAATTTTTTGCGAAGGAAGTCACTTCCATCAGTGCAAATAATTTCTCTTTTCTCAAAGAGGAGAAGTTTAACTTAGGGCAATGAGGAATATTGAGGATTGATTATCATGTTTTGGAGAGGTTAACCTTTGTATCTAATAATCAGGGTACTTCTCGTGGAGTGGTGGTTATGGCAGACACAAATCACTATCTGACAAAGAAAAGGATACGCTAGTGTGTAATCATTGTGGGAAGTAACATCAATTCATCAAACAAAAGAGACAAGTACAGACTTCAATAGGCTGCCTAATTTTAAGCCAAAACAAGGAAGCAATGCTTATAACAGCATGTCATAGAGCACTCACACTTGGCTTAGACAATTGTCTGCCACTATCGATAATATTCGCAACAAACTTATGCAGAAAAAACGAAATTCATATCAACTCAATGGATACAAATTTCCCTGCTTTCAATGGGTACAAACTTCAACACTAAACTTCTTTTTCTCCACAGAATAGACCAGCTCCACCAAATGCTCTCAAGTGAGAGGAGCATGGAATTTATAGCCTCAAAGGAGGTATCTAGAAGGATAAGAGAAGTTGCATATTTTCTTTGATTATTGAGCAAAGTATATCATCCGCATGTGATCTGCAACCATTAAATTTACATTTTCATCCCTTGGACTAGTAGTGCTTGGACCTGTAATGGAAAAGGAGAGGCTGAACTGGGCTCTTAATGGATCTATAACAATTTTCTGTTGAGGCGTTGATGCGCCTCTAATAGGTCCACCTATATGAATGTGGAAGTGTGGCTGCTTCCTATGAGAACCGGATTTTTCCTCTGGAGCATTCATGAAACCAGTATATTATACAAAAGGCGATCCTTTAAGGCCCACTTAATGATGGAACGTGTCAAGATCCAATTAAATGTTATCTCATCAAAACCCAATTGAAAAATCACCCAACCAAGCCTGATCTAAAATGAATACACCAAAGTTATTGTCATGAAGGCCTAAGACACAAATTTAAACCCCAATCAAATGCAGATCTATGGCCCGATTACGTAAAACCAATGTTGAAAGACAGTTATCGGTTATCCTCAAAACCTGCTAGGTTTAAATGCATCAATTTCTATTTGTTTATTTTATTTGTTGCACTTGTTTTTATATGTAAATTTCATGAAGTCATTTTTCTGATAATCAAAGGTCTTCATTTTGAAGATGTAATTAACGTTTAGAGGATTTTAACAATTGGGAGTTTAATAAACCCACAAATTAATAATTAAACTTCCTAGTAAAGGAGGGAAATCTGTTTGGCCAATGAATTTTATGCATTTCTTTCTTTATGGATAGATTTGTTGTGAACAGATTACATGTTCAATGAACGAAGAAAAAACTAAGTAATCATTGCTCCTGTTCTACTCCTTGTGGAGAGCCATCTATTAGGTCCATTGAATCCAATCTTACACAAATAGGTGGTCATTGCTCATCATTTCTTCTCTCATTTTACTCTATGGGTCATTCACTCTGGAGCTACCAAACAAATGTCGGGTCTAACCTCTGTATTTCCATCCCATTATAGTCGAAATTCTCTTGGTTTTGTTCATTTCCAATTGAGAGCAAATGAATTGTTATTACAAATCCTTCATTGTCTTTGAGTATGGATCTTATATGTTTCAAACTTTTCTACAAATCTTCATTCGGATAGCAAATTTCACAATGTCTTTGAATAGTATGATGACCTTCTATCCTTCTCATTGTGTTTTCAGGACCTTGCAATGGGGAGGATCATTGGGCATGGCCATAAAGATCGAAGGCTCAAGGTTGTATCTCTAAGACTCGCTTCCAATGTCTTGCTCAATTTGCATTAGATGTGATTCATGTGAATGTAAAATTTATCTCATGGCACTCCCGTTCAAGACATCCCATTATCAGTTGTTGGAAGAATTTGTCGTCTTCTTTTTTGTGTGTGTTTTTTTGTAATTTTCCACAGAATGTGCCACATCAATATTTCAAACACTATAGAACTTTAATTCCTCATATGGTATTAATAAGAGCAGTAAATCTTTTGAAGAGTCATTCTTTCCGATGTCTGTAGGAAATATAAGCTTCCTTTTTTTTTCAGGATACATTTGGTTTGTTACCTTAATTGGTGTCTGGTCTTGAATACAATTTACCTGATGAAGCATCAGCATAAATTCAACATTTAAAAGTCATCATAAACTCAATAAGACTCAATTTAATGCCAAGGTTCAATTTTGCGCTCTGATGATGGGAGGGAATATCCATCCATGAGTTGAAGCATTGCGTGATGAAGAAATAGAATTCCAGACATCATGCATATTGAGAAACTGGAATTTATCAAGTGAAAAAAAAAAAGAAGCATAGAGAAGCTACCCATTAGAGCGATGGGAACAATCAGAAAAATACAAGGGATGAAGACAGGTAGGGGAAGATAAGATTTAAGTTAATCCAATTGTAAGAACATGTGACTAGCCCACAAGCCTAATCAAGCTGATGGGCCATCAACGAAGCTCTCCAATATTTATGAAGTTTGGAACTTGGATGCAGAAATGTCCTGCAACTCCTTCGCTTGGGGTCCCCATTCAATGATTGCGGCTTAAATTCTTGGGAATTACTTATACCACAAAGAACGTTTCCCTTTGAAGATCCTTTTGCTTTGACTATGTTAACCAGAAGGACATAGATTTAATCCCAATATCTTTGTGAGGGAATTAAATGACTCCGTTAAAACTCAAGTGATAGGAAAGAGGTTCACAAAAGCATCCCGCACAAATGGTCAATGGACAAGGTGGTTAATCAACTTCTCGATAGACCAACATAGGCGGTAGACATTAGAGAGGAAACTTTTTCAGGATATTAGGTGTGGTTAAGATTTTGGCAGATGTCGCCACCTAAGAGCAGACCTTGATTATAAGAGATTAATGAACATCATTTTCTTATTATCTGCACCAAAATGGAGTAGCTGATAGAAAGAAATGCCACTTGTCATTTGATGCACATGTTTATGAGATATAAAGTTCAAAATCATTTTCAATAGCCTCCTATCTTATAAACCTTTATCATCTTGTGTAATTCAAGGTCATATTCCTCGAGGAATTGTTGCAATCTAATGATTTTCCCATCATCTCTACAGTGTTATTTGTGTTCTTTGTTAATGTTCTTGGACCCAAAAAGGACAAATTCTCCCAAATGTAGTCTCCCACAGACTCCTCAAATTTTTTCCATGAAAAGCAGGCTTTGGAATTCCAGAATTAAGTGCCATTCCACACCACAAGCATCTGGGTTTCTCATCAAACAAGGAACACTCAGAATTGGAGGGGCAATGCTCTTACCCCTATTAGAGAATCCCAAAAACGCTCACTACCAAAGAGCCCCCAACCCAACAAGTTCGAGAATTTGGACCATTACAAAGGTCCTTTGCATCATTCCACACCCAGTCAACAATCTGATATATGATTAAGAAAGAAAAAATAAGCAGCAATTGAATTCTTTGAGACTTTAAAAAAAAAAAAAAACTAAAAGTCTAAAGGCAATGCAACAATACACCACATGTTTGTGTATATTACTCAATGAGAGCTTAAATGCAATTCCATCTTCATCACCGCATGTTTGTGTTTATTCCTGAACAAAATAAGAAGATAAAAAGATATGGATTCTAACCATTGGCGATCTTCCGAAAGAGATAAATGCATGTTATTACCTTTACTTGCTGGGAAAAAGCTGGGGAGATGGCGGAAATGAAGAGGAAGGAGAAGCCCAAATGTCGGGAAGGTCGAGGCCGAGGACTGGAGGAAGAGATTTCGTACGATAGCGAGCGGCAGAGTTCAGCGCCCGATATATCATCTTCGGTGCTGCCTCTCGAGAAAGCAGCGCTTGCATTTTTCCTCTTTCTATCTCTATCTCTACCTCTACCTCTGTATCTGTGTCTCTCTCTATCCCCACGTTTCAAAAATCTCGCCCTTCTCTGTAGGTACGAGTTATATAAAGTGGCTGGAGTCACATAAAGGGAAATATACGTGCATGTGTTCGTTTGGTAACCCAAAGAAGGTGGCTGAGCCACACACACAAAGTGAGGATGTCCGCAGAAAATCACACAAGCAAAAAAGGAAAAAGCACAAGCGGAAAGAGGCAGGGTACCTGAAGTTCAAACCTTGGGGCAGTCAGGTGATAACTACCACAACTTAAGAGTGAGGTAAATGGTCTTCTTATATACGTGCATGTGTTATGACTTATTGGGGCCAAGCATTTTTTTTCATATGGCAGGTGCATTAGGTGGGATTTTTTTTTTTTTTTCTAAGTTGGGCTAGTAGTAAGGTGTGCACAACACCACTCAACCACGTGGGTGTTGCCGTTTAGGATGTACTCGAAGTGCTATTGAGAGAGATTATGCATTCCTCTTGTTCTTGAGAGATCGGATTTCTGCGCCTATATTAAATGGAACTATTTGAAATATATGTGTTACAAATAGATTGTTTGGTAAGAGACATGAAATACATTCCATTAAATATAAGTACATCCAATGGTTCATAGTTTTCTCGCAAATTTCTCTAGATATATGATGAATCAAGGCATGAGATTTGACCCTAAGGCCGTTTTTGGCCTGCCAAAGAAGATGAATAGTTCGAATGTTGGGTTTATGGGCCTACAAAAGTTGTAAAAAGTAGTTCTAAGGGTATGGAGAATTCGGCAAATATCTCAAGATCAATAATCATCCAACAGCTGAAAGTTGCCCCTAAGTCTCTTTTGGCCTTCTAAAGGCATCCAACGATTTAGATTGTGATTTAAGGTCCCACAAGAAAAATGGAAAAATTGGACGCAGCGACAAGGACATAAAAATCACTGCAACTACCGTATATGTCTTTCTACTTTAGATATTCGTGTCTAATTTGGATCTGCTTGCCCAGTTTTAAAAGTTGTTTAGATAGATGTGGAAAAATGTGTTAACAAAACTGTCTAAAAGTTGTTTAGACAAAAAATAGACTAAAAAGTTGCACCAAAGCTGTCTAAATGTGTTACTGACCTTACTTTAGGTTAAAGTAGGATACAAGTTTTCATTTATTTAAGAGGTGATGTAAATGATAAGGGAGATAGTTTCTCTAAATAAAAGTTGATGGCGAAAAAGCAGCGATCTTTCTCTACACGTGGGTCTGTAGAACCTGTTGTGGGCATGAGCAGCGACTTCATTGGGCTACTTCTCATGTGTTCAGGGGCGGACCCAAGTGTTACGTTGCGAGTGCGGGATTCTAGAAGCTCCTCAAATAAGACCTTAAAAACCCTATTTTATTATTTGCTTTTTTAACTTGACAATTGTCTCCACCAAAATGAAAATCATGGGTCTTTCATTGAGTGTAATGAACGGCTTTGATCAACATACTCCAAGCTCTTGGTTTTGACTGCTTGCATTCCTTGTGGTTTTCATTTACTAGAATTCCAAGAGTTTTTGTCTGGAGAATTCTTGAATACCTAGACAAGGTGGAATTCCTAAATCCTCATCAGGGCATGAGCATTTTTGGAATTCCACCAAAATGCAAAGAAGGTGGAATTCATAAATTCCTAAAGGCCAATTAGGACTTATCATGTGCTGGAATTCATAAATTCTTGTCAAGAAACAAGGGATTTGGAAAATGCCAAGGGGACATGACATCATGTCTCAAAAACCCTAACCACTAGAATTTTAGTCAGGAATTCTAGTAAAGAAATAGGCCTTAAAGGGCGCATTTGTGTAGCCGATTTCCGCATAAAAGGATGTGGATTTCTACGGAAAACTACGGAGGTGGGGTGTATGGGAAGTCCATTTCCACATAAAACTTACCCCACCATTTCCTCACTCTCACCCGCACACCACTCAGCCCCCCTCTTTCTTCCCCCTCTCCTTCCAACCCCACCCACCCCACACACATACCGACGCACCTACCCAGTAGTTTTCACTAACGAAATCCACAGCTGCACCGAACAACATAAGCACTAATTCATTGAGGAAAAACTTTTTGCACCAAATATGAATTTCTAACTTCCTCAGAATACCTTTTTTGAAGTATTTAAAGAACATAGAATTTGCTGATATGCCAATTTTATCATTTCATGGAACTTGTCTCTACACAAACATGCCCTAAAAGTTTCAGTGGCGTTACTAAAAGTGTCGTCGTTAATTGTTTTAGTGAAACTTGTTTAAGGCGTGACAGCAAAACTGTTGCTAAAAGTATAATATTTAGTCACAATACTAACCACGTCTAATTTAAAATATAGTTTCCACTAAAAGTATAAAATTGCCTCTAAAAAAACATCATAAACATATGCAAGTAGACTTTTAGTGGAAACTTTTAGTTGCAGCTAAACGTTTATCATTTAGCCGCGACTACAAGTCGGCATTAAAAGTATTAGGTATATTATTTTTAGTGGTGACTTGTTATTGCCGCAACTTTTAGCTGCGAGCACAAACTGCCACTAAAAGTATTTGTTATAGTAGTTTTAGTGGCAACTTATAGTCGCAAAAGTATTTGAGTATCAAAAGTTTAGTTTACATCAACATATAAAATTAAGAACTCAAGTAAAATATAAGAAAACTAATGACAACCGGGCTTTTGAGCAGTTATGCATTACATGGGAATTTGCCCTGGTGTTGTGAACTGCTGGACGAGGGTGGAGAGATGGGACTATAGCGCAGCTTGCACATGTGCTTGCTGCAAAGCTACTTGGGACTCTAGGGACTCTAGTCGCAAAGCCATCTCCCACTTCTCTTTTTCCATCGACTTGAAGAGCCTCCTATCCAGCTCGGCTCACCTCCTGAACTCCTCATTCTCCATTTCTAGCCGCGCATAGATCCACTACCCAGTTGAAAATGTCTTGGCTTCGGACCAGGCCCACGACCACGGATATATCCTGATCGTTCTGGTCCTAGAACTGCCTCGAACCTCTGATCCTCGGTCATGGGAGTAGCGCCCTTCTCTAGCCTCTTAAGCTCCCCCTATATTCAGGAATCAATTGTTATTATCAATCAGTTTAGTAATATATACAATATAAGAAACTTGATAGGGAAATAGAGAATGAAACAATAAGTTACATAGACTTCCTGCGAAGTTGAATCCACCCAAGTAGTTCTCTTCTTGCTATATCGAGTAGTGTGCCACAAGCTAGTCCGGGAGGGCTCCTTACCCGTTACAGGATCACGCTGTCATTACACAAGTTAACACATATAATATAAATATTTAATAACAAATTCCCTAAACTTTATAAGTGAAGTTTACTCTATCATAGCTGATCCGAGAAAAAGCCTTCGTCCCAGCAATATGGCTGATATTCTGCTTTCCCCTGCTCTCCTTGCTTCTCTTGCTCATTCTCTACATTGAGGAACCAAAAATTATAAGCAATATATGTATGAATCATAGCCTGAAAGGGCAGACATTATAACTTACTTAACATGAATACCTTGAAATCCTCAGATCCAAAATACCTAACAAGATGAACCCAATCATCATGGTTCACACTTGAGGGGGGGTTCTCCAGTCTCATTTCATCATTGTCATACTTGCAATAATAATCCTTATGCAACCTGCACCGATAGTTCCTATATTGGCGATTTAATTGTTGATATACAGCTTTCTTAACATAAGGTTCCTCCTGGAGACTAAATTCTTGCTGCGCAATATTTTATGAGTAAGTAAACATAGATGCAAGGTAGTAACATAAAATGTAACTAGAACTTTTTGAGCTAACACATAAGTTTCTTGATTAAAATGACTTACCTTTATTGCATGCCACATCTTATTTTTATCATCATCTGGAATTGCCTTCCATTTGGGAAACCGGAGCGGGGCCATCTGTCTGACAATAATACCCAACTTAGTGATTAATGTCTGAGCATTATTGCCTACAACACGCATCACGTCTGGTGGAATATCCACTGCTAGTTTCTCCCCCTCGCGCCTCCTTTTTTCGAGTGCAATTCCTTTGGTCTTCCCTCTTCCTTTTTTTTGTGACACGCATGGCTCTGTTCACTCAATATACAATTAAATTTATTAGCTTCTATCAACATAAAATTATATATATGACGCATAAACCATAAAAAAGTAGATGCATTATTTATAATGGTAGTTAACATACCGACAATGCTTAAGGCAACCTCATCTCGAGCAAAAGCCTCAACCTGTGTGGGGTCTGAGAGTCTTGTCTCTAATGTAGGCTGCTCTATTTGTGAGGGTTGTCCTTGTTGAGCTCCTCCTCGTCCGCCTCCACCTCTGCCTCTATTGGCCATGCCTATGGTCTATCCTGTAACACTTTGCATTAAATTGATTATTCATTAAGCATATGTATACACATCAAGCACAAGCATTACATCAAAGAAGGATTAATGTATGAGCAATATATTGTATTGTATAGATGGAACCCATTAATGGGTTTATAACTGAGCTCTACCCATAGAGGATCCATATACAAATTCATTTGGTACCATATCCTAAAAGTTTTGCACTTTCAAGTGGATATGGAACTCTAAGGTGGATATAAGATCAGGGTTTGTTTATTTCACACTTATAGGCCATTAGGCTTTTCCTTATTTGATTCTATGATTTCCCTAATAGCCTCTAAAGCCATTTTTTGAATGGCGAATGATAAGGAATTGCCCCTTTGGAGCAAATCCTGAGAGGCAAAACGAGATATAGCGCAGGATAGAAAATCCCCTTCCAAGCAAATCTAAAGAGAAGGGGAGGTGTTGGGTTTGATTAGGTTATGATGTTTTATTTAGGGCAATGCAGGAGAAGGAAAGTCGCCTTCCAAGCAAACCAGAGAGAAGGGGAGAGAAAGGGGGGCAGTGTTTGGGTTTGGGTTACTTTAAAAAGCCCAATTAAAACCCTAAAACAAACATCCTAACCTAATCAACCCCCTGATCCTAACACCTAATCAGATGTTATAAAGAACCCTATCCATAGCTTTAATCATGCTTCTAATCAAAACCCTAAACATGCTTCCGATCACAACCCCAAACCAGATTCTAGATCAAAATCCAAAATAAATCTATAATAATAAGAGAGAGGGTTACCGAGAGAGATGGATCGAAGCTGCTAGGGAGGGTAGCCAAGGATCGGAGCTCTAGATTGAGGTATAGATTTAGGATTCTCCCTTTGCGATTTAGGGAGAGAAAGAGAGGGTTTTCTCCTTTACAAATAGGGCAGATAAGTGATGACGGGAGATAATGGGTTTAGGGTAAGAGATGCATTATTTATTGGGGTAGTAATAGCCAGGCAACATGATGGTAGGACCAATTCCTTATTCATCCCCTTTTTTAGTGGGACCCAAGTTATTTAGTTAATTGAGATACTTTACCCCATGGGCCTACTTATAAAAATATTAGCCATTAAAAATAACGCCCCCTCTTAATGTGGGCCCATATATGATCGATGGTCGGACCAGTCCCCCAGAGTCTCTTTTAGATCGTGACTTAGGGTCCCACAAGAAAAATGAAAAAATTGGACGTAGCCACAAGGACATAAAAATCACTGCAGCCACCTTGTGTGTCTTTCTACTTTAGATATTCGTGTATAATTTGGATCTGCCTGCCCAGTTCGGTGACTGTGTGAAACAGTGGTTTGTGTCTTAATTCCATTTAAAACAGACGTGGAAAAATGTGTTAACAAAACTGTCTAAAAGTTGTTTAGACAAAAAATAGACTAAAAGTTGCACCAAAACTGTCTAAATGTGTTACCAACCTTACTTTAGGCTAAAGTAGGATACGGTTCTTCATTTATTTAAGAGGTGATGTAAATGATCAGGGAGATGGTATTTCTGAATAAAAGTTGATGGCGAAAAAACAACGATCTTTCTGTACACGTGGGTCTGTAGAACTTGTTGTGGGTGTGAATCAACAACTTCATTAGGCTGCTTCTCGTGTGTTCAGGGGTGGACCCAAGTGTTACAAATTACGATGCGGGTGCGTGATTCTAGAAGCTCCTCAAATAAGACCTTAAAAACCCTAATTTTATTATTTGATTTGTTTTAACTTGACCATTGTCTCCACCACCAAAATAAAAATCCTGGGTTTGCCATTGTGTGCAATTAACGGCTTTGATCAACTCCAAGCTCTTGGTTTTGACTGCTTGCATTCCTTGCGGTGGAAGACATCCCAACAAAAAACGCACCGCCCCCCCCCCACCACTCAGCCACCCTCTTTTTGCCCCCTCCCCTCCCAAACCCATCCACCCAACCACCCACCCCACACATATACCGATGCACCTACCCGGTAGTTTTACTAACGAAATCCGCAGCTACACCGAACAGCATTAGCACTAATTCATTGAGGAAAAACTTTTTCCACCAAATATGAATTTCTAACTGTTGACACCAAAAATATCACTATGTCCCTTCAACACCAAAAGCTACATGGAGCCACATCCTACCAAAAATAGGAAGGCGCCACTTCAAGCATCAGATCTTGTCAGAGTCAAACAAAAACTGCAAGGTCTTTCAAAGCAGCCAAAAGAGGGGTACACATGAAGTTTTGGGCCGTTTCAACATCATTTGGCCTAACTTCACTCCTCCGACAGCCAGACAGGAGCTCCCGGCAACGACAGTGTCGAAGACTTTAAAACTTCGATCAAAGCCTACGGATGGTCTCAGAATACCTCCAAAAGGCTCCATGCCAAATTTCAGGTCATTCCGACAACGTTTGACCCGACCTCGACGCTCCGAAGCAAAATCAGGCCTGCCGGCGGCGGAGCACCCTGGAATCATGGCATCCAAATTGGAGCTAATTGATCATCTCAAAATGACTCCAATAGGTCCCCCGTCAAGTTTTAGGTCAAACAGACATCGTTTGGCCTAGTTTCAAAGCTCGGCATTTTCCTCATGGCGAAATCAAGGCGAGCATTTGCGGGACCCCAAACGGCTTCAAAACTCAAACCAAAGCCTATGGTTGGTCCTATCTACTGCTAAAAAGACTCCCCGTCAAATTTTAGGTCAATCGGACATCGTTTGGCCTAGTTTCAAAGCTCGGCATTTTCTTCGAGGCGAAATCAAGGCGAGCATTTGCAGGACCCAAAAAAGCTTCAAAACTCAAACCAAAGCCTATGGTTGGTCCTATCTACTGCTAAAAAGACTCCTCGTCAAATTTTAGGTCAATCGGACATCGTTTGGCCTAGTTTCAAAGCTCGGCATTTTCCTCGAGGCGAAATCAAGGCGAGCATTTGCGGGACCCCAAACGGCTTCAAAACTCAAATCAAAGCCTATGGTTGGTCCTATCTACTGCTCAAGAAGCTCCACGTCAAATTTCAGGTCATTCCGACATCGTTTGGCCTAGTTTCAATGCTTGACAAAAAATCGGCAATACCGCACAACAAAGTCTTCGGCTTTCCAGAAAAATAGGAAACTTTGTGCTCCGATTTGCATGGCTTCTCATCGGGTTTTCTTCAAGAGAATCAGGCCAATAAATGAGGGGAAATGTCAGGAAAAATACAGAAGAAAAAAGAATGAAAAAAGATGGAAAAACGGCGAAGAAAAGGCGACCGAACGGCGGCTGAAAAATGGGCCCAAGGCCCATGGTCGCCGGCGACCATGGCCCAAGGTCGCCAGCCCCATGGTCGCCGGCGACCATGGAGTTTCGGCGACCCAAAAGTCGCCGGAGGACCCCTTTTTCGGGTCCTTTTCGCTTTTCGAGTTGATTGGCCCCTGTGATTTTTCCTTTCCAAAATCTGATTTTTCGTGCATGAAATCCGTCGATCTTCGTCAACATCACGGATTCGCCGCTGAAATCATTGGATGATCATTAGATGCCTCGAAATCGCCAACCGGCCGACAAAGAAAGCACACTTTTTGCTCGCCCGATCGTGAAATCGACAGGACAGATGTTGCCGGCACGTTGACATTAATCAATGTCTGAAATTGCATCGCCATCCGACATCAAACAACATGTGGATCCACCAGCGATCATCGCAAGAAGAATTCCAAAAGTCGCGGCGCGGCCCGCGACTCTTCAAGTGACTTGGCGACCAATTAATGAGGTTAAATGACCCATTTTATGACAAGTTAATGCGGTCATTAACTCATTATTTTGGACGGCCCAATCAAAAGCAAGCAAATGGGAGTTACAAGTCAAATGATTTATGGCATTAAAGCCATGAAACTCCTCCCATGATGGAGATTAAAGGCAATTAAAAGCTCATCATTCTCCATCAGCCAATCAGATTCAAGGAAAAAGGAGTTACAAAACAAATAATTTACAGGTATTGTTACACTGTAATGCCATTTGGTCTGAAAAATGCTGGTGCGACATATCAGAGGGCTATGATGAAGATATTCCAAGATATGCAGCATAAGACGGTCGAATGCTACGTTGATGACCTCGCCGTCAAAAGCAAAAGGAAAGAAGACCATCTCAAAGATCTTCGAGAAGTCTTCCTCCGACTACGTAGGCACAAACTGCGAATGAATCCCCTAAAATGCTTCTTCGGTGTATCATCGGGTAAGTTCCTCGGATTCGTAGTTCGGAAAGCGGGAATAGAGCTTGACCCTATCAAAGTCAAGGCTATCCTAGAAATGCCATCCCCAAAAACCCTGAGACAGTTAAAAGGGCTTCAAGGAAGATTGGCATACATTCGACGGTTCATCTCCAACCTGTCAGGGAAATGCCGTCCATTCTCCCGCCTAATGAAAAAGGGCGTGGACTTTGTCTGGGATGCTGAATGCGAAACTGCGTTCCAAGACATCAAGCCATACCTGACCAAACCTCCAGTACTGGCTGCCCCCACAACTGGAAAACCATTTATCTTGTACACAAGAGCCCTCGACCACTCTTTGGGAGCTCTACTTGCACAAGGAAATCACGAGGGAAAAGAAGCTGCTCTATACTATCTCAGCCGCATGCTGGTAGGTGCAGAGCATCGCTACTCTCCAGTCGAAAAAGAATGTCTTGCAGTGATGTTTGCTGTACAAAAGCTACGTCACTATCTGCTGTCCAACACAGTATACCTGATCTCGAGGATCAATCTCCTGAAGGTCCTTGTCACAAAAGCAGGTTCCCTCAATGCCCGACTGGCAAAATGGTCTATCCTCCTGTTACAATTTGATATTAGGTATGTACCACAAAAGGCAATCAAAGGTCAAGCTCTGGCAGACTTTCTTGCAGAGCATCCGTTGCCTGAAAATTCTCCACTCAGGGATGATCTCCCAAACGAGTCAGTCTACAACGTGGAGGCTTCCTTATCAAATGCTTCCTGGGATATGTACTTCGACGGTGCAACCAGGACAAGTGAAAAAGGAAATCAAATATCAGGGATTGGCATCCTCTTTGTTAGTCCCGACAAATACATGATTCCACACGCCTTCTCGCTACTGGAACCATGTTCAAACAATGCAGCTGAGTACCAAGCCCTGATTGTAGGATTGGAACTCGCCCTCGAATCCGGCATCACAGTGCTAGAAGCCTTCAGGGATTCTCAACTGATCGTCAACCAGATGAATCAGAAATTTGAAATCAGGAAGCCTGATTTGTTGCCTTACTACAACAAGGCGCAATCACTTCGGCAAAAATTTGACATCTGTCATATCACCCACATTCGTAGAGGCGAAAACATCCGTGCAGATGCCCTGGCTGGACTCGCCGCCTCTATGGCGGTCCAAGAAGGAGAACACATGTAAATTACAGTGTGTGAGAGAAGGATTCTCCCTCCCCTCAATACACACCAAGCAGTTGCTGAGTGCCACCAATTGATTGGAAGTCGGATCTCCATCCTCAGACCTCTGATCGGCGACCGGAGGGATCCGTTCATTGATTATATTATGTTCGGAATCCTGCCTGAAGATCCAAAAGAACGGGTAAGTGTTCAAAGACGAACCCCAAACTTTCATCTGGACATTCCTTCAAAAATGCTCTACAGAAAATCCTACAATGGAGTAGTTCTACGCTGCTTATCACAACAAGAAGCTGAAGAAACTCTCGAAGAGGTGCATGCTGGTCTTTGTGGAGTTCATCAGGCTGGTCCAAAGCTCTACGATCAGATAAAAAGGTTAGGTTATTATTGGCCTACCATGGTAGCTGACGCAATGCAATTTGCTAAACGCTGCCAACAATGCCAAGTTCATGGAGACTATGTCCACATGCCTCCAGAATGGCTACATCCTATAGCAATTTCATGGCCTTTCGAAGCCTAGGGTATGGACATCGTAGGTCCTGTCTCCCCTCCGTCAAGCAAAGGTCATCGCTTCATCTTCGCGGCTACGGATTATTTCTCCAAGTGGTCAGAAGCTTTTGCGCTCAATGAAATGAAGACCTCATCAGTCCTTCAGTTCTTGCGCACCAACATCATTTGTCGCTTCGGCATACCTAAAAGATTCGTCCATGATAACGGACCACAATTCCGTGATCACAGATTTTACAGGTTCTGCGACAAATACAAAATCCAAAGTTGTCATTCAACTCCGTACAATCCGGCGGCGAATGGACTAGCAAAGGCCTTCAACAAGACACTCTGCAAAATTCTCAAGAAAATGGTCTCTAGCCACAAAAGGGACTGGGACGACAAACTATCCGAAGCTTTGTGGGCCTACCGAACCACCGTTCGAGGACCGACCCATAGCACGCCATTCTCCTTGGTCTATGGATGCGAAGCTGTTGTCCCTTTAGAGGTACAAATTCCTTCCTTAAGGGTATCTCTACAAAATGACATGACGCAAGAAAGCAATATCAAATAAAGACTCCAAGAGTTGGACAATCTCGATGAGAGACGGCTCGAGGCACTCCAAAGCATTGAGCTCTACCAAGCACGCATGGCTGGATCTTTCGACAAAAAGGTCAGGCAACGCGCCCACAAAAAGGGTGACTTGCTTCTTGCGGTAAAAAGGCCGATGGTTTTCGCTCACAAATCCAAAGGCAAATTTGAACCAAAATGGGAGGGACCCTTCGTCATCGACAAAGTCTTCTCCAATGGCGCATACGCACTTCTAAACATGGAAGGTGATAGATGTATGCTGCCCATCAACGGCAAGTTCTTGAAGCGGTACTACCCTTGAAGACTTCCTCCACTGGGTCAGAGCGACGCCTGCAAGGCCAAAGCCTATTTCTAGGTACTTGCTCGTCAAACCCACTCCTTTTGGAATTTTCACCTTTATGTTGAACTTTCAAAACAATGCTTACTTTCATCGTTTCATTGTTCAAAAGAAAATCAAAATCCGAAAATCTAAGTTTAGGAGCCTCTTCCCAAACTTAACCAAAATTTTCGATCCTTGAACCCAAAATTCTTGGTTTGAAACAAAAATCAGGACTTAGGAATTTCCACCCTAGTCCGCCTTACCTTTTACCGCCAAAAATGGTTTTTAGGTCAAAATTTACGACCCTCGTGTCTAAAAACAAAAAATCGGGAAAGCGATGTCAAGTCGATACTCGCAAAAACCCATTGGAAGGATGCGAACCCCATTCGATACTTCCAAAACCTCAAAATCGCAAGGAAGCAACACCTCGTTGATACTTGCAAAATTTCAAAAATCGTGGAGACACAACATTCCAATTGATATCCACAACCCAAATGTCAAAAGAAAAACAAAGGTTCGAAAAAATCTCAAATTTCAAAAATCGTGGGGAGGCGACATTCCATCGATACTTGCAATACCATTCAGCAGGGAGGCGACTCTTAGTTGATACTTGCATTTTTGAAAACCAAAAACCTGGCTTTTACGCCAAAAACTCGGCTTTCACGCCAAAAAAAACTCGGCTTCCACGCCAAAAATCGGCTTTCACGCCAAAAATCAAAACAAAATCTGGCTCTCATGCCAACAAAACAAAACTTGGTTTTCAAAAAATCCGGCTTTTACGCCAAAAAAACTCGGCTCTCATGCCAAAAATCCGGCTTTTACGCCAAAAACAAAAAATCGGCTCTCATGCCAAAATCCGGCTTTTACACCAAAAACAAAAAATCGGCTCTCATGCCAAAAATCAGGCTTTTACGCCAAAAACAAAAAATCGGCTCTCATGCCAAAATCCGGCTTTTACGCCAAAAACAAAAAATCGGCTCTCATGCCAAAAATCGGCTTCCATGCCACATCGGCTTTCACGCCACCAAAATTTGGCTTTCACGCCACCAAAATCGGCTTTCATGCCACCTCAAAATTTTCGGCTTTCAAGCCATAAAAAACCAGGCTTTGTGCCACAAAATCTGGCTTTCATGTCAAAACAACACTTTTGACAAAAGATTTTCACAAAATGATAACCTTTTGATCAAGATTTTCAAACAAACATTCCCATTCAACTTTTGCTTATTTTCAACAAAAAGAATTTAAGTAGAACAAGGGGATACAAAAAAATAGAGTGCCAAAATATTTATACATGGAGGTACCAAAAAAAAAATGAAAGAAGAAAGTTTGTTACAAAAGAAATTCAAAAGCTCAGTCCATCATAGTCTTCAACCAAAGACTGAGGTCCTCGAGCAGACTCTTGGCCTCAGCCTCCAAAGCTTCCAGGCCACGCTTCTTCAAGATGCTACCATAAAATGCGGCTGAAAACCGCGATCCATCTTCAGCACGAGGGAATTCCTCCCAAAGAAGTTGCCATCGCTCATGCTCCTGAGTCTTTCTTCGGAGATTCCCGTCAACCTCTTCAACCTGACGGATCAGAGTGCTTTCTCTGGGCAACCGGATATCACTATCCAAAAAGTCAGAAAGGAAGAAATCAAGCACCAAATGACAGAATTTTGCTAAAAAAATCCTAACGAAATTTTGGCATGGTTCCGGGGCAATTTCGAAGAAAAGGGAAGCACCCCGAAAAAGAAAGGAAGCTTGAAGATGAGCTCAACATTGCTGCGAGCTCATAATCAATGAAGGATTCTCGAAGAAGACTCGAATTCCAACATTGCTGCGAGATCAAGCCTTTCTTCTCAAATCTTCACAAGATCATAAAAGGGCTCAACATTGCTGCGAGCTCAAAATTCCAAAACTTGCAAAGCTCCTCGAAATTCTGCGAGACTGGAGAAGTGGGCTCAACATTGCTGCAAGCTCCAAAAATCCCAAGACTTGCAAGAAAATTCGAGGTATGCATCATCATGCTCCCAATTCCATTTACCAAAAATCATGCATAAAACCATCATGCATTAGATGCTAGGAAAACTTTGACAAAAGTTTGACCAATTCCAACCCAATTTGGTCAAAACCAATCAAACTTTGTCTAAGTCAAAATTCATGTTGACTTGACCTAGAAATTCTAGCCTTTTATCTTGATGCATTTAAAAAAAAAAAAAGAAAAGAAAAAATGCATGATCATATTGAATTGCATAAACCTCATATCATGGTGAGCAAAAAAAAAAAAAGAAAAAAAAAACCTCTTGAAAAAAAAAAAACACGTGAAAAAAAAAACAGAGAAAGAAAAGAAAAGAAAAGAAGAAAAAAAAGAAAATGAAACTTTTCTACATCTACATGGGGTTTTTCTTGGAAAAAGAAGACCTACTTGAAGCCATGGAGAAGAAGAAGAAGAAACTTGAAGATCCTTGATAAATTCTTTATCTTGGAGCACTCTTGAAGGTTTTTGCAAAAAGAAAGCGACAAGAGAAAGAAAACCCATCTCCATTGCTTTTATAGAAAAAGCAAACCAAAAGAGGAAATGAGGAGAAAAGCAAGGAGGTAAGTGCTGAAAATTAGCAAACTTCCTAAAAGAAAGGGAGATTTGAGATATTCTCTCCTAAAGAGGAGATTCTTGAGAAATTCTCTCCAAAAAGAAAGGGGATTTGAGAAACTTTGAGAAAATCTCTCCCAAAATCAAGGAAACTTGAGAGAATCTCTCCAAGTAAGGATATTTTTAGATATTCTCTACACAAAAGGGATATTTTTAGATATTCTTTACAAAATGACATCACATGAGATCTAAGTCATTTTTAAAAGCTTAAGGTCCCATGGGTTAGCCCATATGAGCCAGGTTTGACCACCTAGGCACTAAAAGTGGCTTTTAGTCAAAATTTCTCTTACCAAGAGCATATAAAAATGGTTCCATGCCTCTCTTGAATTGATTGGACTATACAAAAAATTCCAAGCTTCATGGGCTTCCAAAAGTAACCCAAACCATCCAACCCCATGCACCAAATCAAGCCACAATCTTGAAATTGACATTCCACAAAAAACCAAACCACTCCAATGGACCCAAAATTGTCCCAAAGAGTGATAAAAAACCAAACCATGGTCCCCTAACTTGCCACATACAGCTTGCTAGGTCACAAGGCCGAAACCAAAAACCAAAATCCCGACCCCCTAACTCGCCACATACAGCCTGTTAGGTCACAAGGTCAAGAAACCAAAAAAAAAAAAACCTTCTTAACCGCCTGATGCGCCACATAAAGCCTTTAGGTTCACAAACTTAAAAAGGAAAATCCAAAACCAAAAACCCATATCCAAATGTCATTTTCAAAATCCTTGCCTTGAGACGGTACATGACCCCTCATTACCACGAAATCCCTTGGAAGCAAAAAAAAAAAAAAAAAAAGAAGCAACTCCATCAAAAGAAAAATGCTCAAGACTCTTGATCAAGCAAGAAGATCTCCTTCAATTCTCTTCGAGGCACACCGACTGCCAGAGCTGCACACCTCGTCGCTGTACCTCGAGGGGGCATTTGTTGACACCAAAAATATCACTGTCCCATAAACACCAAAAGCTACATGGAGCCACATCCTGCCATAAATAGGAAGGCGCCACTTCAAGCATCAGATCTTGTCAGAGTCAAACAAAAACTGCAAGGTCTTTCAAAGCAGCCAAAAGAGGGGTACACATGAAGTTTCGGGCCGTTTCAACATCATTTGGCCTAACTTTACTCCTCCGACAGCCAGACAGGACTCCCGGCAACGACAGTGTCGAAGACTTTAAAACTTCAATCAAAGCCCACGGATGGTCTCAGAATACCTCCAAAAGGCTCCATGCCAAATTTCAGGTCATTCCGACAACGTTTGACCCGACCTCGACGCTCCAAAGCAAAATAAGGCCTGCCGGCGGCGGAGCACCCCGGAATCATAGCATCCAAATTGGAGCTAATGGATCATCTCAAAATGACTACAATAGGTCCCCCGTCAAGTTTTAGGTCAAACGGACATCGTTTGGCCTAGTTTCAAAGCTCGTCATTTTCCTCGAGGCGAAATCAAGGTGAGCATTTGCGGGACCCCAAACGGCTTCAAAACTCAAACCAAAGCCTATGGTTGGTCCTATCTACTGCTCAAGAAGCTCTACATCAAATTTCAGGTCATTCCGACATCGTTTGGCCTAGTTTCAATGCTTGACAAAAAATCGGCAATACCACACAACAAAGTCTTCGGCTTTCCAAAAAAATAGGAAACTTTGTGCTCCGATTTGCGTGGCTTCTCGTTGGGTTTTCTTCAAGAGAATCAGGCCAATAAATGAGGGGAAATGTCAGGAAAAATACAGAAGAAAAAAGAATGAAAAAAGATCGAAAAACGGCGAAGAAAAGACGACTGAACGGCGGCTGAAAAATGGGCCAAGGCCCATGGTCGCCGGCGACCTTGGTCCATGGTCGCCGGCGACCATGGCCCAAGGTCGCCAGCCCCATGGTCGCCGGCGACCATGGGTGCATGGTCGCCGGCGACCATGGAGTTCCGGTGACCCAAAAGTCGCCGGAAGACCCCTTTTTCGGGTCCTTTTCGCGTTTCGAGTTGATTGGCCCTTGTGATTTTTCCAAAATCTGATTTTTCGTGCATGAAATTCGTCGATCTTCGTCAACATCACGGATTCGCTGCCGAAATCATTGGATGATTATTAGATGCCTCGAAATCGCCAACCGGCCGACAAAGAAAGCACACTTTTTGCCCGCCCGATCGTGAAATCGACATGACACATGTTGCCGGCACGTTGACATTAATCAATGTCTGAAATTGCATCGCCATCCGACATCAAACAACATGTGGATCCACCGGCGATCATCGCAAGAAGAATTCCAAAAGACGCGGCGCGGCCCGCGACTCTTCAAGCGACTTGGCGACCAATTAATGAGGTTAAATGACCCATTTTATGACAAGTTAATGCGGTCATTAACTCATTATTTTGGACGGCCCAATCAAAAGCAAGCAAATGAGAGTTACAAGTCAAATGATTTATGGCATTAAAGCCATGAAACTCCTCCCATGATGAAGATTAAAGGCAATTAAAAGCTCATTATTCTCCATCCGCCAATCAGATTCAAGGAAAAATGAGTTACAAAACAAATAATTTAAAACTTGTAACTCCTCCCATTATGAGCATTAATGCATTCAATGCTCATAAACCCTCCTAAATGGCTACCAAAGGCCTATAAATAGGAGGGCATTCCAAAGGGAAAAACCAAGAAGAAAAAGGCGGGAAAAAAATCCAAAGAAATCACCAGAGAAATTCACTCGAAGTCCAGAGAATTGCCCGGAAAATCCAGAACTCCTGCAACTCTGCTGCAAGACCACTAAAAGGTGATTGAAGCACCCTTGGGGGGCCACCCCCCCAAGGACCTCCCTTCTTCTACCAACATGGCTAAAACGTGGCTTTTCTGCCCGTTTACTTAGCTTTTTATCGGATATAAGACCTTCTCTTGGTCTTTGTCCTTTAAAAATCTGAGGTTAAAAAGCCAAGCCAAGAATCCAAGAATCATGTTCTCATCTGCATGGACGACGGCGGAGCCCATACATGGCTCGTGACCGTCGATCTGAACGTGTCCCCACAATCGAATGAGAAGTTAGATCCATTTTCTTGCTTTTCCTTTTGTACTTTGTATTTTTTTTAAGAGACAAAAAAATCACAATTCTTGTCTTTCATAATGGATAAGATTTGTAAATCTCCTTTTACTGCAAAATCGCCTTTTACGGCAAACAAATGAAATCGCCTTTCACGGCATATAAAAAAAAAACCTTTGTCTCTTTTCTTAAAATATGTGTGCAATGGGAAACTAGAAAAAGTTTTATTTCCCCTTTCTACTTGTGAAGGTGGATCTTCGGATCACCATTCCAAGATTCCAAGTAGAAAAGTGAAATTGGCATACCCGTACAAAATGTTGATATCCTTTACTTTTTTTCTCCTCCCCTCCGCCGTACCCCGAAAGACCCGGGGCGGAGGCAACGGGAGAGAGGGAAGAATCGGGTCCATCACTAACTTCCTTAGAAAACCTTTTCCGAGGTATTTAAAAACCATCGAATTTGCTGATATGGCAATTTCATCTTTCCATGGAACTTGTCTCTACACAAACGTGCCCTAAAAGTTTCAGTGGCGGTACTAAAAGTTCTGTCATTAATTGTTTTAGCCAAAACTTATTTAAGGTGTGACAACAAAACTATAGCTAAAAGTATAATCTTTAGTGACAATACTAACCACGTCTAATTTAAAAGTTAGTTTCCACTAAAAGTATAAAATTGCCTCTTAAAAACATCATAAACATATGCAAGTAGACTTTTAGAGGCAACTTTTAGTTGCGAATAAATGTTTAGCATTTAGCCGCGACTACAAGTCGGCATTAAAAGTATTAGGTATATTTTTTTTAGTGGTGACTTGTTATTGCCTCTAAAAATTAAACTTTTAGTGGCAACTTATAGTCGCAACTAAAAGTCTAACTGTTAACGGCAACTTACCTACTACCTTTACTGGCGACTTGTTGCCGTGGCTAAAACTTTAAATTAAAAATAATTGAAAATACTATTAATTTATCAAGTTTCTTCCTTTTCCTTTATTTGCGTTTCATGAACCTACTTATATAATATGAGAAAATAAATTTCTCATCATCACTGGGTATTGAAGCATAACTTCAAATTTAAAAATATTAAGTTCAAATGTATTTGAGTATCAAAAGTATAGTTTACATCAACATATAAAATTAAGAACTCAAGTAAAATATAAGAAAACTCATGACAACCGGGCTTTTGAGTAGTTATGTATTACATGGGAATTTGCCCTGGCGTTTTGAATTGCTAGAGGAGGGTGGAGAGATTGGACTTTAGCGCAGCTTGCACATGTGCTTGCTCCAAGGCTACTTGGGACTCTAGTTGCAAAGCCATCACCCACTTCTCTTTTTCCATCAGCTCGAAGAGCCTCCTATCCAGCTCAGCTCACCTCCTGAACTCCTCATTCTTCATTTCTAACTATGCATAGATCCACTACCCAGTTGTAGTTGTCAAGGCTTCAGACCAGGCCCACGACCACGTATATATCCTGATCGTTCTTGTCGCAACCCCTTACTGAGACCTGGGCCTGCGACGCTGCTTAATGAAATTAATTTGAAATTTCTCACAGGTTCCCGTGGTGAGAATCCCGAGACATGGGAGAATAACTCTCACAATCAAGTTTGCGAAAGCGTGTAGCAAATCACCTCTCAACAAGGCATGAATAAATTTATTCAAGTGTATGAGTAAAATATCATTAAGAATAAGGTATTAGAAAGAGGAATTATAACATAGCATTCCCATCATAGTTTAAGTTTCAAGTAGTAAAAGTAAATTAAGTTTCTCACAACCCAATAAGAGGCCAACAAAGGCCAATACAATTCCAAAAGTATAGAAGAACCCAAAACATGGTGACGCGAAACTCAAGACCCCACCTGATGTCTAAATGACGTCGTCGGGCTGCCACTCACGAGCTGGGAGTGGCTCAATAACCTCCTCTTTGTGCTCCTCCTCAAAGGCAACGTCACCGGCACCTGGGCACCAAAATAACAAGCATCAAACACGACGGTTTGGCACCTAACTCTTCAAACTGTTGTAAAACACTAACTCCTCTCAAATTGGCCATGGTTACTGATTTTCTGCTCAATGCATCAGCTACTACGTTCACTTTACCTGGAGGATACTTGATTGGAAAGTCATAGTTCTTGATATATTCCATCCATCGTCTCTGTCTCATATTCAAATCCTTCTGCGAGAACAAGTATTGTAAACTCCGGTGGTCTGAATGGACTTCAAATTTCTCTCCATAGAGGTAATGTCTCTACATCTTCAAGGCAAATACAACTGCTGCTAATTCCAAGTCATAAGTTGCGTAGTTCTTCTCATGATCCTTCAACTGTCTTGAGCCATAAGCAATCACCTTGCCATCTTGCATTAATACATAACATAGTCCTACATTTGATGCATCTGTATAAACAATAAATCCACCGCTGCTCGATGGTAATGTGAGGATTGGAGCAGTGGTTAATCTCCTTTTCAACTCTTGGAAACTTGCTTCACATTGTTCGGTCCAAACAAATGGAACATTCTTTCAGGTCAATTTTGTCAAAGGTGCTGCAATGGATGAGAAATCTTAGACAAATCTTCGATAGTAGCCTGCTAACCCCAAGAAGCTTCTTATTTCGGTCACATTGCTCGGTCTTTTCCAATCAACAACTGCCTCTATTTTAGCTGGATCAATTGCTAAACCTTCTCTTGCGATGATGTGACATAGAAAAACAACTTGCTCTAATCATAATTCACATTTACTGAGCTTTGCATAAAACTGGTTTTTCCTTAAAAGCTGCAATGATGTCCTCAAGTGTTCTTCATGATCCTCCTTACTCTTAGAATACACGAGAACGTCATCAACAAACACCACCGTAGAGTGATCCAAGTACTGTGCAAATACTTTGTTCATGAGAGCCATAAAGACTGCGGGTGCATTTGTCAATCCAAAGGGCATCACTAAAAACTCATAATGCCCATATCTTGTTCGAAAAGTTGTTTTCTGCACATTTAAATCTCTAACTCTCAACTGATGATATCCGAACCTCAAATCTATCTTGGAAAAGTAGGCTGCTCTTTACAATTAATCAAATAATTCATCTATTCTTGGCAATGGATACTTGTTCTTGACGGTTACATGATTCAACCTTCTGTAGTCAATGCACATTCTCAAGCTTCCATTCTTCTTTTTCATAAATAATACTGGTGCTCCCCATAGTGAAACACTTGGCCTAATGAAACCTTTGCTCAATAATTCTTACAACTAAAGTTTTAATTCACCTTATTCTGTTGGAGCCATCCTATAAGGTGCAATAGAGATCGGAGTTGTCCCTAAAAGAAGCTCAATTGTGAACTCAACTTTCTTAATTGGTGGTAATCCCGGGATTTCTTCTAGAAAAACATCCGGAAATTCGCATACAACGGAGATTTCTTCCACCTTTTGGGACTGTTTATCCTCCGTGATAAATGCTATAAATGTCTCACATCCACTCTGTACCAATCTGCTTGCCTTCGGCACTGAAATAAATCCTGCTTGAGTTTTCTTCATATTCCCTTTTAATATCAATTCTGCTTGATCTCCTTTTAATCTGAATGTTATGGTTTTGCGCCAACAATCCATGGTAGCATGATATGTTTCTAACCAATCCATGCCTAAGATGATATCAAAATCATGCATATCCAAAACAAATAAGATTTGCTGGTAAAGCAGCATCTCCTAATAAAATTGAACAACTAGGGTAATAGGTTCTACACATGACTTGTTTTCCTACTGGTGTTGTGACAGTCAAAATATAATCCAATTCACTATGTGGTGCATCAATCATCTTTGCAAATATAGGAGATAAAAATGAATGTATGGATCCAGGATCAAATAAAATATGTGCTTCTACTCTACAAATAAGAAGTTTACCTTCTACCACGTCTCATATAGCTTCAGCATCCACACGACTGAGATTAAACAAACATCCATGCTACTGTTGTCTATTTGGTGCTTGGTTTTGCCTCGCTGGGGCAATTCTGTTCTGCTAAGGAGGATGAGCATTCTGATGCTGCGCTAGTGGTCTGCCTTGTTGTTGTTGCTGCTGAGGTGGTCTAACTTGATCCTGCATTCGTGCCTGGTTTTGAGGAGCTGCTTGCCTTTGTTGTTGGTTCATGTTGTTTTGAGTATGAAGTTGTGGACAATCCTTGATTACATAATTCATTGCTCCTCACTTAAAGCAAGCTCCTGTGGCCTTGCGACATTCATGAGTTTCGTTGTTCTTGCCACAGTGGCCACAACCCTGCCTTACTTGGTTCTGCTCTTGCCTTTGTTTCTTCTGCCTTTGATTGTGCTGTTGGTAGTGTTGCTTTCTGTCTTGAATGATCATGTTGTTAATATCTTCAAATTTGTATGCTCGTTTGACAGTTTCATCATAGGTAGCTGGTGGAACTACCCCTATAGCATCTCTCATGATGATTGGATTCAATCCCTCTAAAAAATTAATTATCTTCTTCTGCTTTGTGTCAATCAGCTCAGTAGCATATCTAGCTAATCTTTCAAACTTGGTAACATACTCTAGGACCGTCATGCTACTTTGCTTGAGTCGCTGGAACTCAATAGCTTTCTGTCTCTTAATATAGGAATGAATATACTTGTCTTGAAATTGAGTCTTGAATGCTGCCCCATGCGTCTTCGTTAGCCATTGTCATATACGGGTCCTTGACCATTTGCCACCATTGGTCTACAAGTCCATAAAATAACGAAGCTGTGAGGTTGACCTTTTGTCTTCTTGTGCAGGTGAAGACATCAAAGATCTTCTCAGTGTTTACTAACAGTCATCTGCCACTAACAGGTCTTCTTGTACTGAGAATTCCTTGGGTGCTCTCTTCTTGAACCTTTCAAACAATACATTAGGGTCATGATCCCTATTGTTGATGACAATATTTGGATCCAGAGGTTGGGCGGGTGGAGCTTGAGGCCTATTATGTAGAACATCCAATAATTGTCTCTGAACTTTGTCATTTTCTCATCTTTTTTAGCCATCTGTTCTTGGAATCTAGCTTGTGTTTCATTTGCTTGCCTTTGCAGTTCTAACATGGCCAGCATGAGTTCTTAAAACTGAGTAGCGATTGGTGTATTAGCCGGATCTGTTTCATTCTGATTACTACCAAAAGCATTGTTATTAGGAGCTTTTCTGGGAGGCATAATGCTGTAAAACAAAACGTTAGTACATAATAAATATTATTTCCTAAGTTTCATACTAAACGATCTAACGAACTCACGAATCCTCGCCACGATCCTAAGACCTTTCTAGTTTCTTTTAAGTGCCTAAACAAGTCCCGCTTTGATACCAGTCCTGTCTTGACCCCGGACTGAGACCCGGGCCCGCAACGTTGCTTAACAAGATTAATTTGAAATTTTCCACAGGGTCCCACGGTGAGGATCCCGATACACGGGAGAATAACTCTCACGATCAAGTTTGCGGAAGTGTGTAGCAAATCACCTCTCAACAAGGCATGAATAAATTTATTCAAGTGTATGAGTAAAATATCATTAAGAATAAGGTATCAGAAAGAGGAATTATAACATAGCATTCCCATCATAGTTTAAGTTTCAAGTAGCAAAAGTAAATTAAGTTTCTTACAACCCAATAAGAGGCCAACAAAGGCAAATACAATTCCAAAAATATAGAAGAACCCCAACCATGGTGATGCGAAACTCAAGACCCCACCCGATGTCTAGATGATGTCATCGGGCTGCCACTCACGAGCTGTGAGTGGCTCAATAACCTCCTCGTGGTGCTCCTCCTCAAAGGCAACGTCACCGGCACCTGGGCACCAAAATAACAAGCATCAAACACAACGGTTTGGCATGTAATCAATTTAGGTATGAGCATGGAATCATAAATGTTTAAATAAAAAATGCCAAAATAATTTTCTGAATTTGAAACAATTACTTGGCTGAGGTACATTTCAAAGATAAGAACAAACTAACATGAATACTTAATATATATCATGAATAGTAAATCCAAAAGAGCCCATCCTTTCTCTATCATATATAATGAAAAGAGCAAGCATGCACGACGAGCACGATATACATAATATAAACAAGACACGATTCCCATATATACAGAGATTCCGGCCGCGGAACCGAACACGCACGATGTGTTATAAAATAAATGACCAATCTGCATATAGTCCATATATTTAAGGACCCCCAAACAGTGAATCAGACTGAAGGGGCAATCCAAGCTCAGTGGTGTTCACTTGAATTCATGAATGCACAAAACACGCAAAACACGTTCTAAACAAGTCGAAATAAAAAGGGGAAAAATCACTTATCAAAACAAGACAATGCACGGCTAGCAAAATGCATAATTATATACACACGAACTGGCAAAGGATAAGGAATAGCCCCTTTGGAGCAAATCCCGAGAAGCAAAATGAGAGATAACGCAGGATAGAAAATCTTCTTCCAAGCAAATTTAGAGAGGGGGGGGGGGTTGGGTTTGATTAGGTTAGGATGTTGTATTTAGGGCATCGCAGGAGAAGGAAAGTTTCCTTCCAAGCTAACCTGGGAGAATGGGAGAGAAAAGGGGGCGGTGTTTGGGCTTGTGCTACTTTAAAAAGCCCAATTAAAACCCTAAAACAAACATCTTGACCTAATCAACCCCTTGATCCTAACACCTAATCAGATGCTAAAAAGAGCCCTATCCATAGCTCTAATCATGCTTCTAATCAAAACCCTAAACACCTTCCGATTAAAACCCCAAACCAAATTCTAGATTAAAACCCAAAATAAATCTATAATAATAAGAGAGAGAGAGAGAGAGAGAGAGAGAGAGGTTTTACGAGAGAGATGGATCGAAGCTGCTAGGAAGGGTAGCCAAGGACTGGAGCTCTAGATTGAGGAATAGATTCAGGATTCTCCCTTTGCGATTTAGGGAGAGAAAGAGAGGGTTTTCTCCTTTACAAATAGGGCAAATAAGTGATGATGGGAGAGAATAGGTTTAGGGTGTGAGATGCATTATTTATTGGGGTAGTATTAGGCAAGCAACATGATGGAAGGACCAATTCCTTAATCATCCCCTTTTTTAGTGGGACCTAAGTTATTTAGTTAATTGAACTACTTTACCCCATGGGCTTACTTACAAAAGTATAAGCCATTAAAAATAAAGATAATTAGCAAAAGGTCCTTCATAGAGGTCTTGTAAGGCCTCTAGTCCATCAACTTTTTTTCTAAGGCCTGTAGTCCATGCAGCTGGACATATTTCGGCGAAAGGTCCCTGAATACAATTCACATGACTGATTTACCCTTCCAATGGTTTTAGGCATAAGATTTTGAAATTTGAAATTTCAAATCTTGGATTCCCCCTCGTAGGCGAGATTCAATCCTCAAGATGTTTTAACCCCTTTCGGCGATGGATGGGCAGCTACCGAAGGTTCCTTCCTTCTTCTCTGGTGAGTGTTGCCGAACGCTGCACGTAACCACGTTGCAGAGGAAACAAAGTTCTCTGTTGGTTCTAAAGAGAATAAAATAAAACGAGCCAGGGACTTGTTTGCAAATCCAAGATGATA